>LPNX010654927.1:495479-515289 GCA_001517045.1 Pseudotsuga menziesii
AACCCAAGATACAATTTAAGCTTGATCGCTTTTTCCAAGATGCCTTTTGTCTTAAACAGTCAAAGTTGGAGACTAAGATACACCCATACTAAGGAATTGGAACCCATGCTGGAGTTTCGTCATTCTTGATAAACTCTCCTTGAGCCAAGAGACAACCCAAGTTTGCCCTTGCATCTGCTTCCTTGTTTGAACTACGTAGGATATGAAAGAAGGACGCGGAGTTGAATCTTTGCAACATTTTCTGTAGCCTCTGCAAGGTCTTATTTAGCGTTGGGTTATTGAATTGGTCTTTCGAGTTTAAGATTTTTATCAATATTTTCGAGTCTCCAAATATTTGAACGCCTTTCCCACCATTCCCCTGGACAAGTTGGCAAGCTTTGTGTAGGCCAAGAATTTCTGCCTAATTGTTAGAATTATGTCCTAAACCCCAGGTAAAGTTGTCTTTACTGACACCATATGATGCATAGATTACTCCCCCTGCTCCTGCAATCCCTGGATTTCCTTTGGAGGCTTCGTTGAAGAATATCGTAACTTTGTCCTACACCTTCCACCATTTTTGGAAATCTATGTCTGGATTCTGAAGTTGCCACTCTGGATTGGTGAAGGGACGAGAGACTATCTTTTTATTTTGTCACATCGCAAGGGAGAGCCAAGCCATCTTGTCTCATCAAGGAGGATCGAGGTGTCCAACATATGAGAGCGATTTTCCGCAATCTCCATTAACAACACTTTTGCTTTGGCTGCCACGACCGTGGTAGAGAGATGATTGTTTTGGAAGACCCTTTCATTCCTGGCCAACCAGACTTTCCAACAGACATATTTTGGAATCACGAGCCATATTTTATTCCACAACATTTTGTTCTTGATTGTGTGAGGATAACACTCTTTCCAAGAGGAAAATAAGCTTGCCACGGTGATCTACGTGGGGATTGGCACGTTGAGTATGTGTAAAGCTTGTGTCCAAACTTCTTGAGTGAAGGAAAAATCCACGAACAGGTGTTCTAGAGTTTTTTTTATTCGAGCAACAACGAGGACATCTGTGCGGCCCAATAATTCCACGCTTTGCTATGTTTTCTCTTGTTAGTACTCTTCTATGCATGAGAACCTAGCATAAGAAGTTTATTTTTTGGAGGCCGAAGAGTTCCCAAACCTGTTTCCACAGAGAGGAAAAAAGGATTGGCGTGTGATGAGCTTGGAGATCAGCAAAACCACGTTCCCCTGTGTATACTCCTACCTTCCCCCATCCCCCTTATCTAAATTTTGTTGATGGACGGGCACCCGACCCGAGAGCGCTGCAAGGAGGCAGTGTTGTTGAGCTTGCAAATGAACCGGAGGTTGGGGGAGTGACTAGGATTTCCAATTCCCGTCAGGATCCCAGATAGTAAAGACTGCAAGATTTTTTATACGTCGCTGAGTGAGCCAGACTCGCAACCCATCGAAATCCGGTATGGTATTGAAGGGTGGTTGTCCCATGATGCTTTCTTCCCACAACATCGTTTTCCTCCCATTCCCGGGGATTCGAAGAATTCCCACCCTCGAGCACATAGTTTCAAGAGCGAGGTTCCTTTGGTTGGTATACCTTCAATCTTGTTGTTCAAGGAGAGCCCGTTCATATATTTTTTGATGAGAAGTTGGCTTATAGTATGACTTTGATTGGTGAGGATCTTCCATAACATCTTACTTCCCAAAGCTAAATTAACCAGTCCAGGATCTCTTACCTGGAGACCTCCTTTTGAAATCGGTCTTTTCACAACGTCCCAACTTACCAAGTGTAATTCTTTTTTGTTTCTTTTACCTCCTTGCCACAAAAAGTTCTGGATCTGCTTGGCGACCCGCTATGTTTTCATCTTTGGTGCCAAAAGAAAAGAAGCCTGATAAATTGGAAGAGAGGAGATTACTGAATTTATTAGAGTTAATTTCCCAGCATTGGTAAGCCACTGCCCACCCCAGGCTGCGATTTTAGACTTGATTTTGCTAATGAACTCATTCCAATGCGTGGCCTTGCTGGTGTCCAATGTTAAGGGTAGTCTAAGATACTTAATTTTTCCCAATAGGCAAAGCTCAACAAGCCTAGGAAATGGGCAATTCGAGAGATAGTTTGCTGGTCTATCTTCTAGCCATACACAACACTTTTTATCTTATTGACAAGGGCTGCAGAGACTCTGTAAAAGCTAAGGATGACTTCTTTGAAAACTCTTGTTATCCTCATGGATGCTCCTCTTAGAAGAAGCGAATCATCGACAAACGGAGCATGGTTGATTGGGTCTAATCCATTCATCACTCTGATGCCTAGATATTTCCCTACTAGCTTTTCCATTGTCAACTTTCTGCTTAGAGATTCCAGCATTAGGATGTAGAGGAAGGGGGACATGGGGAAGCCTTACCTTATACCTCTTATGGCTTGGAAGTAATTGGTTGTCCTTACATTTACTAATGGAGAAATCCAAGGCTTCCCGATGCATGCTTTGATCAGATTTATAAAGACAACAGAAACCAAAGGAATGCAAAACCCGGTAAAGGAAAGAGTGCTTTACCCGATCAAAGGCGTTAGCCATGTCAAGTTTTATCAGCATCCCTTGTTCTTGACGTTGTTGGTTGGAATGGATGGTTTCTTGCACCAGGATCACATTGTCTAAGATATGCCTTCCTTTGACAAACCCTCCTTGGCTGGGAGAGATGAGTTTTTCCAATAGTGGCTTGATTATATTTGCAAGAAGTTTGGAAAGGGTCTTATAAGAAGCATTACAGAGCGAGATAGGCTCGAAGCGGTCAAATGAACTAGGGTTCACTTCTTTTGGGTTTAGAGCTAGAAAAGTGGAGTTGGTGCTGCCTCCCACTTTGGCTTTTTGGAGGAAACCTTTAATCATTCAATGCAGGTCAACCTTAATTATATCCTAGCAGATTTTGTAGAAATGGATTGAGAATCCATCGGGCCCTGGTGCCTTATCAGGCTCCATCTTCTAGATTACATTATTGATTTCTTCTTCAGTAAAAGGTTTCAACAGTCTTGTGTTATCCTCATTGTTCACAAGTCTTGTAATATGTGTGAGGAAGTCTGAGAATTCCTCCTTGGATTCCACTCCATCTCCATTGAAGAATTGGTGGAAATGAGAAGTTGTTGCCTCCATAATCTCTCCTAAGCCATTGCAAACAATCCCGTCTGCAGAAGTGATTTTGGTTAGGTAATTTTGAGAGAGGCGAACTCTGAATTGTTTGTGGAAGGAGGTATTTCGATCCCCAACTTTAAGCCAGAGGCTTCAGGATTTTAGCCTCCATTACTCTTCCTCTTGTCTGAAAGAGCGAAAAGAGGTGAGTTGGGTAGCTTGCTCCTTCTGGATTTTTGAAGGGGTGATTCCATTTCCAATTGCATATCTGACAGATGCTTGGTGGTCTGCTTTCTATGGCTAGTAGGGGTGTCTGTGGGTTTTTTTATTCGGTCCTTCAAAGCAGTTTTAGTGGCCTTTAATTTATGTTCCCACACATAATTGGGCGACCCTGTGATAAGAGTGTACCAGGCATTCGCAACTATGTCCATAAACCCTTCCTTTTCTGTCCAGAGGGGACTAAACCGGAAAAGGATAGGCACCAACCTTTCTTCATCTTCGAGATCAAGTAAAATGGGTTTGTGATATCAAGTCAATTTAGGAGGAATTTTAGATGGGATGATCCTCCTTTCTGACAGAAAGGTGCTCTGCAATAAAAACCTATCTAGGCGGGCTGAGATGTGCCCTGCCCCGTCTCTGGTATTTGACCAAGTGTAGAGCCCTTGCTTTGGATTAAAGTCATGAAGATCCCACTGCTGGATTAAATATTCCACAAAAGGAATGAGTTGGTCCCTGTAAGTGTTGCCTCCTCTTTTTTCCTTTGGTTCAAAGACTAAATTGAAATCTCATGCTAAAATTATGTTTTTGGGGGAGTATATTTCTAGAAAATCTGATAGAGTTTGCCAACAATTTTTTTCCAGCATAGAGGACTGGTACATATAGATTGAAGAGGGAAAATATGATCTTACTTGTAGTATGGAAGAGTTCAGTGCAGATCCAGTGCTGAGTCTTGAAATAACTTTCGAGTTGAACTTGTCTTCCTCCCACAGTGTTGCGATCCCTCTGGAGGTGCCTTTGACACTTACTGTTTTTCCAGCTTTTTTCCATTTCGATTTGATGAGCTATATAAGGGTTTCCCCTTCAATTTTAGTCTCTTGGAGCATGAGAATATTTGGAGTTTCTGATTTCAAAAGGTTTTTTATAGCTTCTGCTTTTAAAGGATTCCCCAAGCCTCTGCAGTTCCAAGAGACTAGTCGCATTATTTACTGGCATAGGGGGGAGCAGGTCCTCCCTTAGGAAGCCTGCATCTAATGTTTCTACCAATGGACATCTCAATCGTGGACTGGTTTCCTTGCATTTTTTGCCTCTTTGCTTCTTCTTCCCTAGCCTCCTTACAAGACTTTCTCCCTGTTTTTTTCGGGGGCCTCTCGAAGGTTTCATCTTCTGAGGAACTTGAGATTTATGGTGACTTCTTCCCAATCATTTATGCATAGGAGGGGAAGATGAAAGCTCCTGCTGGAGATTTGATTTGCAGAGGGACTATCTCTTCTTGGATTTTATCTTTTGCAAGGTAAGTGGGCTGCTGCTTCGATTCTTCTACCACTAGAGCCGGGGGTTCTTCTGGAGTACTAAGGATTTCAAAGGTGTTTCCAGATGTCTCAACTCTTGGGGGGGCTAGGCTCCCTTCTCCCTGGTGTTGTTCATTGTGGGGGGCTTCAATCCCCGAGGCCGACCCTTTCCTTTTATATCTATTGTTCTACTTGGATATGAAGGATTTATGCACTTGGGTCCATTGGTCACCCTTCGTTTTCCCGGCTTCCTCCTCAACTTTTTTTTGCATTACCTAGCGAAGTGTCCTTAGTAATGGCAATGCTTGCATTTGAAGGGGAGTTGCTCGTAGTCTAGCTCTTGAATGTATGAACAGTCAGCCACCGTGAGCTTTATAGCTTCTAGGAGTCCTATTTCCAGGCCAACGCCTACACATATTCTTGCGCAAGAGAACTGGTTCTTCCTCTCTACTCGATCCATATATTTTTCGAGTTTATTGCCTATGGATTCTAAGGATTTTGGATTCCAGTGGTGTAGAGGAAGGTGTGGCAGGTGAACCCAAACTGGGACGGTCGATGGCACATCTTGTGTCGGATCGAAATCCTGAGTCCATTTTTTTAGATACAACCCCTGGGGGCCCATGAAATACGGGCCATTCCTGAAGATGAGATTCCTATCCTCTACATTCTTAGAAACGAATACAAAGAAGCCTTTGCCTACCAACTGGCTTATGATTCCTTCTTTGACTAAATATTGCCAGTTCCTTTTCACCCATGCATCTACAACTTTAGGTGAGGGCCAGAGCCCCATAAACTACCCGATGAGGCCTCGCTCAACTAGATTCAAGGCAGATCTGCACGATTCTTCAATCGGAAGTGCGACCGTGGGGATGTTCTCCAATCTTTTGACAAAATTTTGTTGGAGATCGCTTGTTGGGCATTTATTACAGGCTGCGACCAACTTTCTGAAGGTTGCGATGTGAGGAGGAAGAGGGGACTCGGGGCCCCCGCTCGGGGCCATGCTACGCTGACCTCGATCTAATCGCTGGAGCCGCACGGGTAGCCACCAACCTGCAAAATAAATATCCCTTTGTTATTATAATTTAACAAGGTTAGACACATTCAATTACATTATGTGATACATATTTTAGATAAAGGTTTAAATTGCAACTTATTTATTTTGATGCACTGACTATATATTTAAAGTAAATTAATCTCTTAGCAAAACAATGCCCTTTCTTGTAACAACTTAGACATGAATTCAACCAAATTCTAAAAGATGACGAGAGTTCTACCGTAATACTAATTCAAGGTATAATGGGATTGAGTTCTAAAGTATTTTGGTCAGAGTACTTAAAAAGTGGATAAACTCAAACAACTTTTTTGTTAAAATTCTTAGACATGGATTCAACAAATTTTTTTAAGGATGATTAGAGTTTTACTTTAATTCAAATTCCATATATAATGGAACAAAGTTATCAAGAGTAGTTAAAAAGTGGACAAACTTAAACATTTTTTTTTCCATTAAATTTAAAAAAAAATAAATAGAATGAAGTGGAACTTACCTGACCTAAAAAAAATTGAAGTGACTTACGTGGAACTTAAGTGACTTCATATTACCCCAATATAAATTAACCAAAACTCTATAAAAACCATTATAAATTAATCAAATCTTTGGAAAAAAACTTTCATAATTCCTTATAAATGAAGAAAAAAGTTTGTTACATAGAAACAACTCTATATAAATTCAAATTAACACTATAACATAATATATTCTTAACTATTAAATCCACTCACATTATAGTACATAATCTTTACAATTAATAAAATAAATTTAATATATATAAAATTGAAAAATAAACAATCATAATTACACCTATAGAAGCGATGTGCTCTCCAACCGAGTATGGGGATATCCCAACCGAGTATGGGGAGATTGTGTCAAGTAAGTCAAGTTATGCTAACCCATATAAATAGAAAAATATTAAAAAAAAATGAAAAAATATAAATTACTTATTGACTTAAATAAAAAATAAATTAATTAAAGTAGCATAGATCCATTTTAAACCCACATCACGTAGAGGGATCCAAATGGTAAAAAAATGTACACCTCAAGAAATTGGATCCCTCTCGGTGCTTGATAGATCGGGATTTAAAATGGATCTATGCTAGTAATATTATGAATAAATATTTCAAAATCTATAATAAATTATAATGAAGATTAAGTCCCAACGTTGGTTTGTAGGACCTAATACTTGGTTTACTTTAAAATCTTGTTCTTATGCTCAAAATTCTTGCCAAGAATATTTCCAAACTCAATATATGTTTGCCAAGTTAAAAAGTTACTTCATTAATTTTTTTGATAATAATGTAAAGCAACATAAAGAAATTTTACTCACATTTTTAATTAACTATTAACTCCGTTTTTATAATGCCTAATTTATATAATTAAAAAAAATCAACTATAATAAAACCAAAATTGGGTCTCACTCCACGGTTAACCATCATCATCATCATCCTTATCAATAAATATTTCAAAATCTATAATAAAATAAAACAACATAAATAAATTTTACTATCACATTATCAAAAGTTATAATAATAAAATAGTTACATTAATTTATTATTTTTAATTTCTTTTCACTATTTATTATTCCTATATTTTTGATTGATTGATCTTTTTTAATTTCTTTTCACTATTTATTATTCCTATCATTTTCGTTTTATTGATGTTGATTAGCTACATTAATTTATTTTCACTATTTATTATTCCATTTATGCTTATTTTATTATTCTCGGTACTTGCTTATTCAATTAAATTTATTAAATTTGAGAGGTTACGATGAATATAGAGACATTTACAATTTCGTGATGGAGATTTAACTTCCGGCCTATTTCGTCCTTCACACAAAAATAGCCATAGTTGGTAGATTTAACTTCCAGCCTATTTTGTCCTAACAAAAAAATTGACACAGTTGGTAGATTTAACTTCCAGCAAACAACCCTAATTAAGACGTAAAATATACAGTTGGCTAGGTTGGACCGTTGGAGGTTGCTGCTCAACAGCTCCATTGAACGGAAGGGCGAAGCACCACATTGGCCCGGACAGCATCCCATCCCAATGCCCATCCCGTTCCTCGAGCCACGCTTCCCATACGACCGGGCGGCGGGGGCCGGGGTCGACGCTGACCCGACCTGAGTCAGTCAAGCCTATCATGAGACTCACGATGATGATGATGATTCCCTGTGATGGCCACCGCCGGACAGACCACGTTGATGTAACCCGTCAGCCATGTGACGGCAATCCAACCCTGTCAGACTCCATGAAAAAACGCAGGATACGGCCAATGGGGGCCGCTAATCCTTAGTTTTTACGGCTTAAATTTCATCAAATCACAATAATAATTTAATCATATATCACTAGTTCTCGTTCGTGCGTGGATTTGGCGGGCTATCAGTTTTAATTTAATTTCTGTTAGCGATGGCTGACGCGTCAATATCTAAATCCTCTCCGGGCCCCGGATTTATTAGGACAAATTACCCGATCATTTTGCTTTGATTCCACCCGCCCTTGCGTCGGGGTTAAGCATAATTTTTATTAATTAATTAGCAGGTCAGTCCAACCACTCCCACTCTCCAATGTCCATCTTGCTGAATTTTACTGTGACCAGAATATCCGGTGGCTTAGCGTTAAAGGCGCCTGATCCTTGATTTCCCTTTAAGCTCTGTCAGCACCTAATATTCATTTGTTTAATTATATTTAATAATAAATATTTTGACTGACTGGACATAAAATTTTAAAAGTCCGGGGCATTTTGTTTCATTTTGGTATTCACTGTCCTTATGCTGTAGAAATTGCTTTTGTTTGCTTCTTCTGCACAGATCCGAGGAGTTCCAAGGGGTTTAATTGAAGGAAGAAGGGTTTTATGGCCTGAGATCGAAGGAATGTGGTAAATGCAAGGTCTTGAAGAAGGGCATTGAATTTTCATTGCTCAGGCGCGATGATGCACAGGGCAGCTAAATGGAAGGCCGAGAAGAACAAGGTTAAGGTTGTCTTCAGGTTGCAATTGCACGCTACGCAGGTATTTTTAATGTTTGCACATTGCATGAATCTAGTTTGATTTTGTAATTTATGCTTGTAAGTATTTTGTTCACACTTGATCCAGGCTGAGCTTTGCCTGGGGTTTTCGAAATGTACGCCAGCTTTTGCTTTGTAATTTAGCTCAAATGTATAGTTTTTCGTAATTTTCGAATTGGACAGTTTTGATGCGATCCAAAACAAGTGTTTTTTTTGTTGGTTTTAAATCCATTTGTGTTGTAAATGAAAATTTGGTGAAATTGATCAGCGATCATTCAACCACAATGCTCTAGGAGTTATTTTGAACCTTAATAGTCGTATTTCTTAAAATTATTTCGAGTTATTTCACGCTTGAATTGTTTGTTTGTTTTCTTTGAATGCCCCTTTGAGACCTGCCTGGTTGATCAATCCGGCCTCTTTCTTCTTAGAATTAAAATCAAGAGTTGATTTAATCATTTTAGAAAACAAAATGTTAGCAGCATGGTTCTTTATAAGTTCAGCTAACAGAGCTCTAGTTGCACTTTGGTATATGGCAAATCAAGGAATATGCGATATTCAGATTAAATCTTTTATATGGCCTTTGCACAAGAGGCTATAAATACTTACGATTTTGGTATAGATACAGTAGAGTTTTATTTTTTGCGAACGTTTTGAATTTGAACACCACCACTATTTAATTAAAGCCACACTATTTAAAATAACCTGTTTCAAAATATACCTGATGTTATATTTTTTTTTCTGTGGATGCTGCTGGTCAACATGAGCACATGCATGTGGACTTTGAAAGCAAGCCTTTGGCTAAGCTGCTGTGACTGGGGGTACATATTCTGCCAAATTCAGCCAGGACTTGCACCTGTCCTGAACTGCTGTTGCCAGTACTGGTATACAATAAACACAAGCATAGGCATGAGCGTGCCCTAGTTGAGTCTTGAACCCTGCTGCGGACTTAACAGTGCATCGCTTTCACCAACCTGGCAAGCCACTGTTGTCATATTTGAAGCTATCTGCTGTGCGAAGGTGTAATTCATGTTTATGTTTACTTTTTAACGTCCTTTGAGACCCACCTGCTCTATAGGAGCTTTTCTTAGGATTAGACTGAAAATGATGTTAGAGAATTTTTAGCTAACGTACTGTATCAGGACTGATTATTGCTGGAAAAGCTAAAGTGTACTGTATAGGCAGTAGCTACGTTGACATAAATAAATTTGCTTGAGGATCGATCTATTAGTCCTTATTAATTAATGTCCGTTACAGCAAACAAAAATACAGGCCAAATAATGGCTACTCTCAGGGTAAATCTCAAAGGGTTCTTTGATAAAATTACAACCAATTCCTGCCAAGAGATTTTGAAATGCTAATTACTTGAGAACCTTTTTTGAGAATACTGTTTTATGGATTGCAATTTAACATAACAGTTGGACCTTAAGCATCCTTGCTATAATTTCAATATTTTTCTTGGGTAGAAAATAGGTTTTCATTATATTTGTGATACGGTACAGTAGAACTATAAAATACCCTGTCTTTGGTTTTGATCAGGAGGTGTGTAATAGGTAGCCACTCTCTTAAAAGTTAATAGTATTGCAGTCACAGAAGGTGTTACCACCCTTTCATTACATTTGTTTACATAATTTTTACTAACTCCTCCAAAAGATAATAAAAAATGATTACTATTCCTATGCCTGGTGCATTTCAGCCAGGGTTATGACTAAGGAAAAAGAAAGCATAAACTTTAACTGGAGACATATTGTGAATGTTGGTGTGACTGGTTACTGGAAGGCTGACTGGTGTGGTGTCATCTTTTTCTCACTGACAGTTGGCTGCTTTGTCCCTTCTTGTCTGTGTGGGGTGTGATCTCCATCAACTGCAATCTCCATCTTCAACGTGTGAAGTCCATCACCAGGAGATATTAGTGTGTGGAAGTTCTTCTCCATAGCATTGACTTTCCTGAGAAGCTTTTCATCATGCTTTGAGGAGGATGCCCAAGCTGTCTTTAGCTCTGTCATCACTGCTTGCATGACTTGTGTCAAATTTTTTAGGATTACTTCCTGCCACCTAGTATTCCACATTTGCTTTTATTTAGGGCATCGAAACGCTGCATCCTGCTTGACCTTGAGGTTGAGGGTAATATGGTCATTCTATTTGTTTTTCCTTTCATCCTTATAGTATCTATTCCTGATTCTGAGTCTGGCTGCATCTGGTTCCGTGCCAAGCTTGGCTACCTTCTTGAATCCATTGATTTATCAGCTCTAGTCTTGGTTCAGATATAGTAGTCTTCTCCATATACCTCCGAATTTGATTGAGCATGGTAGCATTGATGATTAACCTTCTTTTGCTGTGAGTGGATTCTTTAAAGGATTCTTCTTGAGATGGGGATTTCCTTGTGTTTCTGTTCATGGTGCTGGATCACAATGGGAGAGAGGCATAGGAGACTGGGAGCAAGAGATGGTGCAGAAGTGTGGTCACTATTAAGCATGCAAATCATGCAAATCATTAAGGGGGGTCACTAATAAGCATTCAAATCATGTCATGGGAGCAATGAAGTATTTTGTCTTTTTTCTGGTTTCCGAAGATGGTAGCAGTCTAATCTGGTAGTTGAAACTTGAAATTAAAACTACTGTTAATGCATGTTGGGGGGTCACTATCAAGCATGCAAATCATGTTATGGGAGCAATATCAGATTTACACACTTATTTAGATAGGATAAACAAGATGAAATAGGAGAGAGAGTGTATTGGGGGTCACTATCAAGCATGCAAATCATGTCATGGGAGCAATATCAGATTTACACACTTATTTAGATAGGATAAACAAGATGAAATAGGAGAGAGAGTGTATTGGTTAATTCATTCATGTTTAATATCTCAATACATAGGAAGGTTGGAGACATACATAATGTACGTTACAGAACTTCTGAATACCTAATCTCCTAATGACTTGCTTCAGTTATTAATAAAAGGAAACTAAGTCATTTATTATGGCTTTATTACATAACAAAAGTACATTTCCTAAATGCCTAAGTACATGCCTGTTTCTATATATGCTCATCATATTTAACACCCTCCTATAAGGGTCATATTACATAGAATTGCTTGTTTCAAAAGAAGAACAAAATATCTGGGCCAAGCAAGATGTCAACAGCTTGCTTTTTTGAATGATGTCAGCAATATCCACCTGGAAGTGCTTGCAAGACTTGAACTTAACATGGCTAATGTAGAACACCTTATTCCACCAACCATCAATATTTGCATGGACTTCTTTGTTGGAAGAGAGTCAAGGACGGTTGAGAAATTCAACCCTACTATCATTGCTGTAGAATTTGGAATGTTTACTGAACCCCCTTTTCCCATACCTTGGCAGCTAACTAAAACAAAGTTATGATTTTGCTTCTTTGTCAAAGCATCCTCCTACTGCACTGCTGTTCTGGCTTCACTCTCCATGAGAGCTTCTTTTCTTCAACGACAACAAATATGGCATAATGGATTTGCTACTTACCTTCTCGTCTTTGTTGGCCACTTGGCCATTTGTCTTTTGGTTGAGGAAGCTCTTCCAAGTTCCAACTGCACATCCTCTAGGGTTTTATGGAACCACTTGGGCCTTTTCTTCTCTCCTTGGCCCCTCAAATCATCATTGTTATCTTGCTGCATTGTATAATTTTCAGAACTTACATTGCTGAATTCTTTGTGTATACTACTTCTAGAGAATTGCCCTTCCTCATGGAGTTCTTTCTTGCGCATCATAACTGATTTTTTTGTCATTATGCAGCCTCCACGGCTGTTTTTCAAATTTGATTAGTGATCTGAATTTAATTGACAATACCTTGCACTTCCATCAAGTACTTCATGAAAGAGCAACCCTCTTTTAGTAATGACATCATTCAACTTGTAGCCCTTGGATTGTTCACTATAACCAATAAATAGTAAATACCAATCACGCAATGTTTTTGTCATCAAGATTTGTAACATATGCAACATAAACAAAAACCTTTAAATGGCTTACCTTTGATTTTTTCCAGACTATGCCTCCTTAGGAGTGATACCCTGCGCTTCCTTTGGGGGATATTGATTTACCAAGTAAGCAATGGTGTTTGTTGTCTCTACACATTAACTATTCCATTTATTGTTCAGGGAGACTTGTAACTCCCTCTCCACCTTCTTTTGGTATCCAAACTAGTGGAGCCTAGTGTTATACTTGGTAGAGGCACTTAGGCTTACATCTTGCATCCTTCAGTCCATCACTTGTTTGGACACTACCCATAGGATTACATCTTCCTTCTTGCTACTCCCGGTGGGTAGGGGTACCAAGAGGCAGGCAGAGTGCAACATCATTCTAGTCCCTAGATTCGTTAGACCTTAGGAGGCAACACAATCCCTGACAAAGAGACCCATACGAGGTTGTTGTATGAGGTCTGAGGACAACTTACAACTGGTTAGTAAGTGGCCCCCTTCCACTATCTCCCAACAACGGGTCACCTCCTCTAGATAGAGAGGCATCCCTCGGGTTGGATCTAGATCTACTAGCCATATTTCCATATAGAGATTCTTTCCTTTTGCCTTTGATAATAAGATAAGATAAGGTAATTTTATTAATGTCCAATTCGGAACTAAATCTATGATAAAATCAAATAAAATAAAGAAAGAAAGATACAAGCAGTAAGATAGCCTCCTAAACATGTATATAACCGTATCCAAGGCACGGTGATGTACATTGTAGATGACTAAGTGAGTATGTCCAAGGCTGGACTGGATAGCTTAAAAATCCTTAAAATCCTGTCAAGAGAGAGCTGAACATGAGGTTGATGTTGTCAAGAACGCCTGAGTTTGATAGTCGATGGCAATGGGGGTGAACTAGGCATTGACTCGCTCACAGAGTCCTCTGGAACCATTGAGGTGTCTCGCTGTATGATCTTGGGGGGGATGTAGGAGCGAGGGATACTCCTAACATTTGAGGTCGAAAGAAAGGAACTTTGGATAGATCTCTAACTGCTTCGTTGGGGCTGAGAAGGGTCTTGCAAGCGGGGGGTGCCCTACTTTGGGTATGTCGGGAATTGCTCCTCTTGATGCTCCGGGGGTGTGTGGATTGATGTGTTGTTCGACCCCTCCAAGTCGATCTCAAAGAAGTCCGTCGGTCTCTCAAAGAGCAAGGCTAAGAGGAGACATGAGGTCTCACCATTATGCTATCTGAAGTACTATGGAACTCAGCTTGCCGCTTGTTGCTTCGATTAGACGGGTCAACATGAATGTATGAGGTGATCTTCCTGGTCGTCCCACGACAAGGTGAGGTATATAAGAATTGAGATATGTGGGTAACTATCTCCTTGATGAAGAGGGATAGGCATCTCCAGTCCTGATATCTAAAGAAAGTAGAGAGGGAACCCCTTGAGTCTCTATAGAGGTAGTGGTAATGTCCTCTGATCTCATAATATAGAGGGCATAAAAAATGAAGTGTCCTTTTGTCTCAGGCTCTTACAGGTGACACAGTTGGCAGATCCTATTAGATTGTGGTTAATATTGGTCAGACTCCACTCAGACTCAAAGAGATCCAACTTGAAGCTGCACCAAAGTAATATTGAGTGAGTGCATCCAATGTCTGCGCGTATATATGGGGCAAACGATGATACCATCCTGCAACTCCAAGAAGTGCTCAAAGTAGAAAGACATCTTCAAGCCCAAGCCCTCCCTCTTCACACTTAGTTTCAGAGGAGGACCTCCCTCTTCTCCATTTGACGATAGGCACTTGGAGCATTGAGGTTCTTTTCCCTTGTACTTGGATCTAGAGCATTGTATTTCTTCTTAGGCATTTTGTTGGTTGCACATAGACCATATAGATTGGCTTTGATATTCTTCTTATATTGGAGTGGCCTTCGCACTCCTATTATGTATCTCCACTTATGTACTAAGCAGTCTGGTTGACCATATTTTGGTCATATGTTGGACATTAATAAAATTATCTTATCTTATTAAGCATCATCTCATTCTCATCATGCATCTTGTCATCTCTACCATAGTACGATTTCTTTGTTCTACTACTCCATTTTGTTGAAGGGAATATGGAGTAGTGTTTTGTCATTGGATTCCTTCTCTTTATGTAGAATTCACTGAAGTCATTGGAGCAAAAGTCCCCACCATATCAATTTTGAGAATCTTAATATTTTTGAGAGATGCTTAGCCATATGCTTTTTAAATCCAAGAAAAATGGACCAACGCTTGCTTAAGGAAATAAAGGTTAGAACTCACTTTTTTATTGGAATAAGCATCTACAAATAATAAAAGTACCTGGCACCATTAGTTGATGTGTCATTGGAACACATATATCAATATGAAGCAGTTCAAGAACCCCCTTTGCTCTCCAAACCTGTCCTTCCGCAAATGACATTATGTGTTGCTTTTGAATTGAACAAAGTTCATTTCCTACAAATATCCAACATAGGAAAGACAATAAACATAAATCCATATAGGATAGTATAAATAACGTATAAAAGATTGAACGATAGAATGTCTTACAATGTCATGGGATGGTATGCTTTTATAGCTAGTGATGGTCACCATGGATGAATAGACATGTCCTTTAGTTAAGATGCGTCACTTAATTAATTATTTTAATTATTAGTATTTTTTTTTTTTTTTCAATGTGGTTCACGCGCCGGCTTGACCGACGGGCTACGTCCACAGAAATAAATCAGGCGGGCCCACCCGAAGGGGCCTCACACCTTCGGCACATTTCATGCCTAACCCCAATAGCGTCAATGAGGATTGAACCCGTGACCTCTATACCGAGAGGCCTACCGACGGGTGCGCAACCAATTGAGCTAACTCTTGGGGCTATTAATTTAATTATTAGTATTATTAATCATTAGTTGTTATTTATTTATTTGTTTAATGTCTATATATATATTATATACATTACATTGCCTACCCCTTTAAAATGCTTTGTCCTCAAAGCATACAAAAGTTATATCTTGGTTTTGGCATGTAATGTCTTATGGTTTTTCATTTTTAAGCTCATCAAGGTAGATGATCCAAGATGATGTGATCTTCTAAGCACCGTACAAAATTGTTGAGTTGTGAAAATATCTGCTCACTCTAGTTCGATCGTTTGTGGAATTAAACATTTTTAGATTTCTTGGAAACAATCTATTGTATTGCGATTTCCAAGATGACTTATACTTCGACATCGAATTGTGCCACTATCGGCATTCTTCAAAACATAGGTCAACTACTTTTGTTGATGTTGATATACTGATTGGTTAAAGTATCGGTTCTTTTGATTTGGATGTCGATAACCTGACCTTGTAACCAAATCTTTCTTTCTCATGCTTGGAGTGACTTCTTGTTTCACGTTTGGTAGTCTTGTCACTATGTCTAACAGTCTCTTTGTATTGGCAGAGAGCTTGACCACTACACTTGTGACAGATCAGGGCCTTGCCCCAAAAAGTGTCACGCTGGGCAAAGACCTCTCTCTTTAGGCTTCCTGGATTCACCTGAGGCAAATCCAGACTAGCCACGGGAGGTGTCCCCAGTTCTGCTTTCCCAAGTACTAACCAAGAGCAAGCCCTCAGCTTTCCAAATCTAATAACAGAACAGCTTTTGGATAGGGAACAATGGTACTGAATGGTTTAAGCAAATGAGGTAAAATAATACCCTTGGGGAAAACTCAGTCTAGGGATGAAGGTAAACAGCAATAGCAACAAACAACTTCTAAACCGAGACAACAAAGCAGCATGCCAAACAAAGATAGACTACAGACTGCTTTAAGTGAAACCCTATGTCTCTAGGCACATAAAGGTGGCTGAAATGAGTGTGTAAGATAGCTGGTTTGATATATGTACTTATGTGAACTAGGAACCAACAAACAAAAATCAGCCAAATGAGTTATGGAATAGGGCTTAGAGACTAAATATGCTAAGGGTAAATTACCAGCTCAATTTTAAGATGTTTCGGTGGGATTTTGAACAATATAAGCTCATAGAAGTTGGATATGACAAGAAGTAAGAGAGCTGGGTGGATTTTAAGCTTGTCTTAGCATAAAAACAACCTCACTGTTCATAAATATTAGATCTGGAAACTCAGAAAAACAAGGTAAATTGGCATATAAGTGGATCGAAAGAATGAGTTAATGGCTGAAAATTGCTATGAAGATTAGTGCCTCTACTAGAGGGTAAATGGATTCAAAAGATAGATCATGCATGCAAAATAAAATCCCCTAAATAAGCCTGAAATCTACAGCCAATGAAACGAAGTTCAAAACCCCCTACATGCTTCACAAAAAGTTGGGAAAAATGATAAATACAGTGACAAATGGATTTCAGAAGTGTTTTGCCAAAGAACCGGAGTACATAGTTTGTTCCGGACATTTGATGGAGTCTCTTCTCCTTGCTCAATGATCCTGAATAAATCTTAGCTAAGAAAAACTTCACTCCAAGCTTGGGCGCACTTGTTCCATGGGTGACTTCAATTTTGCAAACAAACCGAGAAAATAATTAGAGAAGCAAGATACAATAACTAATAAATCAGCTCAGTATTTGCAAATCTAAATGACAAGCAAGAGATGAGGGGAGATAACAATAAATAAACTAGCCTAAGAGCAAATTTTATTTTATCCACAAAAAACCCCTTCACCAAGAGACCAAGTCGCTTTGGGCCAAATCGGTCTCCTTCCCTACATGCAATCACAAAATAATTCTCCCAAACAAGTAGTGACTAAAATCTAGCAGTGATAGGAACTCGGAAAGAAGACAAAATCCATAAAAAATTGTCCAAGATACAATAGATGTGCACAAATAAAAAACTGGTTTATTCACTGCTGAACTGGGTCAAGAGTCTCTAAAATGAGAGATCACTCTCTTTTATAGATTGAGAGTGAACCAAATCCCTAATCCGAAGAGACATGCGGTTGAGACTACATTATGAGAGTGAGAGATCGAAGGCTAAGATCTTTTCACTTTTACATTTTAAAAAATGGCTGAAAATGAAAAATAAAATGAGGGGGGCATGAGATTGGATAAGATGAGTGGATTAGAAGACGATTCACATAACCTAGGGTTTTCACCAAAAAGGCAAGGAAAGGCAAAATGCATTCACTTTTGTAGATGAGAGTGAAGGAGAAAGCTGAGAGAGAGGAAAGTTTTTTTTTTCTAAGAGAAAAATTAGCAGCACGCAAATCGAAGAAGGAAACAACAAGAACCGAGGGCACAAATTTCGAGGAGGCTGCATTTATTGTAGGTAGTCTGTATTGTCCATACTTTAAGGATCCGTACAGGGGCACATTTCTCGAGGCAAGTACATGTAGAAATCAGGCACGATTTTTGAGGCAGTCTTGGGCACAGTTTTTGAGGCAGGCATGCATGAATCTTGAGGCATCTCCAGTAGCACGAATTTCGAGACAGACCATACAACAGGCTTCTGTACAGTCCGTACATCAACACGTTTTTCGAGGCAGCCTTCAACAAACATTCTGAGTTGGATTTTTTACTGTTTGGCACGAAAAACCAGTGTTCCACGGGGACAAGTCCCGCAGGGTCGGGGACGCGTTTCCACGTTTCCTGCGTCCCGGGGACTTGGGGACTCCTGGGCGAAACTTTCCCTCCCCAACCATGCCCCTGGGAATTTTGTTTTAATGTTTTCCCATTATTTTCACATTTTACAATTCCTAATTGGTACTACTTAGAAAATAAACTGATATATTTAGTATTTACATTGCACAATCATTAATATACATCGAATGAATTATTATTTTTGATATTTTATTTTATTTTTATAATTTTAGAGACGTCCCCACGTCCCCCCCGAATATCCCTAAATTTGGGGGTGGTCTCCACGCGTCCCGAATGTGCGTTTCCCCGCTCTCGCGTCCCCCCGTCTCGGAAACTTGGGGGAACATTGCGAAAAACGAGACCTAAATTTTTCTTCTGGGTTGAGATAAGTTGGTATGAAAATTTCTGAATTTTGTTGTAAATATTTTCCTGAAAATTAAAAATCTCTTTCCGAATAGGTTTTTCCCTTGTGGGTTTTTCTTGGGCAAGTTTGCCAAAAATCTCCGAGTCTGAAATTTATGGTGTGCATTTAATAATATATATATATTTTTTTTCTGTCATTAAATGTGAGTTTCAACTGTGTTTTTATCAGTCTGAAAATTTGTGTAATTTCCAGCCTTCATTAAAATCTGGGTTGGGCATGAAACAGTGAAAATTTTGACATTTAAACCGGTGGCTGAAACTGAGAGAAACTTTCATGGTATCAAAGCAAGGTTGGGCAGAAAATTAAAAGTTTGCAGACAAAGAGTAATTTCCAGAACTCAGAAAATTTCTTTTGATAGTTAGCAACATTTTGTTGAAACTTGAACTTAGCAGAGATAATGGCTACTGGACTTAGGATGGAGGATAGGCTTGATGGGGCTAGGAATTTTGTCCCATGGAAAGCTAGGATATTGCTTTTGTTGGAGGAAAATGAGTTGTGGGATGAGGTAGTCAAAAACACTACAACTAATCCTATTGTTATTCCTGCTTCTACCGATGCGGTAGCATTGGCTGCTTTCAACAAGAAAGATATTAAGGCCAGGAGGATTATCCTAGATGCAGTTAAAGACCACGTGATTCCACACATTTCGAGTAAAACTTGTGCATATGAGATGTGTGGGATGCTTTAACCAGCTTGTTTCAAAGCTTAAACGAAAAGCATCAAGATGGTCAAGGGAGAGGTTGTGATATCTTACCTTACTAGGATTCAATGTTATCGGAACTGGACCGATCATCGAACCGGCGAAGCCGAAAATGTGAATTGGACCGGAACCGACAAAAAACCGGGTAAAAAATACATAAAATATTCATATTTTGTAAAAAACATATATATTCATGTGCATACATATGAATCCAAACCATTAATATAGAAATATGCAAAGTTTCTCATATATATAGCAAATATGGGTGCAAATATCCAAAATAGCACCTAGTGCAATACATCTTTGAGGTTCTTGGGGAGGCAGGTGCGGGGGGGATTCTCTTGAATCCCGGAGGACATGTGGAACTTACCTTCGCGTGGGGCTCGGTATCAGAACTAATAATGAAGCTGAGTGGTTGGCTCTTATCCAGAGCCTCCATATTCTCAAAGTCAAGAAAATTCGTAAGGCCTTGATTATTGGGGACTCTA
>LPNX010654927.1:515392-575691 GCA_001517045.1 Pseudotsuga menziesii
GAGCTGTCAAATGTCGACGTCTATATGAAAAAGCCACGCTTCTTATGTCCAGCAACTATGAAGCTTACCATATTCTCCGGCACAATAACTCAGCTGCAGACAGCCTGGCTAATGTGGGAGCCTCTTTATCACTAGGACAGTATAGTCAGGATGGAAATCACCCCACTCTCAAATTTATACCCTAATATGTGGTGTTGGAAGTCCCCATTCCGACCCTTCAATAATCAATTTCATTTAACAAAGAGTCTATCTCTCCCCCTTTTCATTCCTTGCCACCTTGCTTCTTTCTCCTCCCCATCCTCCTTGTCCTTTTCCCCTTTTCCATCCTTTATATTGGGCTTGTTTGGCCCCCCCTCTATCCTCCTTCCCCCTTCATTGCCCCTTTCTTTTCCCTCCTTCACGATCTTCGAAGCCCTCCGTCACCTCGTAGCTGGCCTCCTCTCCACCGTCTCCTCCCATTTACTGCTTAGTCCTCCCCTCCCTCCTTCCTTTGCTGCGTGGCCCCTTCGCTGTCATCTCCATTTCTCGAAGGCAGTGGTTTTAAATGCTCTTCAATTTGGGGAGATATTCATTTCCCCCTCACACGCTCAAGACATCATCCCGTTTTTCTCTATGGCCTTTGCTGGAAGCGTTATGATCTCCCATTCCTTTTCCTTTCTCGGCCCTGGATTATATGATGCTCTGCGATTACTGTTGAATATTATTGCAGGCATTGGAGAAGGGAGTCTGCAAGGCCTCTCGTGGCAGGTTCTCCCTTTTACTCGATCAGTGGTGAAAGAAAGGTTGGCCCTTGCAGCCTTTTCCCCCTGTTTGTGTAGCTCCCTTTCAATTTCGCAGACAGTCTCTCCTGGTTCAGGCTTTCTCTTTGGCAACTGGGGAAGCAACTTGGTCATAGGTTGCAGGTGCACAGGGTGGCAAGAGGGAGCCGTGGGCACTTTGGCTTGTGGAAGAAACGTCGACTTATTGCTTTTTAGGGAACTCCTCGTGCTAAGAGCCTGCTTCAATAATATCTTAGCCCCTGCAAGTCCTGTTCAAGCTATCCAGAACCAGTTCGCCCGAATCACCTTATTGTCTGAAGCTGGCAAAATGGCCCAGGATGGTGAAAACGCGGGGATTATGGACATCAAGAAGAACTTAAGGCGATTGTATGAACTGCTTTCCATCAACGTTATGGACAATAGAGAGATGGCTCGGGTGGTAAAAAAAATGGAAGACACAGTCAGCTATACCTCACTCCAGATTAGTAACCACGATTCTCGCATCGATGACAACGAAAGCAGTCTTCGTGAAATAATGGGGAAGGTAGATAAGATCCAAGAGGACCTCCAGCAATTTATATCCATGAATCAGAGCAGCCGAGTCCATGCAGCCACTGATGATGCCGTGCTTCCAATGGAGGAGGAATCAGTTGTCTAGCCAAGAAATCCAAGAGGCAATCCTTAGCCTTCTTCTGTCTAGCTTTGTTTGAATGTTTTTCTGTCTATTTTTATGCAAACAGTGTGTAAGGGTTTATACAACCCACGGCTTTATAAGTTTTGAACAAACTCATTTTGAAATGTTTTGGGAAACACAGTGGATAGTCCCTTTGTGCAGCTCTTCTGCTATGCACAGATACTCTGGTTCATCATGTCTGTATTGAATGGCTGTGCACAACTAACTTTTATATATACCCCCTTTTTAGTTTCTGTTAAAAAAAAATACATCTCTGAGGTTCTGAACCAAAGTACATTAACAAAGAGGCTCCAAAGTACATCAGCAAAGTTTTATTTTCTGGTTTTAAAAAAAAAAATAGAGTTTGGTGAGTCCCTGTTCCAGACCGGTCGGTTCAACCGATTTTGGTCGGTTCCGTACCCGGTCTGGAAAAAAAATCCGTTTTTTTTATTTATTTTTGCTGACTGGACTGGCCAACCTTGTAAACCGGTCAAACCAATCGGTTTTGCCAGTTCCGGTCCGGTTTCGATAACACTGCTAGGATCTCTCAAGTGAGAGATGAGCTTGCAACACTTGGGGAGGTTGTTCCTAATGCAGAGCTAGTGCGGACAACTTTGAATGGGGTTTCAAAGCCTTGGGCTGTATTTGTGGAGGATTTGGTTGCTAGGGAGAACTTACCTACATGGGACAGGATATGTGATTGTTTTGTTCAAGAGGAGACTCGGAGGGGTCTTGTGCAGGGCAGTGCTTCTACTAGTAGGGAGGATGAGGAGGATGTGGATTTGACAGCAAAGGGGAAGAAGAAGTGCAAGAAGGGATCCAAGAAGGGTGGGGCCAAGCAACAAGATGGGCAGAAGAAGGGTTTGAGCACTGTGAAGTGCTTTGCTTGTTAGAAGATGGGGCACTATGCTGGGCAGTGTCCAAACAAGAAGAAGAAGCAGCAGCAGTAGACAACAACTTCGGCGGAGGTTGAGGATTTTGCAGCTAGATTTCAGAGAGAGTTTTCTTTGTGCACTGTACATGTTGATAGAGAGAGAGCATCCATCATCACCAGTGCGGATGTTGATAGAGAGGGAGTTTTCCTTGTTGACAGACCATTCTTACTGTGCATCCACTTCCAACACTTGGTATATTGATAGTGGAGCTTCGAGCCACATGACAGGTGCTCGAGAGATGTTCTCCAAGCTTTCACATATAGAGACTGATGTGGATGTAGTGTTGGGAGATGACTCTGCTGTCAGAGCAATTGGGCGTGGGACCATTACCTTTTAGAGGGAGTCCATGAGTCCCATAGTTTTGAGAGACGTATTGTATGTACCTGGGTTGAAGAAGAACTTTGTTTCAGTTTCCATGATTGAGGATCGGGGTCTTGGGGTGTCCTTCCTAGATGGACATGTGCGTGTGTTTCCCAAGACTGCAGGACCATCTGCTTCCTACACCATTGGAGTTAGATGTGGGAAACTGTACAAGCTCTTATTTCATCCTTAGCATGCCTTGGAACATAGCAGCGGCAGCGAGCTTTGTGAGCTGTGGCATAGGAGGATGGCTCACTTGCATCATCCAGCTTTGAGGTTGTTGAGACACATGGTTACAAGTTTGCCATATTTCAGTGCATAGCAAAGTGATGTTTGCAGGGGGTGTGCTTTGGGAAAGTACATCAAGACTGCTTTTCCTAGCAGTGATAGCAGGTCAGCAGGGGTTCTTGACTTGATACATTTTGATTTGTGTGGACCTATGTCTTTTGTTTCTCTGAGAGGATATGAGTACTATGTGACATTCATTGATGACCATTCCAAGAAGACCTGGATCTACTTCCTGAAGAGCAAGAAATCTGAGGAGCTCTTG
This sequence comes from Pseudotsuga menziesii, assembly GCA_001517045.1. NCBI lineage: Eukaryota > Viridiplantae > Streptophyta > Pinopsida > Pinales > Pinaceae > Pseudotsuga > Pseudotsuga menziesii. The sequence continues at coordinate 518,669 of LPNX010654927.1, forward strand.
CAGAGGTTCCAAGAGTTCAAAGCTCTTGTGGAGAATCAGACAGGGAGGAAGATACAGGCTATTAAATTAGATAACGGGGGTGAGTATACCTCCAAGGAGTTTGATGGATATTGCAGACAATGGAGTGGTAGAAAGGAAGAACAGGTCTGTTGTTGGAGCAACTAGAGCTATGTTACATGACCAGTCCCTTCCTTTCTTCCTTTGGGTAGAGGCATGCATTATAGTTGTTTAGCTTCAGAACAGGAGTTCCATTGTGCGGTGGGGAACATGACACCTGAGGAGAGTTTCACAGGAAAGAAGCCTGAGGTTAGCCATTTTCGCATATTTGGTTGTTTGACTTACTCTGATGTCCCTTTTGAGAAGAGGACAAAGTTGGAGCCCACCGCATAGAAGGGCATCTTTTTGGGCTATGATGAGACTTCGAAGGCCTTCCGTAATTATCTTCCCTCTTAGAGGAAAGTTGTTGTGAGGAGGGGAGTGAAATTTGAGGAGGAGCGGGCCTTCAGGAAGTCAAGAGAGTCAGAGCAGGGAGAGCAGCAGGTTCCCGCACCTCAGGTAGTTTCACAGGTACCGTCAGTACAACAGACAGGTTCACAGGTTTCCGGAGTTACTGGACCACAGAGTATGGGCACAGGTTCACCAGTTTTAGTGGTTCAGCTAGTAGGATCTTCGGTGACAGGTTTTGGGTCTCAGGTTACAGGTTCACTGTACAGAGCTTCATGATCACAGAGTTCACCAGTTGTTGGCACTCCAGCTTCTGGTTCACAAGTTACTGGGATTTCTACCTCTAGCAGTTCTTCGGATGAGGGCAGACCAATGTGGGAGCAACCTTCAGGGCAGAAGAAGCCTAAGTGGCTTCGGGACACCTTGAAGGAAGCACAGGAGTTTGGGACACCCGGGGAGCCAGTGAGGACTATTCAGATGCCAGACAGATTGGGCATGGCATTAGTGGCTAGTCTACGTGATTCAGAGCCTTCTACTTTTGAGGAGGCCTCCCAACATCATGTTTGGCGAGATGCCATGATGGATGAGTACCATTCCATCATGAAGAACGATGTTTGGGAGATAGTTTCGAGACTCGAGGAGAAGTCAGTGGTGACTTCTCTTTGGCTTTATAAGCTAAAGCATGCTGCTGATGGTAGTGTGGAGAAGTACAAGGCTTGGTTTGTGGCGCGGGGGTTTTCATAGGTTGAGGGAGTTGAGTCGTTGACTATGATGAGACCTTTGCACCGGTTGCTCATTATACTTCTCTTAGGGCTTTGATTTCCATTGCTGTGGAAATGGGTAGGAAGATCCATTAGATGGACGTGAAGATCGCATTTCTCAATGGAATCATACAGGAGGAGATTTATGTTGAGAACCTCAGGGCTTTGAGATTCATGGGAGAGAGTCTTATGTTTGCAAACTAAATAAAGCCTTATATGGGCTGAAGCAAGCTCCTAGAGCTTGGTACTTTAGGATTGACTCTTACTTGCAGCGGATGGGGTTTCAGAAGAGTGAGGCAAATCCAAATCTCTATTTTTGATTTCATCATGGGTGGAGATGATCCGCTCATTCTTCTGTTGTATGTGGATGACTTATTTATCACAGGAGGAGAGAGACCCATTGCAGCTTGCAAGAAAGATCTTGCTTTAGAGTACGAGATGACATACATTGGGTTGATGCACTATTTTTTGGGATTGGAGGTTTGGTAGGAGCCTGGACATATTTTCTCGGGACAGGGAAAGTATGTTGTTGATATTCTGAGTAGATTTAGGATGGAGGATTGCAGGACGATGTCTAGACCGATGGTCACCAACTGGAAGAAGCTTCATGCTTATGAGGGAGAGTTGGTGGATCCTACACTATATCGTCAGCTCATTGGTTCATTGATGTATCTGGTCAACTCTCGGCCAGATTTGCGTTTTGTGGTGAACACTCTAAGTTAGTTCATGGTTTACCCTAGGAGGGTGCACTGGGTAGTCGCAAAACATGTGTTGCGATACCTTGCAGGGACAGTGGAGTATGGTCTGGACTACAGGAAGTCGGATGGGATCAGGTTGATTGGCTTCACAGATTCAAATTAGGCAGGCAGTGTGGTAGACCGAAAGAGCACTTCCGGATGTTGTTTCAGTTTCGGCTCGGCAGCAGTGTTGTGGTTTAGTCGGAAGCAAAAGTCTATTGCTTTGAGTTCTGCAGACGCTGAGTATATGGCAGCCAGTCAGGCTAGTTGCGAGGCACTATGGCTTCGCAAGTTGCTAGTGGATTTATTTGATCAGGAGCTAAGGCCTACGTTGATTTACTGTGACAATCAGAGTTGCATCTAGCTCTCTGAGAATCCATTTTTTCATGACCGGTCAAAGCATATTGAGATCAGGTATCATTTCATTCGAGATTATGTTCAGAGAGGTGCAGTGACTTCGTAGTATATTTCCACTGATGAGCAGGTTGCAGATATTTTGACGAAATCTTTGGGGAGGGGCAAGTTTGTCTTCTTCAGGGACAAATTGGGAGTGGTGAAGGACACCTTCCTTGGTAAGAGGGAGTGTTGATTTTTGTACCTAGGAAAGTGTTCCCCTAGGTGACTTTAGCCTTAGTCACTTAAAAGGGGGGAAATAAAGTGACCCTTGCATTAAATGATCGTTGTTATTTCTTCAATTTGCAGGGGGGATCTTTGTTTTGTGGAAATTCTGAACCAATGAAATTCCAGATTTATTCACTCTTTCAATCAATTCAGAATTATGCTTGACTTGGTATTTCATCAAGTTGCAGCAGAATAGTTTCTTCAACAGACCGCTGAATGTTAAATGGCGAAAGGATTGTTGTGGTCAATGACCTATGGATCAGAGAAACTCTGATAAAAATTTAAATCAGTGTGGCCAAAGGCCAAGACAGACTGGAGCTGGAAAAGGTGGCCAAAGGCCGGAATAAAAAATGAAGCTCTGGTATCAAATGAAATTCCTAGCAAATATCCAAGATAGGAAAGACAGTAAACAGAAATCCTTATAGGACAGTAATAAATATTATAAGATTGAATATCTTACAATGCCATGGGACAGTATGTTTTTATATGCAGTGACTGGTCATCATGGATGAATAGACGTGTCCCTCCATTAATTATTTTAATTATGTTTAATGTTTATAAACATATTCTTTACATTACAGCTTCCTTGCAAGACATGCTTTGCAATGTGCATACACATACAACCTCTCTTTGGTTCTGAATACTTGGTAGGCCAGCCGCCATATTTTTTTTTGTTGGTTATGAAAGATAATGGAGGTTTAAATGCCCATACCTATGATGCAAAGAGTTTTGGTGTTTTCTCCACTTTGTGCCACCAAGTCATGATCCTTGTTCTCTTCCTCATCCATCAATCTGAATAGGCAATGTTCTTCTACCCCCATAGCAATTGTCTTTTTGCTATTTTGATCATTAATGCAACATTTGTTATTGCTGAAAATAACATCTAGATGGGGCTGTGATTGATAGTTTTATAATTTATTGACATAAAGAGGATTCTTCTCTAATCACAAGTTACAACAAAGAATACATTTAGGAAGAGCAAATTTTTAACTCTGATCTGCATTAGCACTTTCCCTTTTCTTCGACTATGTTTTCTTCTTCACTACCAAAGACAACATAGTTAGATTTTCACATGGCTTTTACTAAATTAATATACCAATATGTTCGATTAGTAAAATGTCTAGAGGCCAATGAATTAATGTACTGACAATTGGCCTTGCCTCTGCCCCCCTTTTCTTACTATGAAAGCATAGAAATCTTCCTCTTCTTACTGCTCGGCTACATTGCTCTGCTTCTATCCAGATTGATCTCCGGAAGAAGTGTCCTTGGTTGTGTTTTTCATCCAACAAATTCTCCTGACCTAACTTCCTCTTATGGCCTATCTTACCACATTAAAAACATCTTTTAACTTCCCTTGGTTTTCAGGTCTTGAACTTGAACTTTTTTCTGCTTCTCATTTATTCGCTTGCCAATAAATTTCCTTGTAAGGGCCTATTACAACTTAACTTCTCACCGCTTGTGATAAAGCTCCAAAGCACAAGTGAGAACCTAGGTTGAACTAAGAGGGGGCCATTGTCATCTCACCACCCTTTTCTACTCTTAGTGCTAGTTCTCCTCTAGCACAAGGGAGGTTTCCCTAAGATTAGGACTGTTAAAGGTTTAGATGAAAGCTCAAGGAGTAAATGTTCTTTAGCAAAACAAGGTTACAAAGATATGAGATTAAGAGATGGGAAATGGTAGGATCAAGACTAGTGTCCAGAAACCATTGGGCACATGAGGATTAAATGGAAGACTACACTAGATATATTTGCAACGAGAGAGGGACATATAACCGCATACATGGTATGTAGTCCAACCTCCCTACTAAAATGTCGAGAGGGTTTAATCAAGTGGCCATAGTAACACTTCTACAACAAGGATTCATTATCAATGAAAGCAATGGACTGCATCGTTCCTCCTAAGCCATGTACTCCATTAGTTTGGATTCCCCTTGCATGAACATGGTCATGACCCAAGTGTCCTTGAGCCAACTCTAAGCCTCCATACATGAACCCTAGTTACTCCATGATATCTAGGGGCTGATGCCCTCCTCCAAGATGCACAACTCGTCTCCTCCTAAGTAAGGCATTCTCCAAGCAATTGAACCTTTGCATGTGGTGATCATGAAGGATGTCCCCCAAGCTGTCAAGACTCAAGAGAACTCCAACTCCCTAGCGAAGAATGCTAAGCAAGCACCCAACTGAGTCAAGCAACCATTGACCAGGCTATCTCCAATGTGCAAATCCATTAGGGACCATTTCCCATATGTCAATCCATGTTGGACCATTTTGGGGCTGAACATACACCATGTACCCCAAACCCATTAACCTGCCCCAAAGATGGTGTAAACACTTTTGGAGTAACCCAAAAGCTAACACTTTACCCTAGACATCCTTCTCCATGTCTCTGATACCATGCTAAAAGTGTATTGGGAGAGATACATAGTGAATGGGAGAGATATGTTGATAATGTTACATAACTTGTGAACACCTAATCTCGTAATGAGTTAGCTTTTTCTTATTAATAAAAAGGAAACAAAGTCATTTGTTATGACTTTATTATGTAAGAAAAGTAAGTTTTCATAAATGCCCAAGTACATGCCTATTTCCCAGTATGGCCATTATATCTAACTAGCAGTTGGGAGATTTTTTAAACAACTAGCTAGTGTTCATTGGGGGAATGCTTAACCTCTAGTACAAGGGTCAGTTGAAGGTGAATGCACTAGGTCAGCTTCAATAAATCTTTTGAAGTCTTTGCTGATAGTCAGGTCCACGATTCGAGTTTGATTCTGACAAACTGTCCAGTTTGTATGTTTGTGGTTTATTGCCAAGTTTGGTAAGAAATCACCCAGATTGTTATTTAGTTCTATGTATGTGAGTGGATGATATTGGTGACAGGTGTTCTAAGTTTAGTTATAAGAATGATTTTATTGATTTTAGAGTTAGGATTGTTTTCTTAATGTAACATTAGTGCTGAAGAAATGGTTGTGCAGCTGTGCTGAAGTAATGAATCACATTAGTTATAATTTCAAGTTTTATGATTTTACTTTTGGGCTTTTAGTGATAAAATATATGATAAGTTCAAGGACTAAAGTCCAGCATGGGATTGTTCATATTGAGGTAGATAAAGTTTCATTGACAGTGGGTTCTAATTCTAGTAGCTGGACTTAATTTCAGTAACAGTATTGGTTATAATTTTTGTTCTAGGTTGGTAATGTTAACGGTAATAAATTTCCTCAGCTGTGTTAGTTGAAGTTCAGTTATTAAACTTGTGTTAAGAAATTAAAATAGCTAGAGTTTTAGTAAGAGTGTAGGCTATAATTCCAGTAATAGCTATTCTTAGAAGATAGTGTTTAAATCACCTATGATGTGACAATTTGATAAAATAAATCTTACCTTCAACTGTCAGGAGGAAAAAAAATGAAACTTTAATGTTGGTGATTGATCAGGTTAGAATGAATAAGTATCTAGGGTGGTTTTCTTGAAGGAAACTTCTGTTACAGCCTAGAGTGCTTGGCAGTAAATGTACAGTCCAATAGATGCATCTTCTTCTTCAGCTAGATAGGTTATTTGCAGATTCCTAAATTGATACCAGTTTTATAGATAAGGTAAAATAACATAAGATAAGATAATTTAATTAATGCCCAACAAATGACTACAAACGTAGGTCAATGTGACTGTGCGGTACCATGATAACAATACAAAATGGGAGCGTAAAAGTAGCACCAATGAAAAGCTAAAAGCAGACCTCAAACCAATCCTAGCTCTATAAATGGAGAGTCGTTGAAGAATAGACAAGGAGAGAGCTGGTCCAAGAAAGGAAAATGTACAAAGGGAGTGGATCCTAGAGCTATAATGCAAAAATGGTGAAACTGGCACTGTCGTGGGCCACCAGAAGCACTAGAAACACTAGACGCATTAGGAGTATCTCTCCTACCATTTGAGGCTGACTGAAGGAAGCTCAAAAGAGTACTCTATCTGGAGGAAGAGCTAGAAGAGGAACTGCAATGGGTAGTGCGTCGCCGTCTAGATGAAGTCGTTTGGATATCGAGATGGGGTTGAGATCATCCCTGCCGTCTTTATTGGGCAAAGGTAGATGTGGACTGTCATGTCCTAATAGAGCGGTTAAGATTTGTGCCACCCTTTGTCCGTCTCTTGGTGCCCCTAGAAGAGGGAAGCACTGGAAAGAAGGAAGTGATACATTGAGTGGAGCTTGGTCTTGACTGAGATTGCCGCTGGAGGGTGAAGGAGCGAAGTTGGAGGGCCTTTTGCGTGTATAAGGCTAGACATCTTTTAATGGGGTATCTGAAAAATCTAGACAAAGTCTTGAGCTCTATGAGGTCCCTGAAAAGACAATGAAACCGCTTTGGATCTCGTAATAGATAGGACACCGAAAGATGAAGTGCTCCTCGCTCTCAACCTCATGAAAGTGGCATACTTGTCACATCTTGTCTGATTGGTCAAGCTGGTGATTTGTCTTTACTCGGAGACTGTGAGAGTCCACTTTGAATTGGCCTAAAGAAATACGAAGAGCATGTTCCCAATGACAGAATGTGTAAGGGGGATGAATAATGAGATCATCCCTTATATCCAAAAAGTGCGTAGCGTAGAAGGCCATTTTGGGATATAACCCTCTAGGAGAACATGGCTTTTGGATCAAGATCAGGCGGGAGATGGGAATGGCAGGGGAAGATTGTACACCATAAATGGTTAGGGGAATGAATAAGGGAAGTATTCAACTCACATCGCTTATGAGAGATGAAGAGGCATTTCTTGTGGTAGAGGAGACAATGGTAGGAAGCTTTGAGAATTGGGTAGGAGGGGTGACCATGGTTGAAGGCATGCCGAAGTTGGGTGTGGAGGTGCTTGCAATTATCATCATACCATTGGTTCATGGGGTAGGACCTAAGATTTTGGGGGAGGGGGGTGGATCGGGTGGAGTGGGGGTAGGTTTGAAGGGTAGTCTCCCAAATGATAGAAGAAAGGCACATGTACTTGATGGAGGCAAACTCTAGGGAAGCAAATCGGGATACGGAAGGGAGCATCTGACAGAGGGTGGAAGTAAAGGTGTTGGGGTCTCCCTCAATAGAAAATATTGGTTTCGAGGTGGGCTCAAGGGTGGGGAAGGGGGGTGTCAATTTGGAGGGAGAAGGAGAGGAGAGCATGATCAACAAGAGGGATGGGGGTTACCTCGAAGTGATGAATGAAGGGGAGAAGGTCTTGATTGGAAAGGACATAACTCACCACACCCTGACCACCGTCGTGTGGCTGACAAGTGAAAGAGCGAGAGGTCGGGAAGTAGGGGCGGCCATTAAGGATCAGTAGCTCGTGGGATCCTCCAAGCCGTAGGAGGTGCTTATCATACCTTGTTAGAGGTCCCAAAGTATCATCAGATGATCGGTGAAGTCCCACGGAAACTGGAGTGATCTTCTAAACATAGAACACTTTCTCAGAGCGTTCCCATTAAGGATCAGTAGCTCGTGGGATTCTCCAAACCATAGGAGGTGCTTATCGTACCTTGTTAGAGGTCTCAAAGTATCATCATATGATCGGTTAAGTCCCACGAAAACTAGATCAATCTCTTGAACACAGAACACGTCCTTAGAGCGTTCGTGTAGAGGAATCTAGAGGTCTCTAGTGCATGCATTAAAGTCACCCAATAGGATGACCTCTCCCATTGCGGGATGTTGGATGATGCCAGAGTATAGATCCAACTATGGGTCACTGGCAGGTTCATCATAGGTAGTGAACTATGATGAGGATGGGGGAAAGTAGCAAATTGCTATGAAGATATCTTTGAAGAGAGGGGGTAATCTGCTGAGCCGAACCCACATAAACCTGGAAAACTCATTCGTTGTGACCAAAGAAACTCTACCTTTTGAAGAGACTCCCACACTAAGCACTCCACCCCACCAGAACCTTGGACCCCACCTGAAGACCGGGTCTCCTGACGGGTAGACAACCACTGATAATCAGTAATATTTGGAAGTGGCCTGACTGGACTCTCATGGGCCTCGGTAACAAAAAGGAGATCTGAAGAGCCGAGAGCATCACGTAGCATGCTTGATGAAGACCAAAGAGACCCATTACCATTCTAGCATCCCACTGAAAGCCCACCCCCATACTGTCTTGTCTATCTAGCTAGTCATTTATAGAACCTTGGCTGAAAGTATTTGGGAGGTGGGGAATCTTGATGATGGTTTGGAGGTCCTGAATGACTGCCCATTTACCTTCCTGTCACACTCTGAAAACAAACTCCCTGGAGCATTTCAGCTCCACCAGTTGGGACCTAGTAAGATCGACATCCAAAAAGATCTTAGAAGGGAGAGAGAACAACCTATGCTTAGCTCGAAGAGCCCAAAGTCGCCCCCCCGCCAGATTTGAATTGGATAAACAATGTAGAATCATGACCAAACCAAGCTCTCTCAAAAGGAATATCGCTAAGCTCAAGGTAATCTCGGAGAAACATGGCACGAACCTACATGGGATCCTGAGAAGGAGAGGGTAAGGGAAGCCCTTAGACCTTCAAATTCAATTTACGAACTTGTCAATTGTGCTCTTCATGTAGCTTGGCTTGGACAACTTCTTTGACTCCACCAAGATGGGTTCTATCCCCACCCCTGACAAACTCCATCCAAGAATTAATGCGTGTTTCTGTTTCTTGTTTGAAAGTTACCTGTTGTTGGTAGATCTCCTCATGTTTGTTTTTAAGGTTGAGTATTTCTGCATGTAAGGCATTGTTCAGGGGTTGGAGGACTTTCTGAACTTTCCCATCATCGAATAATTTCTTGAGTGAGAGGTTTTCCACTTCCACTTCAGATACCCGGTTCGAAAGAGTGAGTATATCTTGTTGAGCCTATTGCAGGTGAGAGTGACTTATGGTTTCTGATTTCCAGGAATTCCGTCCTTTTTAGCAGATTTTTAATTTGGGAGGTCCAAAACGAGAAGTCTGACTCCAAAGCTATGCCTGTGGGGCTGTAGACTGATCTCTGGTTCTTGTTGCAACTATTGAAATATTCAAGGTGGCCTTTGTTGCAGAATTCCCTAGACTCCAAGGGTTCCATTTCCGCTGGCTGAGTAGAATCCTCCATGAACCCACTCAACCCTCGAAATTCAACGAAGCCTTAAATCTTCGTCTCTCTTGCAGCGACCTGTAGGTTCGTATTTCCACTACAGCGGTTGGTGGCTTGTTCTATTGTAAAAAGTAAAGTTATAATGTAGGATTGGTTGTGTTGAAGTAGGTTAGCAATAGTGGGCAGAATGAGAGTCATCATCTGTACTGTTGATGATATTATATCTGTAAGATAGATTTGTAAAGATTGAGATTTGATTATATGGTGGATAAATTGATTCTTATCAAATTTAATTGAACAAGCAACTTGCAAGTGGTTTTGAAGCATATCATTCAAAAGGAATTGAAAAGACACTATCCGAAAATAGTCAAAGCTCTGCTCAACTGCATTTGACAGAATTTTCGAAAGAACTCGAAATTGAAATTTATAAATAATGATTTTTATATTGAAATGCAAAGTGACCTTGATGGTTAGTTAAGTGATTAATCTTTAAGCTCTGCTATCAGAATTTCAAATATAGACAGCATTGTTGCAAATGAATTGTTTGGCTCACTTTCACTCTAGCTACCCAGTTTCAAGAACCATCCTTATACTTCCTATTCTTTAATTAACTTATTTGCTCTGTTTCAGGTGCCACAGCCAGGATGGGACAAGTTGTTTGTATCTATAATACCTGTTGAGACTGGAAAGGCTACCGCTAAGACAACAAAAGTTTCTGTCCGCAATGGGAGTTGCAAATGGTCTGACCCTATATATGAAACAACAAGACTTCTGCAGGATGCCAAAACTAGAAAATTTGATGAAAAGCTATTCAAGCTTGTTGTTTCAATGGTACAAAGTTATAACTTAAGCTTTGTTCTTATTTAATATAAAATATATTCCTGTTTGAAATTGTGTTCTTTTGAGTCCCAGTGACATTATTTCGGCCATATGTTGACATTAATAATATCTTTTTTTTTTTGTCTTTACTGAAATAAATAAATCCAATTTTGAAGACGTTTATGATGTTAAGGTAGATTTAATAAATGTGTGGCATGTGGTTCATTGGACACATTGTTACTGTAATTTACTTTGAGATAATAGTCCATGAAGTGGCCCTTAATCTTATATATGTAGGAAGACAATAATAGAAGTTATTTTGTGATTAACTCAGAATTTATGTGACATTAGGGCTCCTCTCGGTATGGCTTCCTTGGAGAGGCTAGCATCAACTTGGCAGATTTTGCAGAATTTGTAAAGCCATCATCTGTTTCTCTGCCCCTTCAAAACTGCAATTTTGGTACTACTTTACATGTGAGTATGACATCTACTGTGCTTTGGTCATTATATTTGGTAACAGTTCATCATATTCCAGTTTCCACCTCCAAGAAGCCACAAGTTCAAAACTTCAAGAACCGGCAATTACTAATAGGGGGCATCCAGTGGATCTATTAAAAAGATTTTATTGTTTTGAATGGATTAGATTTCCTTATGTTCACACTCACCATATAAATCAAAACAAACAATAGTGCACCGAGAAACCCGTTAATCCCTTATTCACTGCTTTGTGGCAGGTTACAGTCCAACCACTCACTGCAAAGACAGGATTTAGGTATATATTTTGACTTCTTCAGAAGCTATCACAGTAGATAGTATTGCAACCATTCAAATGCAAATTATTATTTTTATTATATCTGAATCACTATTTGAGTGTTTTCTCAAATAGAGTGTTGATTGTTCTCCTCAACAGAGAATTTGAGCAGCAAAGGGAGATTACCGAAAGAGGTTTTCGTACATCACAAACTGTTGATGATGAACTTGATGGAAATGCATTAGCTACTGAACAGAAAGTAGATGACCATGATGTCAAGGTAACATTATTTTGTTAACACACAAATAACTGTGGAGATATTTTATGGTTATATCTACCTGTATTCTCTATCTCTAGGCTATGCTAGCTTTGTGTTTTACCATATTTTTATTAAACTGATATGCGTGAGGACATAATTGTGTGAAATAACTCACCCAGAAGGATGTGGGCAACTCAGTCACGTGCAATCAAACAAGTACAGATTTAAATCCACGGGGTGTTCCTTTTTGGCCTCTCAAATGAACCGCTGCTGAATGCACATGGCCTATGGGTCACACATCCTTAAAAAAGGTCCCTAGCTTCTCAGTGGACAGTAATCAAACTTTTTTGTTATGAAACGATCATATATTTCATGTATACTGTTGCCTGCTCAATTAAGGAAAAACTTGTAGATCAGTTTGAATTTGAAAAGATGAAGACTGAGTCTTTTTTAAATGCATATCTTCATGAAGTTTTCTCTTTATGAACCTGTAATCCTGTCCAGATAATTTCTGTAATTTCCCATTAATCAGCTAAGGCTGAGCCATATTAATAACAGAATCTATTTCATGGATGTTTTTTCAATGAAGATTTTGCATGTCAGATTTTTAGCGAAAGCTCTACATTTTAGATTTACATGTTTCAACGTTAGTTGTTGTGTACCTAATCACATATCTCTTGGTCATTCGGTTCTATATCCGTGTGCTATTCTGTATGTAAGCTACAGTGTTAAATGTTTCATGGTGTCATATTTCAATACTTGTAAAAGGTCACTTTTATGCAGTGTGACATAGGGACAATCTCTTAAGTAGGAGGTGTGCCTCCATGTTCCCTGCACTCTAGGAACAGGGAAACTTCCACTGAAATATTTCCCACACTCTCTTTATTGGGGGAAATTGAGAAACGCAAGGGAAAATGTTTTCCCTAGAATGTAAACATCTCCTTTTTGGGGGGCACTGCTGGTAGTTCTGTCTTCCAAAAAATTGCCAATCGGCCTTTGCAAAAGGTCATAACAAATAAAAATAAGAACAAAAAAACCCCAATCCAAATTCGTGTAGCCCCCTACACCCTATTGACACCTTGTAAAAGCACATAATGTCAACCCATAATAATTTCTCATTTGCATGTGATTGAATTTGTTTGGGAGAGTGTTGTTGGAGATCAACAATGAGATTTAATCATTGAACTGTGAGAATTGGAGCTGAATATATCACTGATAAATATTTTTTGAATATTAATATTATAAATTCAATGAGAGATACAATGCTGATTGATAAACTGAAGAATTATTCCAATTTACATGCCAATGCGAAGAATTATTCCATGGTTTCATTGTTCAAGTTTGATTGATCTGAATCATAAATATCGTTGTTTTTCATATGTTAACATTTAACAGCTAGATGTATCGTTTATGTTTTTCATATTTATGTTTTGAAAAACATATATATGAAAAACATACTGGGCTGTAGAGTAGTGAGGTGCTCTACAGCCCAGTATGGGGGAGATGACTTGTCACGTAACGTAACGTTATGTACCAAAAATAATAATTAAAAAAATGTATGTCGGCTTATAAAATAAAAAATTAAAACCAAATAAAAAGTAATTAAAAAATTCCATGTCGGCTTGTAAAATAAAAATTTAAAACTAAATAAAAAGTTATTCAAAAATTCCATGTTGGTTCATAAAACAAACAAAAATAAAAACCAACATAGATCCATCTTAAACCCAGATCTCAAGCACAGAGAGGGATCAAATTTCTTGAGGTGTAAATTTTTTTTGGACATGTAAAAAATTTAAGATTTAAAAAAAATTACACCTCAAGAAATTGGATCCCTCTTGGTGCTTGATAGATCCGGGTTTAAGATGGATCTATGTTGGTTTAGGATTTTAGATAAGGTGCTCTATCTTGTAGATCTAGATGTCTCCTATGATGTTTCCTAAAATTTGGGTGATTTGTTCACACATTCCTTGAATAGGTATCTCCATTCCTTTATCCCCTAGTCCTAGAAACTTGGTGGAACATTGCATTAATGTAATAAGGGCCTGATCACTTTTGTTAGTAACTTAAACTTTAAGTTAGATTTCTGCATTTTTTTGGTATAAGTAGGAGTTTCTCCCTCTAATTTGTATATATGTTATCATTTTAGTAAAATCAACAAGTTTCATTGGAGAATTCTCCCTCCATATAATTCATATTTGTAGGTGCAATCCACTCAGGTGTACGAGTGCTCGAAGCCTTTTTTGTGTTGCTATTTGAGCTTACTATTATTATTCTTTTGTTGTTTGTTTAAGCCACTCTTGTAGTTGCACTAGTGCCATTTTTGATACATGTGCACTGTTTATTGATATCAAGGAATTAGTCGATTTGTTCTCTTGATGCATAACTAGAGCCCTAACATATTGAAATAAATGCTAAGGGGAAGATCTTAGTGTGTGACTAAGAGGAAGTTGAACAAAAGCTTTGTAGAAGAAATGATGTGTGAGATGCAAACCCTAGGAAAAAGGACCATGGACCCAGCATTGGATACCCAATCCACAATCCCAAAATCCTTGAGGAGAAGGGGGGGGATGTAAAACCTAATGGAATGAGAGATAACACCCCTTCAAACTTGTTGGTTGCACAAAAATCTCATAGGCCCTCTTTTAAGCTCTAGATGACCTGGTAAAAGGATTTTGGAGGTGAGGTGGAGGTGCACACTTCATTTAGCAATATCAAGTTAGCCTTCAAGGTGCAATGCATTTATAATTAGGATGATATATTAATGTGGCCCTACAACATTTGGATGTGAAACTCACACATGTGGGTTGAAGGATGGATCTTTATATAGTAAAAACCCTAGAGGGGATTTGGTGGGTTTGTAGATGCATTAACTCAAAGAGTAGATTGTCATTGGAAGAATCCCTATGATGTTCAACTCATACTTCTCTTCCCGAAAGACTTGACAAGTGAGGACTACACTATGAAGTTCCAAGTCTTGGAGTCCAAGGCTAAGGCTTTTGTAGATTTGGTGCAAAAGATCTACACTTCAAATTTTAGGTTAGAAATCTAGACTGACGTAAGAGTGTTTGAATTGTTTTAGCACCTCTTATGCATTTATCTATTGGATTGTACTTTTGAGCCCCATAGACCTACTTTTTGGTTAGTCATAAACATTAATTAAATTATCTTATCTTATTTGGAAAAGGCCATCACTGTAGCTATAAGAGAAAAGAACGAAGTTGAAGCTATAAACGAAAGACAATTGGCTCTAATAATGTTGAGATGATGGTGTTAGCTTTACCCGAGTCCAATGCTGATGTTGTAATCATTATATTTGTACATTGTTGTGTTTCTAGGTTTGGCTTAAAATGGACCTCGTTAACACTCCTATATTATATTCCTAGGTCGATAAGGCCAACTTATTTATCATAGTGGGCCCATGGTCCCTCTTGGAAAAAGAACCCTATCCCTTGACTTTTGTATAAATACATGACTCACATCTTATTTGTAACATCATTCATTATACAAGTGATTCATTCATTATGGGCATGGTATCTAGCATTGTGCTCTATTGTTCTTGGGTGATTTCTTTCTAAGGCACACCCCAATTGCTGGTTTCTCTCTATTGTGCACTAGTGCTGGATTATCTTCTCTTTGTGCAGATTTATGGTTTACTGATTTAGGTTTTGTTGGTGGTTCCATTCAATCCTTGCTCTCTTTTGTGAATCTCAACATGGTTTTAGAGCAGGTGTCAACCTCCCTTGCTCTATCCAGTGGCTCATCCAAGGAATTTTGTCTAGAGGCGTTACCCTAAGGGTTGCTGATCTATGGTTTGTGATTTTTTCTTTTTGCTTAGGGTTTAAACCCTCCGCCAAGGACTCATTTCAATAGCTGATCTAGAGATTTCTGACTATTGACAATCACCTACAGGTTGTGGAACTGGGTTTTTGGATCATCTCTTATTTCAGGATATGCCGTGGCTCTCTCTCTGGTGAACCAATGCTCTCTCTCTAGTGCACTAGTGCTAATTTAATGCTGCTGGTTGAAATCTTCCCTGTTTTGGCACGATAAAATTGTTTCCGGTGCATTTTCTTATTAGGCTAAGTATTGGGGCATGATTATTTATGAATTTGGTGATGTTCTTAGTCGTTTTGTTGATCTGCCTAATAAAATAAATTTTGCGGATATCCCACGACATTATATTGATGCTATGGGAAAAACATATGAGTCCAAAACAATGTTGGGTGCCTGTCCATTAACATTTTGTTATCTGCCACATAATTGCATTGAGAGAAGCAAGGCACTATTACAACTTGGGGTGGATGAGATGTGTCATGTAATGTGTGTTATTTCCCTAAATAAAAGGGGAAAAATTGATGTTTGATCTTTTAGTTAAAAAAGAGGCAACCTACAAAAATAAATAAAAAAGGAAACTAGGATAGATCCATCCTAACTTGAGATATTTCAGATGAGAGGTTTAGCCTTGGCTTCTTTTGATCCCCTTGAAGCTTCATGGATCCACAATTAAGATAGATCTATGCTAGTTAGCTTGCACAACATGCTGCACACCTTTATCTCAGCTGAAATCTTTGACATGTGTAGATGCATCCACAAATTTAATTGACATTCTTCCCCCTTGGCGTAGATAACTAAGAAATTTTGGAGGGTCTTTTCCTTTCCATTTGTCCAACCATTGGGCATAATTGTGCTTCTAGTGGTTTCCCATGATTGTTTTAGCTTCTCCAATCTAGGCTTGATATTGACCTTTTCTTTTGACAAATTGACCCCCTCAACTCTTCATAAGCAAACCTTTGGCCCAACAACAACATGCCACATTGCTTAGTAGAATGAATTATTCTTGGCAATGTTACGAGGTATATCGCTTTACAAGAAACACCTCACCACAACCGTATTTGCTACTTTTTCTTTTTTTAACAACTAATTTCATTGAAGGTTGCGCCCCATTTCCCATTCCGGGAACAAAGAAAGGTGATGTGGTTCTTGTGGATGGTGAATCAATTGAGCCCTTCTCTCTATCCCTCGTCCCCAATATGGCCATAGTTCTTTCCATTCCACTAGCTGCAATTTCAAGAGACAGATTCTTTTTCTCTCTTCTTTTCTCCTTGAATAGCCCCAAAAGCTTGTTGATGGGATTTTGGGGTAACATTTAGACATGGGTCATCCTCATGACTTGGGATTCTTACAAGGTGGTATTTTAAACATCAAATCCCTTGGAATGGAAGCTTTATACAAATCTTGTAATTCATTTTTTGACAATCAATCACATCAAAAGGTTCCTCAGATTCCCAAATGTTAAACTAGCAGCATCAAGGAAGGTCTTCCTGCACGTATGTGTTCTTGCATGCAGAAGACTTAAATTAGGAAGCCAATTGTATTTAATTATTTTTCCTAAAATATTTAAAGTGATTTAATTGTTTATTGACTTTAAGTGAAAGTGAAATTAGGGTTTTCGCTTTACCTAAAGTTATAAAAGAAAGGTCAATTGGTGGAGAGGACACACACACTTGTATTCCGACAGAGACAGGATATAGACAGGGAGAGAAAACTCAGACAAAGGATTTAGTTGGGAAGATAGAGGAGCGAGCAAACAGGATCATCGAGCTACTAGGCATGGCAGAGCCCGCACGGATCGACAGGCAGCAGCTGCAGAGGGAGGCCGTACAGACTGTACGGATTCCGTATAGCCTCCATATAGACCATGCGGATTCTGTACAACATCCGTACGAATCTGCACATGTGGGAGGCCGTATAGAAGGCCGTACACTCACGCAGGAGGGTGCTGGGGTTTAGCTGGGATTTGCCCAGTGATTCTGCTGGGGTGCTACATTCGCGCCAGGTTTGGGTGAATTTGCAGTGATTGTAAACGTTCCATATTTTCTCATAATAAAATCTATATTTGACTGCTGCACTAGTTTTCCCATCTTGGTTTTTTTCCAAGGTTTCCATACCCAAAATAATAGTGTCAATATTGTGATGTGATGTGATTTATTTCTCAGTTTTATAATCCGCTGCATACTGTAAAAGATATTCATGTGTGGTTATCAATAGAGATTTTGAATGCACTGTTTAGCCCTAGTTTGAATATTAAAGGAAAATTTACACCAAAATCAACTAAGATTCGCACTTGGCCCTAACTATAGTTGCATGCACTAGGGAACATCCACAAGCACATGCATGCCATTTAGTAAGTCTTGAAACTACCCTCTTTCATCGACTTGACAAGTCACCATTGATGAATTCTTGATACCATTAAGTTTTATGTTTGCATATAAAAGTAAAGACCCCTCATTTAGTAGATCTTAGCAATACAACGAACATTCTCGATTAGAAATAGGTTAAGTGATTAGGGTTTCTTCTTCATACTCCTAAATCCTTCCTCATGGACATTCCAGGACATAAACACATTCAGTGCGAAGGCATGGTGCACTAGGTGGAACTTAAGTGGAAGACTATACATTGAAGGATCACTATTATGCCAAAGACATTGGAGGAGTAGATGCTATTTTGGGTATTTAATGGCTTCATCCCTTAGGGATCTATTGCACGAAACATTGGGAGAAATTCCTCTGCTTTCACCTAGATGGTCGAGAATACTACCAACGGACTATTGCCTCAAAGCATCTAGACTATTGATTCCAAATAAATGTCCAAACTTCTCATGAAGGGCCACGTTGGCTTCACGGCCTTATTGTACTATATGGAGGAAAATCCTTCTCAACAAACTCATAGTCTAGGACTCTCTACTTTGCTCTAGAAATATAAGGCGGTTTTTCTAGAAATGTCCACGAAACTTCCCAAGAAGACTGCATTTGAGACTTATCAAGGTCACTACCAATTCCAAGTGATGCCATTTGGGATTTATTATTCTCCTACTACATTTCAAACCTTATCAAACGAAGTGTTTGATAAGTATTTCTACTAGTTTGTACTAGCCTTTTTTGGTGATATCCTCATTTATGTTAGAGCATTCACAAGGCATCTAGAGCATTTGGAGATTTTACTAGCCACTTTAGCACAATAAAGGCTCTATGCCAAAGAATCCAAGTGTTAATTTGCTCTCTATAGAGGTTATTTGTATAGTTCTTGCAAATATTCAAATTGTTAAAGAGTGGCTAGTGCCTATGATCCTTAAGAGTCTTAAAGGATTTTTGGGCTTAGTAAGTTGACACTCTAGATTTGTACAAAACTCCTCCATTATTACTCGATAACGAAGGATGCCTTTCATTGGTTAGTTGAGGCACAGCAAGATTTTGATAGTGTAAAGCTTTGACCCTAATGCTCGCTACACTTGATTTCACATGACCCTACATCATCGTGTTTGTAGTTTGTGTAATACTCTTAGAAGATGATTAACCCATTTCCACTGAAAGCAGGAAGTTAAATGGCAAAGAACATCACATGGCCATACAAAACAAAGAGTTGTTGGCCATAACTTCATGTTATGGCCAGCTGTTGCCAATCCCTTTTGGAAAATAAGTTCTTTATTAATCTTGATCACTTCAACTCAAAACACTTACTAATGCAAGTACACTAATAGAGGACCAACAAAAATGAACAGTTTGCCTTCAAGCCTATGACTTCATCTATAAGAAGGGTAAAGAGAACATCATTTCAGCTTCTTTATCTTGACTGGATGAACTACCCACCTTCAATTCCATCTCAATTAACCAATGTGCTTGGCTACAAGAACTGCTCACAGACTACAAAATGGATCCTACTACAATTTAATTTCAAGAAGATGTTGATGGTAAGAAGATCCAATGTTGCGCTATTAGGAATTGTTTCATTCTCTTTACAAACCACATCTACTTACAAGATGGTTCTTCAAGATGGGCATGCATCCTCATCTGTTGGTCGTGTGGGTTTCCACAAAGCTTGCAAGAACATATCCTCCAACTTTTACTAGCACAAAATAAGTTTGATAGTGAGCAATTTGTGGCATATCGTGACACTTGTCATTGCAACAATGTAGAAACCATTCCTTATTCTTGTCTTCTCCTTCCTAATGCCATCTCCAACAATAAATGTGAAGAGGTATCAATGGACATCATCTCAGGTTTGCCGCTCTTTGAAGGTAATGAATGAATCTGTGGGTGTCGATTGTTTAACGAAGTATGCTCATCTCATTCCTTTGACTACCAAGTTTACTGCTTTTGGTATTGTTGATTTGTTCTTTGAGAATGTCTATAAGCTCCATGGACCCCCTTGCCACATCATTAGTGACAGGGATTTCAAGTTTGTATGCCACTTATGGCAATAGCTTTTCAAATTAGCAGGGGTCACTCTCAATATGAGTACTGCCTGCCACCCTCAGGCAAACAGGCAAGCTGAGGTAGTTAATAAGTGCTTGGAGGGATATCTTTGTATGTGATAAGAAAACTAAATGGACAAGGTGGTTGCATTTGACCTAATATTGATATAATACTACACATAACTCTGCAACCAAAATGACCCCCTTTAAAGTATTATTATTATATGGTTACAAATCCCCATCAGTAAGGATTGGAGCTTTGAAAATTTTAAGCCCCTGCACCAATTGACATTGCAAGAATTCATCTTCAATATCCTAATGAACCTGCCATGGTAGCAAATGGGATTAAACAACATGCTGACCAACGTCGTTCAAAATGTCACTTTGAGATTGGAGATATGGTCTTTATGCCATTACAACCCCACAAAAAGACAAGTCTCCAACAATAGCATAAGAAGAAGCTTCAATTTAAGTTCTTTGACCTTTGTAGAGTGCGAGCATTATACAAAGGGAAAGCTCCACTATGTCTTTCATGTCTCATATTTGAAAAGAAAGTGGGTAGTGAGGTAGTTACTCAACCAGAGTTTCCTTCTATTGATGAAGAGGGTAAGATGATACTAGAACCCAAGGTGAAGGTGAGGAATCTCCATAATAGGGAAATTTTCTAAGTACAATATCGAAGTGAAGGTGAAGAATCTCCATAATAGGGCTTCCTTTCAAAAAAGGAAGCTACTTGGAAGTCAAAAGCATTTATGGAGAAATACCCAAATTTGCAGATGTTCTAGGGTACTCTCCCTTCCCCAGTAGTCATATACTAAGGAAAAGAGCCCCCTTTGTCTTCTCAATGGTCATGCTTTAGACAGTAATAATTGTAGTATAATTGGATGCCGCAGCACTTTTGTGAATAAAGTGGGTTTGGGTTTCAAATCTTGCTTTCTATCAAATTTGGGCATCCAGAGGCATGCTCCTGCTTCTTATGAGCTATTGTACTGCATATTTTAGATTATCCAGCTTTGGGACAAAGCCTTTTAAGTTGGGGTGTGTTGTGTACCTAGCCTTATCAAATTTATTAGGCATTAAACTCCATGTCCATGAGCTATTTTTATGTAAGATCATGGTTTTGTAATGATCTTTTAGTCCTAGACCTTTTATAGTGTCATATTTCATTAGTTGTAAGAGGCCATTTCTATGTATCAAAGGCCTTAGAAGTTAGCACCTTTATGAGTAACTTAAGTTTTAAGTGCAGGTTTCTATGAAATTTTGATATAAATAGGGGTTTCCCCCTCTCATTTGTATTTCTGTTATCATTTTACTAATACAATCTCTCAGTTTCATCGGAGAGGTCTTGCTCCATATCATCTGCATTTGTAGGTGCAATTCACCCTTCACTATGCAGGATTTTGTTGTAAATTTCTATCATTTGAGCTCTACTGCTATCATATCTTTTGCTGTTAGTTTCAATTAGTCTTGTAGCTGTGGTGCTTGTGGCAGTTTGGATATAGGCACACTGCATCAGCAAACGTTTGGTGGGTTTCAAATTTTTTTTTCATGGGAAGCTTCAATGTTTGTGAAATTTGAGCATCTAGGACAAACATGTTAAGTGTTTTCTATTCCATTTGGAAATTGAATTAAATGTAGAATTAGATGGATATCTATGTTGCATGTACAGAAAGGTTTATCATTCAAAAATCATTGAAATACTTTTTTGTTCCCTTATAACCAAGCACGGGAAACTTCACTGCTGTGGATGGGAGGTAATCATGGTAAGCTGTTGTCCAAGTTACAAGACCCTTGCCCCTGGGGGGTCAAGAGAGCTGAACCCATGACCTCCTCAACATCGAAGGAAAGATCTCACGTTTGGCTCATGTCCTCTTGAGCTAACCCTCGGGACTAAGTCATTGAAATGCTTCTGCTTATTCAATGGAGGTATTTCTATTAATTATTTTCCTATAGTACTTAGAAACGGCATTTCAAAAAGTTTGAAAAAATAAAGTCTTAATTTAAGTAAAAACAAACAAAATCCAAAGAAATAATGTGTGTATATCAGAGTTACTTTCACCCAAAATAAACATTGAAAATGGAAAAGCTATTCAGAAATTCCTATAAATGCATGGGACCATTTTGAAGTTTGGAGGCCCTGGGTTTGAGTGCTCCGAGTTGTATTTGGAGGCCCTGGGTTCTAGTTCTAGCTGGTCCATGCTTGCTGCTTAACTTTAACAACACTGGACCTGGTAATCTTAAAGGCTTCAGCCATGCTGACTGTGTCAGAGAGTCAAAAGGGACCGAATTTAACGTTGATTTGTTCATCATTCTGAATACAGTGCTGTTCAAAATTCAAATGTTGCCAGGACGCATTGCCATTTATGGCATGAACAACTTGTTTGATTGCTAACACAGTCCCTTGAGTATGGATATCAATCAAGCCAATCCTGCCTTCCATTTTGGGCAAAGTGCACATGTCCCAAGAAATCAAGGCAGACCTCACTTCCCTGGAGTTGCTTTAAAATATTCAAAATACAATTTTGTGCACTTGCTTAAAATAGATTTCATGTACAGTAAAACAACAGTTACAGAGGTTACACGAACCATGGGTGCGATCGGAATCGGCTGAAGAATCCGATATGGGTGTGACACTCATCCCAAAATTAGGAATCGGGGATTCGGAACCCTAACCCTAATTATCCTACACTTATACTACGTAAACAACTTTAGATGTGTCAAAATGAGGTGGAAGAATCTGATGAAGAATCCGATTCGGGTGCGGTTAGACCTAGGGCCGAATCTGGTAACTTAGGTTACAGTAAATAGTTCTACTCTTTTGGGTGATTGAGTTTTTATTATTGTGCATATATTTGGAAAATCTCTAAATTCATGTGGACATGAGCAAACTCTTTCCTTTCTATGTCTGCAACAAATGTGTTAGGGGCCAGAACTTCATTGACATGTTATTGAAAAAAGGGCATTTGGTTCATGACTCCAATTCAATCCATGCTTATGTAAGTCAGCAGGTTCTTCCATACTGAGGATCTGTTCCTTTGGAATTAACACCTTTCCTTCTGATTCCTGAACTTGTGACGATTTAGTATTATATTGATGGAGTTTGCTGCTATATGAACTTTGGACAAATGTTGAGCTCGAGTTCTTGTGGGGACTTCCTTCATCCTCCTTTTTGAGCATGAAAATGAGGTTCCATAATTATCGAGTTCACATGTCTCTTAGGTATGGTGATTTGGTCATGTTCATTGGGTTAGTTAAACATTTTCCCTTTAACTGCTGATCCTTTCATCTATCAAGACCATGGAAGCCTTGAATTATTTGATGTTTTGAGCTTCCTGTTATGTTGGGAATCCAGTGTTTTGGCTCTAGGTACAATGTGCTAATGACCATTCACACATTGGAAGAATGCAATCATTGCTAGACCATGGCTCTTGCCTTGTTTATAAAGGACATGTAGTTGCTTTATTGGCCATGTTTTGTGATCCTTGCAATTGCCCAGTGTGTTTTTATATGTATACATTTTCAGCTAGAATTTTGTTGTTCCTAATTTTCTTCTTGGAAATATTTCAGGACATGTCCCGTGCCACCTCAGGAGTACACTTGAGTTCTGATGGTCTAGACACCTCATCCAAACAGCCAAGTAGTGAAGCAAATGGAAACTATAGAGGTTATGTTGTTGATGATGTTATATCACCTTCAGATGCAAGACAAGAGGTGCCTGATACTCATGAAATTGACAGCAAAAAGGATGGAAATCATCAAGATATAGTAAGGTTTCTTTCAGCTCCTAGTCAGATTTGTAAGCCTCCAGAATCAATGAACAGTATTGGTCAACCATTGACATATTCGAGGCAAACAGAAAGGTCAAGTAGTGAATGGAAATATGGGTGGAGTTCAGATCATTCTACAGACAACGATGC
Organism: Pseudotsuga menziesii; assembly: GCA_001517045.1. Lineage (NCBI taxonomy): Eukaryota > Viridiplantae > Streptophyta > Pinopsida > Pinales > Pinaceae > Pseudotsuga > Pseudotsuga menziesii. The sequence goes on from LPNX010654927.1 coordinate 542,280, forward strand.
AGTAAATGTTTATGAAGAAAATGAAAGGCTTCGAGCCAATCTACAAACTGCCGAATCTTCACTTATCCAGCTCAAGACAGAAGTTGCCTCATTAGAGAGACAAGCTGAACAGCAAGCTGCAGAAATAGAGACACTTACACAGCAACTTGCAACAGAAATTAAGCAGGGACAGGACTTTGCAAGTGAAATTTCAGATCTCAAATTTGAGTGTGATCGTGTTAAATCAGAATTTGAACAACTAAAGTCTCTAGGGCACATGAATGAAAAACATCCAGATGCTGGTAATGGATGGTTTGACGTGGGCAATGTTGGAAATGTTCTTAAAGATCTGGAGGAGTTAGATTCTGAGAATCAAGTGAGTGTAAACCTCAATTTGCAACTGGAAAAGTCAAAAAAAGAATGCACTGATTTATTACTCAGTATTCAAGGGGATTTATTAGAGAAGAAAACTAGAGATACAGAGCACGCTTCTAATAGGAGACTTGATATTTCAGCTGTCGAAGTAGAAAATGAAACCCTCAAGGTTGTCAAGTTAGACTGGCTACAAAAGTTATCAGTCTCAGAGGATAAAATCAGAGAAATTAAAGAGAAAATATTTCTGAAAGATGATGGAATGATCTCAGTGTTCCTACAGGATGACCTTGAAGTTTTGGAGAGGGTATTCCAAGAGTTCAGGAAAGAAAATATAAGTATGATCAGTAAGTTAATTGGTGAAATAGTTGCAAAAAATAAAAAAATTACTGATCATAATGCTGACAAGCAGAGCTTGCCTGGTGAGTTTTGCCTTCCCAGGAACATTATAACCAATGGAGAAATCAATGGTGGCAGAGATAGAAAGTTGGAACTTCACTTGGACAAAGATGAATCTCAGAACTGCAATCAGCCATACAAGTCAAACTATTTGGATGGTTCGCAAGCAGTGCATGACACACAGTTGTGGCTAGATAGAGTACCGTTCAAATCGAAAAGCAGGGATGAGAATTTAGGAAAGATAAACGGGCTTGACATCACAAGAGTAGGATTACAACTTTCAGAAGATGAGTGTGAAGTACGGGCACTTTCTTCATCAAACCACCATCTAGAAACTAGATTTGGAAATTTAGAGGAAAACCTTATAGTAGATGACCATTTCAATAGAGTTTTGGTAAGGGATACAGATGGAGAGTCTTTTAAGGAAATGCCAACACTCAGAGCAATCACCAATTCTGGATCAGCAATTGGGATGAGAACAAGCATAGAGAATGATCATGAGGATGTTCACAGCAAATTGTTTCAGCTAGAGGAGCAGAACTGTCGGCTTCTGGAAAGGATTTCTCAGCTTGAGGCACAGCTAAAAGAATATATAGAAAAGGATGGAGTTGATTTGTCAGAAGATATATCAGAGAAAGTCAGCAAAAGTGAAAGTAGGATTAACTCTACTCTTGAGCTAGAGGAAAGGATCTCTGAACTTTCTGCAGAAGCAGAGGACTACAAAAGGGCATGGGACTCTTTATCAAAAGAAAAGGAGCAGTTAGAATATGAATATGAAGCCCTGATACATGAACTTGAGGAACGTGCCTCATATTTAGAATTTTCAGAGAAACAGCTGCAAAGCCTCAGAGACGAGCATGCAGTTTCTTTATGTAGTATAAGCACCCTTGAGAGTAAGGTAGAAAAGCTCCAACGAGAGCTTGATGAGCAAGCAGCAAGGTTTGCATCTCATAGGAATGAGATGGTCCTGTCCAAAATTGAACTGGAGCAAAGGGCCAACAGGGCAGAAGCAGCATGGAAGAAGACTCGATGGAATAATGCTTGCATAGTTGAACAACTTCAGAAAGAGCTTGAACGGCTTTCGCTACAGATTTCTTCTACTTTTGATGCAAATGAGAAATTGGCAACACAAGCATTTGCAGAAGCTTCCCAACTCCATCTACAAAAGAATGAACTGTTAGATCAGTTATCATTTATGCAAGAATCACTCCAAAAGGCTGACGCAGAGATTGCACTAATAAAAAAGCAGTGTGAAGAGAAGGTACAAGAGCTTTCAATGCAGCTGAATATGTCAAAGAAACATGAAGAGGAGTTATTGGGGAAGCTGCAAAACACATCTAATGAGCTTGAAAATCAGTTAAAAAGTGAAACAAACTACATTACTAGAGATGAAGAGCTTTCTCTAAAAATTTTGATGTTGGAGAGAGAGATACAAGCTCTCATGAATGAAAAGAGCTACCTTATTCAAAAGGTTGAAGAATCTAATATCGTAAGGACTGAACTTGAGAGTTGTAAAATATATTTAGATGGCTATAAAATAGAGAGGACTGGTCTAGAAGCTTCTTTGCAGAGGGTTAGCCAGGAAAAAACCAAACTGGAGGAGGACCTTAGCTCACTGAAACAAACACTGAGAAATTCAGATGCAGATGTGGATAAGCTGAAAAGTTGTAAGGATGAACTTGAGAGAACAGTTGCATCCCTCCAGTTCACGTTGGAGGACAAGCTTGGTGAATTATCATCTCATTATGAGCAATTGAATGCAGTGATGGAGCTTCGAAGTCGACCCAATGAAGTTGTGCAGAGGTTGCTAGAACAAGAATCAAAAACACAAGATATGAAACAATTGATAGTTTTGCAGAAAGATCTTCAACAGAAGGCAAAGGCAGAAGCTTCTCAACTGAGTGCTGAAAAGAACAATTTAGAACAACAATTATTGGGTTTGCAAGAATCACTACAGAGTGCCCATGCAGAGATTGAATTTACTAAAAGGGAATGTGAAGACAAGGTGCAAGAACTTATAACCCAATTGGATCTGTCAAACAAACAACAGGAGGCATTATTGTCAAGACTGCAAACTGCGTGGAGTGATAATGAGAAGCTGATGAATAATGAAACAAACTATATTCAAAGGAACCAAGAGTTGTGTAGTAAAATTTCAGAGTTGGAGAAAGAGATACAAGCTCTCATCAATGAAAAGAACTACCTTGTTCAAAAAGATGAAGATTCTAATATCATAAAGTCCGAACTTGAGAGGTGTAAACTAACTTTAGATGGATGTAAAATAGAGAGGACTGGGTTAGAAGCTTCTTTGCAGAGGGTTAGTCAGGAAAAAACCAAACTGGAGGAGGACCTTAGCTCACTGAAACAAACACTGAGAAATTCAGACGCAGATGTGGATAAGCTAAAATGTTGCAAGGAGGAGCTAGAGAGAACAGTTGCATCCCTCCAGTTCACATTGGAGGACAAGCTTGGTGAATTATCATCTCATTATGAGCAGAAGAATGAATTGATGGAGCTTCGAAGTCGACACAGTGAACTTGAGCAGAGGTTGCTAGAACAAGAGTTGAAGACAGAAGATATGAAACATTCGTTGGTTTTGCAGAAAGAGCTTCAACAGAAGGCAGAAGATGAAGCATCTCAATTGCGTTCTGAAAATAATAATTTAGATGAATATTCATCAGGTTTGCAAGAATCACTTGAGAGTGCCAATGCAGAGATTGCATTTGTTAAAAGGGAATTTGAAAACAAGGTGCAAGAATTTATGACCCAACTGGATCGGTCAAACACAGAAAAGGAAGCATTATTGTCAAGGCTGCAAACTGCATGGAATGATAATGAGACACTGATGAGTAATGAAACAAGTTATATTCAAGGGAAGCAAGAGCTATGCAGTAAAATCTCAGAATTGGAGACAGAGATACAGACTGTTCTGAAGGATAAGAACAGTCTTATTGAAAGGATTAAGGAATGTGACAGTATGAAGGCTGAATTTGAAAGATGTAAGATGGTTTTGGAGAGTTCTAAAGTGGAAAATGCACAATTAAATGTTTCCTTGCATAGAGTTAATCAGGAAAAGGGAAAACTTGAGGATGAGCTTTGCTCATTAAAAGCAGCGCTGGAAGATTCAGATAGAGAATTGGGTAACCTGAAATGTTCGAGGGATGAACTAGAGATAACAGTAACATTCCTCAAGTCCAAGTTGGATGATCAACATGTCCAAATATCATCTTGTAATGGTCAAAGGGATGAATTAATTCAGCTTCGTAGGCAGCATAGTGAACTTAAGCATAAGTTTTTAGAAGAAGAGTTGAAAACAGAAGATTTGAGTAAACATTTATTCCATTCAAAAGAGCTTCTGCAGAAGGAAGATGCTGAAACATCTGAGCTTCGTGCAAGAAAGGATGATTTGGAAAAACACTTATCAGTCACACGAGAGTCGCTACAAAGGGCTAATGCAGATATTGTATTCATGGCAGAGCAGTTTGAAGCCAAGGTGCAAGAATTGTCTCTGTCGACAAAACAAAGGGAAGAGCTGTTAACAAGGCTACAGAATGCAATGAGCGAGCTTGAGATTCGGACAAAAGGTGAAGCAAAGTACCTTAGATTAAATGAGGAGCTGTCTATTAAACTTTCTTTATTGGAAACAGAGGTGGAAACTCTTTCCAATGTGGAGAATGACCTACTTCATAAGGTTGAGGAATATGACGCTGCAAAAGCTGAAATTCAGAATATTAAAAAACTTTTAGACATTTGTAATGCAGAGAAGGCAGAGTTAGAAGTTTCTTTGGATGGAGTTCTTCAGGGAAAAGGAAAACTTGATGAGGATCTCAGATCAGTGAAAGAAATGTTGAGAAATTCAGATTCAGAATTGGATGAGCTGAAATGCTGCAAGAATGAACTAGAAATAAGAGTTGCATTTCTTCAGTCCAAGATGGATGAGCAAAACGATGAATTTATGCAGCTTCTTAGTGAACATGATAAACTTAAGCATTGCTTGTCAGAGCAAGAGGTGAAGACAGAAGAGTTGAAACGGAATTTGACACAATTGAAGGATCTCCAACAGAAGGCAGAAGCGGATTCATATCAACTTCGTGTGCAAAAGAAAGAATTGGAACACCAATCAACAATGAAGCAAGAATCACTGCGGATTGCCTTAATCAGAGAGCAGTATGAATCCAAGGAGCAAGATTTTGCAAAGCAATTGGACATATTAAACCAACAGAGGGAAGATTTATTGCTGAAGCTGCAGGACACATTGAAGGAGCTTGAGATGCGGACAAAAAGTGAAGCACAATACATTAAAAAAGCTGAAGAGTTTTCTGCCAAACTTTTGTTGTTAGAAACAGAGGTGCACTCAGTATTGGATGAAAAGAATGATCTTGTTCAAAAGGTTAAGGAGTGTGAATCAGTGAAGGCTGAGCTTGAGAATAATAAAATAAGTCTAGAGATTTGGAAAGCAGAGAAAGAAGAATTGGAATATCTTTTGAGGAGAGCTAATGTGCAGAAAGGTCAGCTTGATAATGAGCTTTGCTCATTAAAAGAAATACTGAAGTATTCAGACGTGGAATTGGACGAGCTGAAATGTTGCAAGGATGAACTCGAAATGACAATTGCTTCGCTCCAGTCTAAGCTGGATAGCCAAACTGCTGAACTGATGCAGTTTCAAGAGCAACACTGCGAGCTCAAGAACAGATTATTGGAGCAAGAGTGGAAGATAGAAAAGTTGGTGAATGCTAAAGTTCATCTAGAGAAAGAACATCAAACAAAGGCAGATGCACTTGTTGAAATTGAGAGGAAGTTGAAGGACCAAGATGAGAACACACAAGTTTCAGCTGGTGGTAGCCCTCTAAGCCAACTTCCTGAACTTAACAGTAAAGCAGGCCATGTGCTCAACATTTCAACTCATAATGAAAAGGAACTTATTGATCTAAAGGAGAAAGTGAAGCTATTAGAGGTAAAGCAATTAGTTGTCTACAGAACTTGTTTGTAATTATATAGAACATTTTTGTGATTTTTGCATGCTTTTATATAATTTTCAAGTTCTCAGTCTTTACTATAAACTACTCTTTATTAACTGCACTGTAGTACTGAGTTATAAACAATCTGTTTGGTTTTTGCATCAAACAAAGAGGGATAAGATTTTCACATTGCCTGGCTTTTTACGTTTGGGTAACTGGTTAACAGGGTGAGCTTAAATCCAAGACTATTGCACTTGAAGCTTCCCAGAAAGAATTTTCTGGGAATGAAAAAAAATCATACAACGATATTGAAAATGTTGAGATGATTGATGAATATATCAAGGAGGAGAGCTTGAATTCTAGCATGGATCGGCTTCACAAAGAGGTAACTATGAGTGATAGCTTTCTGCTAATTTTGTTATCACTATGCTGTAGTATGTTTTAAATTTTAATAGCTTAACTATGAAACTTTGCACTCAGCAATAATATATTTGAAAGCAATCATATGGACTGTAAAAAAGCATTAGAACCTAATACAGTGGCTACTAATTTTGAAAAAAAATTAATATTCCCAACCCAGTTTCAAGTTTTGGTTTTCATATGAAGTCTAATCATAATGCCCAAACCCCATAGCTGCAAAATCACTTTACATGCATGAAAAGTTCAAATTTCTTGAAACACAGAGAATTTATTTCAAATTTTAAAACTCAGAAAATTTGGACAGCCAAACCACAAATTTGAACACAGTAATGTTTGACCAAACTTTGTCCAGGAAATAACCCCGAAGGGAAAACCTGTTCAGAGAGAGATTTTATTTCTTCAGACATAAATTACAAAAATCAGAACAGCAGTACTTATCTCTCTTTTCTTCCTCAGAAAATGTGCCAGAATCTCAGTGACAACCTGCTGTATGGAGTCTGGACTGCATCAATTTCTGTGCTGTACAGTCTCACACGTGCGACTGTACGGCCTCAATAACTGCTATACGGCCCTCGAAATTCATGCCAACTGCTACAGAAAATTTCTACCTGTTTGGACTGAATTTAATGCTGTACGGACCTGTCAGAACTTTTCTTTGAATTCTGTACCTGTACAGCCCTCATTAATTGCTGTATGACCAACTTTGGGATCCATGCCAGCTACAGGAAATCTCTGCCTTGTAACTCATGACCTCCTGTTGTATGGTTTGTCTAGGAATTCGTGCCCTCAATCTTGATACTCAGCCTGTAATTCAGCCTTCTCAAAATTTGTGCAAGGGATTTTCCTTTCTCTCTCGTTCTCTTTTCTTCCCATGCTCTCCAAATCTCTTGGTCACAATGAATGAAAAATGAATGCCTTTCCCTAGTTTTGTTCATGGCAACCAACTCCTATAAAATCAATGGCTAGGATTAGAATTTTAACTTGATGAGATCTAGGGATCTCATTAAATACTCACCTTTTCCCATTAAATGAATTTAAGTCACATCATTTAAATAATTAATGAGACATTAAATATTTCACCCACTTTTAAAATCTCATAAAGCCAATTTAATATTATAACCACAAACCTCCTTTATAAAGTGACTTTATAAAAAATAAAGTGCATCTCACTTTTATAAAGTGACTAGGGACCTCATTATTATTGCCCACCCTTATGCATCATTAGGTGAACAACACATGCCTTGGTACTTTTTCAACACTGATGCTCAATCTTAAAAGGATTACCCTGGTTTTGCTAGTCTCTTGTGTATTCATTTCAAATCTCCAGTCACGACCTTCAAGTGTTTTTTGATTCTTTCTGAAGCTAAAAATTTCAATGGTTGTGCTATATTTTATACAAAATAGCACAGTTACTGGATGAAAATCTACACGTCATCTAATGGCATTGGAAACCATAGCTATTGAAAGGAAATCATGAGAGAACTCCAAGCATGACTTACCTATACTGTATTGAATCTTATTGATTTATATCCTCTATAATAGTTCTAGACATGACCGTTCTTTCAAATTTTTGCTTGTATTCAATACTTTTTCTATGATCTTATACCATGGCTTGCCAAATAATTGTGCCTAATGAATTTTTGTTTTTTTATTTGCTAATATATATTTACTTGGTTGTAGTGTTCTTGCACTCAAAATGCAACTACTAGTGCAACTAAGCAGTGTTAATTTCTCAATACTAGATCCAATTTCTGTTTTCAATAATTTTTATGCCCGCATAAATTAGTGCTGAAATTATAAACATAAATACATTGATATTTTAACCAATAAAATGCAACGGAACAAAACAAGAAACAATCACATTTGACACAAGTGTTTACCTTGGAAATCCCCAATGGGAAAATCCAGCATTGAATGTTTCTTTTATTAATTCTTGGATCACAGAGAAATTCATAATTTTACAACAATGGAACTTGTAACTCAACCCTCTAGAAAATTGGCTTCTCGGGCTAAATCGGCCCCTGGAGAAAATCGACTTCTTCTTGGCAAATTCGGCCCCTGAGAAATCAACCCATTGAAGGAGAAATCGGTCCCTAAGAAATCAACCCATTGAAGGAGAAATCGGCCCCAACAAAATGGCCTCAACCAAATTGGCCCTTGTGTCACCCTGCATCAGCTGTATGGCTGCCATATGGATTGTATGGACCTCCTGGTGTCTTGGCTCTCTTGTTTTGGCTGAGTAAATAAGCCTTATCTTCTTCCTCCGGATCTTTCCTTGTAAAATCACTTCTCTTTTCTCTTCAGCCATTGAGTCTGTCACTCACTGAGTCTCTCACTCTTCTCCTGAGAAAATCACTCTCTCAAATTATCTTGTGTTGTTGTGTGTCTTTCTCCTCTCCTTGGGCTTTCTTTTATAGCTTTTCAGTGACCAAAACCCTAACCCTTAATCTCCAAAGTGATGGATGACTAGGATTAGATCTTGAGTATCACTTAAGATCAACGGCCACGACTTAATATAAAGTTCACATAACTTTTCACTTTTGTAAGCCTTAGTCATTAGCCAACATTAAACTGAACTAATGTGCTTTTCTTGAGTTAGTCTTAGGAAAGAAATATAAAACTCACTTAATAAATTTAGCAAGTACCTAGAGAGGCAATGGATGACTCCTGCATGCTTGACACCTAGCCTATGTAGAAGCACTTGTCCAAGATATAATCATCAACACTCCCTCCTAGCGAGGAAGGTGTTCTACACCACTCCTAGCTTGTCCCTAAAGTAAACAAACTTTCCCTTCATCAAAGCCTTGGTGAGAATATATGCAACCTACTCATTTGTGGAAATATAATGAAGCTTCATTGCTCCCCTCTAAGTATCTGACCTGTCATGAAACACTGGATTATCTGAGAGTTTTATGCAACTGTGATTATCACAGTGGATCATGGTGGGATCAAACTTTAGTCTAGATAATCCTGTGAGCATCTTCCGAAGCCAAATGGCCTCGCAACTCGCCAAAACCGCAACCATGTACTCGGCCTCTGCTGAAACAAGTGTTGTTGATGCTTGCTTCCTGCTAAACCATGAAATCACTGTTGGTCCTAAGCTAAAGTAGCACCTTAAGGTTCTTTTTTTGTCCACTACACTCCCTACCAAGTTTGAGTTTGTATAGCTCAGTAACTATACTCCACTCCTGACATACATCAGCCCATAGTCCATAGTGCCTCGTAGATATTTGAGCACATGCTTCGCTGCAAACCAATGTACCCTCCTTGGTTCCACCATAAACTAGCTTAGGCTATTCACAACAAAGCATATATTTGGCCTAGTGTTGACTAGATACATCAAGGAACAAGTCAGCTGCCTATACAATGTAGGATCCACCAACTATGACTCAGAAGCATCCAACTTCTTTAGATTGGTGATCAATGATTATAAGTTTAGAGATAGATCTGCAATCCACAATCACGAATCTCTTCAGAATATCAAGTGCTTATTCTCCTTGTCCCAAGAAAATCTCACTCATTTGCTGCCATACCTCCAATCCTATGTCCTTCATCTCGAACTCCGAAGCTAGATCTCGCTTGCACATCTCAACGAGCTTCTCGAACCCAGTAAGGAACAAGTCATCTACATAAAGTACCAAGATGAGTGGATCATCACCAACAAGTGTATAATACAAATTGGGATCCGCCTCACTCCTGATGAAGCCCATAGCTAATAGATACCCATCAATCTTCGAGTACCATGCCCTCGATGCTTGCTTGTGTCTGTATAATTCCTTCTTCAATCTGCACACATGAGAATCTCTCCCATGCACCTCAAAGCCCCGAGGTTGTTCAATGTACACTGCACCTCTTCTTCAATCACTCCATTGAGGAAGGATGTCTTCACATCCATTTGATGTATCCTCCATCCCATCTCTGAAACAATAGATATAACAACCTTGATAAAAGTATACTTGGCTACTGGAGCAAATGTCTCCTCATAGTCTACTCTCTCCTTTTGGGAGATTCCTTTAGCCATGAACCTTTCCTTGTACTTTCCAACATTGCCATCTGCAACATGCTTGATCTTATAGATCTATCTCGAATTTACCACTGATTTCTCTTTAGGCCTCTACACTATGTCCCGCACATCATTCTTCATAATGGATGCATACTCCACCACGGCATCCCTCCAAACCTAATGGCTTGCTGCCTCCTCATGACTGGTAGGCTTGAAATCAATGATGTATCTCATGAGAGCCATGTAACTAGGAAACTGTCTTTGTGGTCTGCTTCGCCTGAAAGTATTCATGGGAGCCTCCACATGGTCCTAAGCATCTCTTAGTGTCTGCTCTAGCCATTTGGGCCTCCTCCTGACAAAAGTAGGAGCCTCAAACTTCTCTTGATCTAAAGACTAAGTCCCTGTACTTGCTGGTGCTGGTCTCTCCTCAACCTTCAGAGCTTCTTGCTCCTCATTCTCTTCCACTGTTGGAATGGGTTCATGTGACTTGCCAAAGGATCGACTCTCATCAAATTGAACATTTCTCCTGTGCCATAACTCGCACAAACTATCACTGTCACTCTCATGAACCAAAGCACACACAGGCCGAGCCTTCAACAAGTACATGTTACCCACTCTACTTCCAATCACTATCCCTGAGTTTGGACTGGAACCCCTCAGCCTAACAAGCACTTGTTCATCCTAAAAATAGACTTCGTACCCCTTGTCTTCAATAGCCGAAATTGATAGTAGGTTCTTCGTTAGGCCTGGTACATATAACACATCCTCCACCTCCAAAGGACCTCCAGACTCCAACTGAAACTAAATATCTCCAATCCCCTCCACTGCACACTTGGCATCATTACCAAGCACCACAGGTAGCTCTGAGTCTTCCTTTGAAATACCGGTGAAGACATCTCGTAATCTTGTCATGTGATGAGAAGCCCCATTGTCCATGAACCATGCATCCTTTGCTAAGGTGCCAAAAAGACAAGACACCAATGTGAACTCCTTCTCAAACTTGTGTCTTAATTTTTCCCTTCTTCTTGTTTAGACACTGACCTGTATAATGGACAAACTTGTGACACGCAAAGCACTTGAATTTTCTCATGCCCTTCTTCTTTCCTTCCTGAGTGAAAGCCTCTCCACTAGTATTCTTCTTGGTCTTCGCTTTGTCCTTCCTTGCATGACTTGCAAGAGCAACATTCTCCTCCTCATCACCCTTTAGTTGGATTTCATACAAAGATTCCTCTTGAGTCTCCTCTTGGATGAAGTCATCCCATAACCTCTCCCAGTTAGGAAGATTTTCTCATGCAACAATCCCTTTGACAAAGGGTGCCCTTGGCTAGGTTAAGCCATTCAGAGCTATCCTCACCAATTCTGGATCTGTTACTGTCTCCCCACCACTACCAACTTATCACGAACCTGTGTGATCTTGGTAAGATAAGAAACCACCGTATCTGATCTGGACATCTTGGTACCCCTCAAAGAAGTTGTTTTTGCACATTTGTTTGAGGCTGGTAGGAAATATTCATATTGAAAGTGACCCCTTCTAATTCGAAAGCTTCTTGCTAGAAGTGACTTATGAACTTCATACCCCTATCACCAATGATTTGGCGAGGGAGTCCATTAAGTGTATAGACATGCTTGAAGAATAAACCAACAACTTCTGGAGTTGTAAACTTGGTAAGCCAAAGGAATGATCATACTTGGTTAGACAATCTACTGCCACAAAACATCATTACTTTTAGAGAGTGACAAACCTGTGATGACGTCCATTGATACATTGTTCCACTTCTAATTGGGGTTGGCATTAGGAAAAGTCATCAGGTTCGTGTTCTTGTTCGAATTAGGTAACAATGGACTTTAGAAAATATTTTCCCAGGAAAAAACCTTTGATGAAATTTGCCATTAAATTTAATGTTTTAAACTCACTAGGCACAACGTCTAAGCAGTGATAGGTATCTAGGCACAATCAATTTAGCAACAAAAGCAAGGGAGTGTATGGCAAGCATTGAGGAGAATATAGGGTGGGCCTAGGTGCTAAGTGATGAGACACAATCATGAGGGATATTGTATTTTAGTATCTATTATTATGTATTGCACATATCTCTATGTTCTTTATGAACTCAGCACCACATCCACATACTGTTTAGTGTCATAAGATTCTCAGTGCATTATGGCGTTCTCTACTAATGCAGTGATAAGGAGAATGCTCCCAGTGACCTCTCATCATCATGGTGGTCCAAGAGGAAACACTCCCCTTGTGGGGTCCAAGGGGCAGCAACCTTGGTGGGGTCCAAGGGATAGTGCCCTTGGTAGCTTCTCATCACTGCTGAGAAGTGGGGTTGATGGGCAGAGGCCTTGCGGGGATCAAGACAATGCCTAGTAAAAAACGGTCATGGATTTCATATAAAATTCAATGATTTTATGGTAGGCTTTGCAATTCACCAAATTTTGAAGTCCAATAAAAACATTCGGTGATCCCTGTATTAGAGGTGTTAGGCTAGAGAAGACCAAGATAACGAATGGTATCTACCTTATTGCATTAGCAAGTGTCACGTTCTGCCACAAACTGATCAGTATCTGACTTTGTTTTCTGCCAATAAAAGTTGGAGCAGACATTCTTGTAAGTTTTGTGGAAATCAACATGACTGAAAAAGGGTTATGCATTCCCATACTGAAGAGCTTGTTGTATAAGAGCAGAACCTTGTCTTAATTAGTTTCCATTCTTAAAGAGGATGACAACATTCTTGGTGATCCAGGGCTGGTTCTTCTTGCCATTAATAATGTCCTATTGAAGTTGAACTGCAGTAGGATCCATTATGTAGTCTGCAAGGAACTCTTGTACGCAAGTTGGCTGCTTGATTGAGTTGGAGTTGAAGGTGGGTGGATCATCTTGCTGGGATATAGCATCTGCAATAATATTCTCTGTACATTTCTTATAGATGATCTTGAAATCATAGGAATCAAGTTGGTTAGTCTATTTTTGATGCTCCTCTTTTAGAGTACCTTGTGTGAGTAATTGCTTCAAGCTGAGGTTGTTAGTTTTAATAAATAATTTACTCCCAAGGAGAAATTGGTGCCACCTGCCCATGACATGAATTATAGAGAAAATTTCTTTGTTGTATGTAAACATGCATTTTTCTCTGTCATACAACTTCCTGTATTCGAAGGCTATGGTTCTCTCATTTTGTGAAAGTTCTGCACCAATTCCAAACCTAGAATAATCACGGTCAATGAAAATATGTGTAGCAAGAATTGGAGTCTATTATCTTGTTGTGCTTTAGTTGACTGATGAAAGGTATCCTCCTTTGTTAAATACGTCAGTAGACGAGAAATAGAAGATAAATTCTTATAAATTTGTGGTAGAACACTCCTAAGTCGACAGATCCTCAAAGCTTCTCAAGGGTTGTAGGCACTATTCACTCTTTAATAGCTTGATTCGTTGTAAGATCAAAACAAACACCCTATGCAGAGATATATTGCCAAGATATTCTAGGGAAGTCTTGGCAAATTCACACTTGGAATCTTTTGCGTAGAGCTTATGTTTTGCTAAAGTGGCTGTTACAAAATTCAAATGCTCCACATGCTTTGTGAATGTTTTTCTCTATACGAGGATATCATCAAATAAGACTAGGACAAACATGTGGAGACACCTACCAAACACACTGTTCATTAAGGCATGAAATGTAGCAGGGGCATATAGAGGTTGAATGGCATCAATCAGAATTGCTAGTGGCCCCAGTGAGCTGTGAACCATATAGGTATTTGATGATAGCTAGAACAGAGGTCAATCTTACAAAATAACTTGGCATTGTGCAGTTCATCCATCAAACCAACCATGTGAGGCATTGTGAACTTTGTTTCGGTAGTGATTTGATTAAGTGCTCTGCCTTGACACTTGAAATTGTCTCTTGGGGATTTAGTCCCAAGTGGGCCGGATGATCACTCAGGGAAAGTGTTCCTATCACTGACATAATTACTCTCACTTTGGAATTAATGCATGCTAGTCGTAGGGGGTATGCTTAGGAAGAGTTTATAGCATTGGATTCAGATTTTTGAGAGTGACTAGTCACTGGTTCCAAATCCAATGCGTGATGGAGAAAGTTGGAAATAAGAGAATCAACAAGGTACTAGATTAAATCTTGCTAATTAAAAGACCTAAAGATGAAATCATAAATAGAAAGACACAAAGGGATTTTAAACATTAAAGCAAACCAGCTTTTGTTAATGAGAGATGCAATTGCATAATTCTGGTACAAATCATGACTAAGGTTGTCCCAAAGAACTGGAGGGGACATAGAACAATGGTCACTTCTCAAGATCTTGATATCTTCTGAAGATAATAAACTGTTGCTTACAAACTTGTATTATACGACAAGAAGACTCGGATGTGTTGAATTTTTAGTATTAGCATGAATACTTTAAAAAATTGCAGACTAACATAAACAAATGACAAGTGCAGTGAATCACATCAATACATCAACACGCTGAACACAAGAGTTTTTCACTGGGGAAACCTTTAAAGGACAAAAACCCCAAAAGCATTAGTAATTCATCTCGTAAATGAGATGACTAAGTTCTTCAAGAATTCTCAAACCCTAACTGGGTTTGTACCACAGATCCACAATTACACAGAAGATAATCTTTTACACAAAAATGCCAAATTAGGGCTTGCTGCCCTAATCTTTCTCTCTCATGCCCAAAAAACACAGGCTGCCCAAAATTCTGTTTTGCCTACCTGAATTTGTCTTATGCCTGTCTGTGACCATTTTGCCCTGCCTGGATCTGTTGCAGCTCTGCCCGAGCTGCCGTGATCTGCCTGGCACCTGCCCGTGCCCTATTTTACTGCTCGGAGGGCAGATCTGTTTGCCCGAGGCCCTCTGGGCTGGCCTGTTTGCTGCTCGAGGGTCTGTGCAGACCTGGCAGCCTTCACAGGCCTGTTGGCTGCCGCTCGAGACCCTCCCGAGTATGCCTGTAGGTTGCCCGAGGGTCTGTGCAGCCACAGCAACCCTCACGGGTATGCCTGTAGGCTGCTCGAGGGTGGGAAGTAGGTCCGAACTCTCACGGGTATGCCTGCTGTAGGATGCTCGAGGATGCAGAAGAAGGGCCGAGCCCTAGAGGAGATTGCCCAGAGGAAGAAGAGGGCAACCCGGAGAGGAGGAGGGCTGCCCGTGAACTGTAGAGGCTGCCCGGTGACCTGTTGAAGACTGCTCGTGAGAATGCTCAGCTGCCCAGGGAAGAAGATAAGAGCTAGGGTAAAACCCTAACTCATAAAGAAGGTAAAACTGCTGTTGCTCCCTTTTAATGAAACCCTAGATTAGGATTTTACTTCAATAGGTGTGGATGCCCTAGCTAGACTCATCCATGCTAGGGCATAAACATAAGACAACTTCCTTCTTCTTGAACCAGCGAATTCTTCTTGGAGCAGCTGTACCTGTGAGAGCAAGTGTGTTGAATAATGAAATGGATTGATCTTCTTTTATAGCCTTTGAGTCACCTGTAACTGGACCACAACTCAAAAGAACAAAATATTATTATTTTATTATTTTATTACTTTGACTTTTACTTTTAGTGGTACTAAAGGTCTTTTTGCACTTTCACTTTGACACCTTAGTGGTACTAAGGGTCCTTATGTATTTTAGACTTTCGCTTTAGCTTTCTTCAAGTGCCTTGTGGTCAAAACAAGTGGTTAAGGTGGTCCTTCATCCCCACTCAAAGTACATCATCATAAACAAAGAGAATTACTAATGCTTTTATCTCACACTCTGTGTGACACCAAGATCGAATACTAAGGTGTCTTAACCAAGGGTAGCTAAGCCTTGGAGAAGATCACAAATCCCACTGATTGAGGGTCAGAGTGTCACACATGCCTAGACCTGGTCTAGGGCTTATAGTGTCATCCTAGTAACAGACCAAGTGCCTCGGCCATAGGCTGCATAATTTGACGCAAGGTCAAATACTTGGTAACAGACCAAGCGCCTCCATTCTCTCGGAGAATGGCCCTCAGCCTCGGGCTGAGCCCCTAGTCCCTCACTAGGTTAAATTCCTGGTAACTGAGTAGGTGCTCCATTCAAAGAATGGCCTCTTAGCTCTAGGCTGAGTCCCCCAGTGCTATACTGGTTCCACACTTTGGTCCTAGACCAGGTGTCTCCATTCTCCTAAGAGAATTGCTCTCGATGCTGCTCAGAAAAAATCAATAGGATGCTGTAGAAGTATGAAGGAGGGCATGGATGATTTGAAACTGCCTCCTTGCTTCCTTTTTATTTTGAAAGCTTTGCACTAATTTTTGTGCTATGCTTTTCATCCTTATCCAAGGAGCAAAAGCATGCTAAAATATCCCAAAAGCATTTCCCTAATTCCTAGTCTGCATGCTCCAAAAAATAGGGCCTAAACTGCAAGTAAACGGGTTCAAAGATGGTTCCCCGATATAGTGAATAATAAATATAAACCATAAGAAAAGCGCTCCTCCAGCTGACAATAGCCCCTAAAAATCACATCCCTCATGAATCATATCAGGGCTTGAACAACAACACCTACATACTAAGATTGATTGTGAAAAATGCACTGTCCTTTCATTCAAGGAAAGCTTTAATCATCTCTGATTTCAGTCTAAAAATAAGCTCAAAAAAGTGCCTAACACATAGCTATAGACCTTCATAACAACTTCCATATGTGATGCATGAACAATCACAAAAGCGGGTCTAAATCAATGACTCATTTTATCCAAAAACATTACCCTCAACAACTACTAATATTGACATGAAAGCATCCCCAAAACCATCATAGAGGAAGTGCCTTTGTATGATAAATAGGTTGCAAATGTTATCCACATGCAAAAATAGGTACGAAAATAGTCACAAAAAAAATCTAAATTGGGCACTTGTTCTTTTGCAGATAGAGGCCCATCAATATCCATAAGATAATTGCCAACTTGATGAATATATACTTCAAGAAAAGAGCCCCAGTTGCATGAAAATAAGGACAAAAACATTGGCAAACCATAGATCTCATTTGTGGAACTGCTTAGTGTGATGGAAGTGTTGATTTTTCCTAAGCAACATCGAGAGCCATTCTCTTGGAGAATGGAGGCACATGGTCAATTACCAGGAAGATGCACCAGTCTAGCACTGGGGGAACTTAGCCTAGAGCTGAGTGGCCATCCTTTGAATGGAGGCACCTGGTCAGTTACCAGGAAGTGGAACTAGTCCAACACTGGGGGACTCAGCCTAGAGCTGAGTGGCCATTCTTTGAATGGAGGCACCTGGTCAGTTACCAGAAAGAGGAACAACTCTAGCATTGGGGGAACTCAACCTAGAGCTGAGTGGCCATTCGTTGAATGGAGGCACCTGGTCAGTTACCAGGAAGAGGAACCAGTCTAGCACTAGGGGGAACTCAACCTAGAGCTGAGTGGCCATTTGTTGAATGGAGGCACCATGTCAGTTACCAGGAAGATGAACCAGTCTAGGACTGGGGGACTCAACCTAGGGCCGAGGGCCATTCTTTGGGAGAATGGAGGCGCTTGGTTAGTTACCAAGTATTTTGATGCAACCTAGGGTTGAGGAAACTGGTCAGTTACCAGGACATCACTATAAGCCCTAGACCGGGTCTGGGCATGTGAGGCACTCCTACCCTTGGTCTGTGGGCTTTGTGATCTTCTCCAGGGATTAGCTACCCTTGGCTAAGACCCCTAGTACCCGATCTTGGTGGCACGAGGAGTTCAAGATAAAAGCATTAGTAATTCCGATCTTGGTGACACAAGGAGTTCAAGATAAAAGCATTAGTAATTTTGATCTTGGTGGCACAAGGAGTTCAAGATAAAAGCATTAGTAATTCTCCCTATTTATGACGATGTACTTTGAGTGGGCATGAAAGACCCCTATGACCACTTGCATTGAACACAGGACACTTGAAGAAGACTAAGAGGTCAAAGCCAAAAATACATACAGACTCTTATACCACTAAGAAGTCAAAGTGAAAATACAAAAGGTCCTTAGTGCCACTAAAGGTAAAAGTCAAAAAAAGGTAAAAGATTAAAACCTATTATTATATTCCTATCTATATTGACCACTTCAAGTGAATGAAAGGATATAAATAAAGTTCACTTGTCATTCATTTGGATACACTTCAACTTCATGATCAGCTGCTCCATTGAAGACCTTTGCTGTTTTTGGCTTGTGGGTGAATACATCTTGTCTCTTATGCCCTAGCATGGCGACCTACTAGCTAGGGCATCATCTCATCATCCCTCACGAGTTAGGGCTCTTCTTCCTACTCCTCACGGTGAGCAGCAGGATTGAACTAGGGATGCCTCCTTCCATTCTGGGAAGCCATATTCTCTTCACGGGCAACCTATCCTACTCTCGGGTAGGTCCTCTCTTCATCCCGGGCAGCTACAACACTTTCAGGAACCCACAACACTTTTGGGCAGCCACAACACTTTTGGGAAGCCACATAAGTACCACGGGAAGCAACACAGGAAGTTCGGGCAGGGATAAACCAGATCTTGCAACTGTGTGGATCCAGGCAACCCTGTATTGGCTTAGGGTAGATCTGTTTTGAGCTCAGGCAGTCACAGAAAAGTTGGGCTAACTTCGGACAAGCCTGTTTTGTTTTCTAGGCAGCTTCAGTACAGTTCGGGCAGCCTGCTGTAGATTTGGGCAGCCCATAGAAGTCTAGGGCTGCCCTAAAGCACTCACGGGTAGGCTCAGATTTGATCTCGGGCAGCAGCAAATTGACCTCGGGCAGTATCGGGCAGACTAGCACTTGGGCAAGTTCTTGGGCAGCAGACAGAGTTTGTGTTTGTTCTTGAAATCGAAATTCTCTTCTTGACAAATTGGCTTTCTCTCTCCATGTAACAAACCTGCTAGGGTTTGAGATTGCTGATCAAACCAACTAGGGTTTGGCAAAATTCTTTGAAGAACATTCATCTCAGAATTCTGAGATTTTTCTTCTTCCTGCTACAAACTCAGTCATCTCATTTCAGGGATGAATTACTAATGCTTTTGGGGTTTTTGCCCTTTGATGGTTTCCCCACGAAAACATCTGGTGTTCATGTGTGTTGATGTTTTGTTTATCTACTGCACTTGTCTTTTTGTTATCTATCTTACAGTGTGCAAAATAAAAAAATATATGCAAATGCTAAAATTCAACAGAAAGATCATGTGACTCCAACACGTGCTTAGGGGTAATATACTTGACCCTAGAACTTTAGAGCAAAAATAGAAAAACACGAGGAAATAGAGAAACCCTGAAAAAGATCTCTTGTATTTATGATATTCAAAATAGAGAGCTATGTTCACTTACCTCTTCAAGGGGACAACGTTCAAGTGCAAATCTCCAAATACATATTTTACCACTCTATGTATGGTGCTTCAATAACTTAAACCCTAACTACTTGTGGCCCCTCTATTAATGAGGGCCAAACACCTAGGGGCTTTTATTCAATAAAAATGGCCTTTTTACATTAAGTCACTAACCACAAACTATCTAATGGGCCTTATGGCCTTGTACATTGATAAAGTAGGGGGTTAGGGTAGGACCCTAAAATGCTCTCCCCTTTCAAAAGCAACATTGTCCTCAAGGTTGGAGATGGGGAAACTACTGCGAAATGTCTAATGGTTTCCAAGTAGCATCTTGTAGTGATGTATCATTCCATTGGATCAAAACTTCATGGATAGTGTGTTGACGTAGATGATTCTCCCTAGTGTCCAAAACTGGTTCTAGTTGGATCTAAATGGAGCGTCCTTCATCTAGTTCATAGTTTGAATTCGACAGTTTTGACCCACGACCTTCTTCAAACATGACACATGAAATATTGGGTGGATCTTGGAGTGCGCTGGGAGCGCTAATTTGTAGGCCACTTAACCAATGCGTTTAACAATTTGATATGAACTGTAAAACTTTGGTATGGACTTTTGATGGCCTTTAATTTTAAGAGAGGCTTGCTTATAAGGTTGGAGGCGAAGGAACACCTCGTCGCCTTATACAAATGAATGCTCTGAGTGATGTTGGTCCCCGCCTATTGCTTCCAGGGAAATTTTTTAAGATCCATTATTTTCTTAAAGTGAAGAAACCTTGGCAAATCTTACTAATTCTTAAATTTGCAACCATAAAATGTTTGGCGATAATTTTGTAAAAAATTCAAACTTGTAAGGGGTTTATGGACAATTTTGGCGATGTCTAGAGTAATTTTTTTATCTGAGGAAATATGGGTGAATCGTTTTAGAAAATAGTGGAATTGGCAAATCTTTTTGGGGAAAAAACATCCAAAATTAGTCCATGGGTTAAATTTTGCCCCTAAGTTTTTCTCTGGTTGCTTCATGCAATTTTGAGCCATTGCCAAATTTTCTGTAAGTGTGCAAACAGTGATATTACGTTTATGAAGCAGACTATCTATTGCGTGTACTTTAGAGGTACCTGGTAGATAAGGAACCACTAAGGGCGGTTGTTGGCCATAGACTGCCTCATATGGTTCATTTTTGTAGCCTTGTGACAAGTGGTATTATACCACCATTTTGCCAAAGGTAACCACTTTGCCCATTGGTGCAACTTTTTAGATGCAAAACATCGCAAATAGGTTTGAAGACACTTCCTGACTACTTCTATCTAGGCATCTGTTTGGGGATGATAAGATGTGCTCATTTGCAACTGGGTGTCTTGTTGTTTAAATAATTATTGCCAAAATTTGTTGGTGAATGTGGTATCACAATCTGACACAATGGAGGTAGGCATGCCATGGAGTTTAAAAATCTGGTCTAGAAAAAATTGGGCAACCATTGTAGGGGTAAGGGGTTGTTGGAGAGCACAAAAGTGAGCACATTTGGAAAGTTGATCATTTACTACCATAAAACCAACTCAAATCCACAAAGATATGGCTGCAAAATTTCAGGTACGAGGCTTTGAAAGGTAGAGTGGGCATTACAAATTCCAAATGGCATTATCAAAAACTCATAATGACCTTCATGTGTGCAGAAATATGTCTTTGGAATATTGGTCTCTTTCATCTTGATTTGGTGGTATCCAGAATGAAGATCGAGTTTGGCAAAAATTATGGCATGATGGTGCTCATCCAGAAGATCATCAATGACTGGGATGAGAAGTTTATCTTTGATGGTCTACGTATTGAGGGAACGAAAAATAGGATACATACACCAATTCCTTTATTTCTTTAAAACAATGATCACTAAGGATGAATATGAGCAAGTGTTGGGATGAATGACTCCTGCCTCTAGTAGCTCTTGAATGATCTTTTCAATTTCATTCTTTTGGGCAGATGGGTGCCTAAATGGTCATACATTTGGTGGTTGATTGGCCATAATCAAGGGTATACCATGATCATGCTTGCCTTTGGATGGGGGTAAACCCTTCGGTGTCTCAAAGACTTGCTGATGTTTGTCAAAGCCCTCTGCTAGTCAGAATGGATTTTTGTTGTGGTGTTGTCCAAAGCCTCTATGGCATGGATGTGAGCAATAACTCCAGAGTGGCCTTTCTTCAATAATTTTTCCATTTGATGAGAACTTAAGACTTTAGGGGAACCTGCTTGTAGGCCTTTGAAGGTGTGAGTATGGGAGTCCCGAGTAAAACTCAAGTATAATTCCTTGAAGTCCATGGTGACTAGTCCCAATGTGTATAGCCATTTTGCCCCTAAAACAATATCGCAACCATCCATATCTATGGCCAACATATGAGCTTTGAGATGATAATCATCCAATTGGAGTCTCACATTTCATCATCCCGCCATTGGCTATCATAATTTGAAATTTGGGCACCAGGTGGACATAAGAATGGAAAGTGGTCTTTTACAAATATTGAAGTATGAGACTATAAATGCCTAGGAATAGAACATTATTACAGAATGATAAACCTACATACAAAATAAATCATGTACATGGAATCCACCCAACATTAATAATTTTTTCGATGACATTGGTTGTAACCATGTTTAAATTGATGGTAGCACCTTGATAGTTGCATCCAGGAATACAATCTAGCAATAATTTGATGCTTCATGCCACGCTTGTTTGGACAACATCTACTGATTTTTCTTTGGTTTATGGAATTAGAGTTCTATCTCTTTTGGCAAAATTTGTACACAAGAAAATTGAACATGTATCACTAACCTTTTACCTTTATCTCCTTTTCCTTTACTTCCTAAAGTCTTATGTTACCTCTGTACATGTGTAGTTGGAGAAAATGAAAAATGAAAATTTAGCTCCATTTCAACAAGAAAATGAGCTTATGTATGAGCTTGATGCACAAGACCCTCTTCAGAAAGAAGTACAGCAGTTGAAAATGGTACATGCTACTTTCTATTTGCAGTACAACTTTCCGCAAGGCAGATTTGAATACTGATAATTGTCTATGCCATATAGAAAAAACACTGTAGAGAGGGAGTTCTCCTATCGTTTTGTATTTTCTTATATCGGATTGTATTGGTGTGCAGGCAAATGAGCAACTAGAGAGCATGTTTCCTAGCATTATAGAACCTTCAAAAGGGGGAAATGCCATAGAGAGAATTCTTGCTTTGGAGACTGAACTAGCAGATGCATTGAAGGCAAACAACACAAAAAAAAGACAGTTTCAAAGGTAGGAATCAAACCTAAATTGAATTTTTTGAATCCACAATTAAAATCCTTCTTTCTCTAATATTATAGTAGCATCATAGTCATATGAAATGGGTAATTACTTTTATACTTTGCACCATAAAAGCTAATCTAGTGATCTTTTATGAGAAGAAAGTATTGGGAGAGTTCAACTGGCCTTGTTGGCAGTTAGTTGACATTAAGATTATGCAATTGATCTCAAATTGTTTAAGACCCACTAAAATTAGTCATTCCTAGGCTAGAGTAAACCAATGGGTTCATATGCCAGACACAGGTTCCACCATAGCAAACAGAACTAACTACCCGTCAGTTTGTCTACATTTTGTCTTCATTGATTAGTGGTTAGTAATTAGCCAGTCACTCGTGACTGAAGTACTTGACTCGTGAAATTACTTGGGTCAATCCTATTCCTTAGATTTTTCTTTCTAATTATACATGATGCTCCCTTTGTAAAATTAAGAGGTATATGTGTTTGTTAAATGTAAAACTTTTTCTTGTTAGGACTTCAATAATATGGATTTTCATCATAATTGTAATTTAATCTTTGATTTTATCTTAGCATGCAAATTTTATAGATTTGGTCATCCTTGTTGTGTTTGTTTACCTTAGCTGAGACTCCATTGAGTGTTATTTAAATCATGGATGCCACTTCATGTGGGTCGTTGGTCTGCATGTGTTTATTGATTGTATGTATCAGTATTTTCTAGCTGTTTATCTAATTGTAATGATAGTGGATTATTATTGATAGAAACTAACAAATAATGGTCATAAAAAGAAAGAAAATATCCATCCACAGAACTTATAAATATACTTTAAATTATCATTTCTTCAAGTTCATTATCTTATTCTTCAAGACCTTTCAAATTCAAAACTAGCTTAGTTTGGCTTGTTCCTCCCTATGCTACTTTCACCTCCTAATATTAGTGATGGACATTGGTAAATAGACTTACAAATGTGCAATGACTTCAAAAGCAAAATTTTGAACTATACTAGACTACTTTGAGACTCACATTTAGAACTTTTTGTGGAACAAGTTGGAAAGGGAATCAAAGTACTGAGCACAAGGACAAGGGGTATTAACAATCACAGCTGTTGGAGTTCAGGTAAAGGCAAAGAAAAACAATGAGTTTGGAAGATTGATTTCAGTGAGGTGGAGTGTGGAATTCACACCTAAGGAAATTCAAGGGAAGGACTCCATTGAGGTGGTTGAAGTCTAAAATGCTCCATTGTTTTATGTCTTTTAACTGTGGGATTACACTGTTAAGCTTCAAATTTTGAATTGCTTCCCATGAGGTCTTGATTTCGAATTTTATGCTGAGGATGAGAGTTGCTTTTTTGAGCTGCGAATATAAGCTAAGATCAAATTTAATTTGAGGGTGAAATTGAATCACTTCTATTTGGGATCAATGGGACACAATTCTGAGGGCATATTGAGGCAGAGGGAGTAATAGCTTTGAAATGAGGGTCAAATAAAAGATACTCT
The DNA here is from genome assembly GCA_001517045.1 of Pseudotsuga menziesii. NCBI lineage: Eukaryota > Viridiplantae > Streptophyta > Pinopsida > Pinales > Pinaceae > Pseudotsuga > Pseudotsuga menziesii. The sequence continues at coordinate 566,481 of LPNX010654927.1, forward strand.
AACTTAAGTGCCAAGTTCCTCTGAATTCCAAGTCAAATCTGTTGTATTTTTACAAACACAGATTAAAGCAGTTTTAGTACCAGGTAAAAATTTTGAGCTGCAACTTCGAAAATAAGAAGTCCAGAAATTGTTAATGATGTCCAGAACTTCTGTGCTGAGACGTTGATTTTTTTTTTCTATTTTTTTGGCAAAAAGAGTTTAATTGCCCAAAAGGGTGATGCACCAAGCACAAATAAAAAACCCAGGGGTCTTCCATGAACCAGATACCCCTATCATGACTGAAAACAATCTGTGAATATAACAGAACTGGGAGATCTGAATTAATTGGCTACCCATACTGATCCATACAATTATATAAAGAGAGGTCTCAGAATTTATTTAGAATTCTGCAGCCTTGATGAAACTGGAAGTTAGAAATAGATTCTCAAAGCTATAAACATGTCTATAAACAATGAGACATAAAAATGGAGGTAAAATCATATGCTTATCTAGCATTAGATTGGCTACTTGACTGCTGCAGGTGCACAGCATCATCCTCTACTTTCTCTTTTTCAATCTGGACTGACAGGTGATTGGGTCAGATTTCTTCTGATAAGGTTCCCAATTCCTAGGACGCATTAATGTTCATATCGAAGAGGCTTCCCTGGGTTTACCTGATGGTCAAGCTGTTGATTCCTTGGTCTGTAGAAATTCTTTCAAACCTGCTGTTGACAATCATGAATTCCCTCTTGAAGCTTGCGTTCACAACAACTAAACTTTTTTGTCCATATTTTCTGCATTCTCCCTCTCTTTCCTTTCCACAAATTCAATTGTTTTAGAAATGAATTTATATTATTACAGTATGCAGGTGGCTTATAAATTATAATTCATCAGGGGTTGGCTTCATAAAGTTACTGTTCCAATTTCAAATCATTGTTGTGGAGTAAGATCATGACTTGGTAATGCTTCTCTCTTACAGCATCTGAGCCATTTCGATAACCTCCTTATTCTCTCATATCAGGCACTCCAACGTTTCCAATCTTGGCTGAATGTCACCCCACATTATTGGCTTTACCTTTCTTTTTCCTTCCAAACATGACAATACCATGCAAACAGAATATTCCAATCAAACCTATTTCTTTCGTCAGATGTTGACCAATGTTCTAAAAATGCATGCAATTGTTATGGTGCCAAATATTTCCTTCTTTCCAAACATGAGAGTCATGAACATGCAAATGGCATTCTAATTAAACCCAATTCTTCTTCTGAAGATCAAATGTTTACAGGTTAATGGTGCCATCTCACACCTCTACTGTTCTCTTTTTAAAATCATGCATTTAGAAAGTCTTGAATATTTCGAAAATTGAATGCCAATCTCCACAGCTGAAGAAAAGCCAAATGATATCCTTGATTTTTTGAACTTGCTAGCAAAATCAATGCCTGGCTGAAAACATTTGCAGAATTAAAAAGTGTAAGCTGTTGGCATGCACCACTAGTTACAAAAGCCCTTGTACCCAAAAGGAACAGCTTCAAGCTTCTATAAAGGGTGACTCACCGGCTTGAAAAACTCTGAGGAAATTCACACCTCCCCATCTTGCTTGACCTCGTAATTCACTAGATAGAGCAATCTTCAACTGAATTTTTATTTTATTTTATTTTAGATCATTAAACCTATTTTTAGTTCTCTTTCTAACATTCCATCACTGGGCACATTTTCCAGAGGATCTTTAACTTCAGCATTCTGTACCCTGTTCATCTCTGTACTGGCTGATCTGTGTTTGAGATTGCCTTTCTTCCTCCTGAAGGAGCCTCATTTGATGGCTGGAGTGGAGATTCTGTTTGTTTACAAGACTTCTCTGAAGCTACTGGAAGTCAGGGGAATTAAAAGATAACTTTTTACTGCTGGTTTCTTGAACAATCTCATTTGTAGATAGAGTTTCAGACTTTTGGGCTTAATTTAATGATGCCATTTTACCTTCTTCTTCATAGAAGGGATTGGTATCTGTTACCCTCTGAAAACACAGAAGTCATTCCTTGTTTTCATGGGTTTCCCTGTCTCACCGAGCACAGTAGAGTTCAGTGGCAATTACTGGTAGTGGAATATTGATGGCTTGATGGAGGCTTATACAGAGACATATTTCACCATAGGTTACACTTTGGGCACACATGGCACATATTTGAGCCTTATTCCTAAGTTTAACAAAGGGTCCAGATCCACATGGATGGAGGATGAACAGGAAGAGAACCTGGAATATGAATGCCCTACATTGCAGGATTTCCAGAGCATGATTTATGTGGAGGCAGGGGTCAAACAAAGCCCTAGAAGATGAATTCCCTACCTCCTTGGAACTCCAGGTCATGACATGTGGCAAGACAAAATCTGAAGGAGCAAAATGCCCCAACGTTGAGGAGGCTTGGAGCATGAAAGGTGGCAAGGGAAGGAACTAAAGGAGTGCGTTGCTTGAAGTGGTATCATGTGGACTATAAAGCATTTCTATTGTCAGAAGAGGTTTCTTGGTGGCATTACTGTAATGAACAAAAAATTATAATAAATAAACATTAATAATGACAATAAATGAATAATTAAATAATTAATTGAAGAGACACCTTATGAAGGTTGGCGTCTCATCACCAACGAAACCCTTGCATGGGTATTTATACAAACATAATTTGTCATTGTATATCGTCTTTTTATCAAAATATGTATTCGATTATTTTATTCATGGAGCACCTGCTTTATTTGCATTGGTTATTTCGTTAAGAAATGATTTTTGTTGTTTCAGTGGTATCAGAGCCCCGGTTCTTGGGCATCCCACTGATTCGGGCTTTTGGCTAAAACCACAGACCTTGTCTGTGCAGTTCAGAGTTTATCTGAGTCTCTGATGTCATTGACTGTCCCTTCGCTCTCCTGCCCATAAGCATCCCCAGACCTTCCGTGTGTTGCCTAACAACGTTTCTCTCCTCCCCATCTTCCCAACACTGCTTCAACACATTATCCTTCGCGCTGATCTCCTCCGCCTTCTCTCTTCCACCACTGCTCATCCTCCCTGCGACCACCACAAATTTCACTCCTGCGGAATTCTCTGACTCACCATGTCCAACCCTCTGCACCCTTCTCCCTGCCATGCCCATCGCATTCCTACCTGCACGCCTTCGCCCCCTCCTTCCTCTGCTACACCTCTCGTCCCCATTCCCTACCTCTGCGACATTACCTCCACCTCTTGCCACTCACCACGTCCAACCCTCTGCACCCTTCTCCCTGCCCCGCCCATCGCACTCCTACCTGCTCGCCTTCGCCTTCTCCTTCTCCTTCCTCTGCTACACCTCTTATCCCCATTCCCTACCTCCGCGACATTCCCTCCACTTCCTGCCACTCATAACCCACGACCCCGTGGCATTCCCTCCTCACCACACTCCACTGTGTTCCATTCCTTGCACAACACCTCCACGCCAACGCTGCCTGTAACCTTTCACACAAAAAAGAAATAATAATATTATTATTATTCAAAGTAATAATAATCATTACACTTTTAAAAGTCTACTTTATACCATTTAAAAAAAAAATCTTTTGTTATTATTAAAAAATATTGTCTTAATTATTATTATTTAAAAAATAATAATAATAATTATATAACAAGGAACTGCATTAAGTTTATTACACTTTTCGTGTCTAATCATCCTCAAAGGGAAAGAAGTCCAAGTCATAAACCGAATCCGGTTTACATTGTCCTAGAATCCCTGGGTGAAATAAATGTATACATTTTATTGAAGATAAGACATGATATATTACAAATGATGGCCCCCCTTTATATGTCTTGGGCACGTAATATTTGAAGAGTCACATAACTCTTATTTATTTATTAATTATTATTAATTAATTAATTATTTATATTTGTTACATTGCCACCCCCTTTAAGGGAAACTTTGTCCTCAAAGTTGATTTTACATATATCAACTTTTTCTGGATCTATGTTGAAGTGCTTAACTTGACAAGTATATTCTGGATTTGTTCCTTTCTCTGGATGTGAGCCTGGACCTTTATGTTGTAATCCTTTCTGCTTGAGTGGTGAGGTTTTGAAACAATACAACTTGTAATTATTTGTTCCTTATCATCTTTTGGAATCCATTTATGAGCAATTGTGGACCGTTCATCGGTGTCTTGAAAGTCCGCCTTCAATTTGTTTATGACTATCGTTTTTAAGGTCGAATATCTTCCTTCATGCTCTTTTTCTCCAAAATTGAATCCAATTATATTACTTCCATTGTTTTCATGTATTGTGGATCCAATATTGGATATCATAATAATGGAGGTATTTTTTTGAGATACTCTTCGACCTTGGAAATAAAAATGATGGCCATTCTTAAGTGCTTGGATTTTGAAAATATCAGGGTGAGCTTTCTCAATTTCATCAAGCAATGGAAATGGATTCCATCTTACAACTTCAGTGGGTGTGCACTTTAATGTTAACAATTTCAAAGATGTGTGTTGGTTGTTATAGAGATGGCACCCATCTAAACCAACGTCAACTTGATTGGAAATCTCTAGGTGTTGTACTTGTTTTCTTTGAGTTGTAGCCTCCATGGCTTCTTTGGAAGGAATCTTAAGAGCCTTCATTCTTGATTTCCATATGACTGTGTCCAAAGGTTCAATTCTAGAGCAACATAAATATTGTTCATCTGTAGAAACTTGCTCAATAGGACTTCCTAACCACATGGATGTAATAGCTTCTATGTCATCTGGCTTACCAACATTATGCCCCTTATCATATTTACCGTCTTTTGGAATGTAAGCAACAGTTGGCGAAGACACAAATTTTGCATCACTATCTACATTTGTATTTGTAGAACCATGACTAGTCTTCCCATCCTGTTTAAGTAGATATTGATTGCTTCTTGTTGTTGTTGTAGTTTCGTGGAATTTCTTAATTATTAGAATTTCATGGCAATATTCATTTGGGAAATTTGAGAGTCTGTATGTTTGACGTTGTCGCCTTCTATTGAAAGCTTTTATATGGACGTGGATTCCATCCTCATCAATAAGATCAATAGCTTTATTCGACAAAACTGGTTGAGAACAATGTGCAAGAGTTTTTTCATGCTCTTTGTTCTCTCCAAATATAGTATTATCATTTTTTTTTCATGATGGTCAGTAGGAGAAATTTGGGTTGCATCTAGCATGCCAATGGCCACTATAGGTCCATAATCTATAGCTTTATAATTCGCAACTAGTAGATATTGAGTCGATGCAGACAAAGGCTCTATCACCTTGTTGTTGTTATCTTTTTTTCAGTCTCTATCATGGGTTCCCTTATTTATCTTACTCATCTTCCACACATATGTTTTCTTATTGGTCCTTATCAACAATACTGGCTTGACTCTCATCGAGGTAATCTCTACCCATTTCAATTTAATGAGACATAAACTTCAAATTTTTTCTCCTTGAAACTGTCATCATCATCACCAAGCGTGGCCCAATCTTTTGGATACTTATTAGCAACATTAGCTTGAGTCTCATCAGTATCATTGTGAATAATGTCGTCTTTACTTGTTCCAATTTTACGGGAGATGATGGCTTTAAGTCTCTTCCCCTAAAAACTGTCATCTTCATCATCAGGAGTGGGTGTATTTGGAGATTTTTTTATTTGAGTGATAATTTTGTTTATCTTCCTCTTGGATTTCTCAAGAAGAATTATATTTTCCCCATTGAATGATTTCATGGTGGGAGTGGAGGATATTAAAAATTAAAAAATAATTTAAATATCGCTTGCCTTGAGGCTTCTTATGCACTTCTAGATTTTATATTCTAACTTTATTATTAGCTTTCACAAATGCTTCCAATAAACCACATTTTGTTTGTTGTTGGAAAAGAAACCATGTATGGTTTCTATATTTTATTTTCCCTTTACTTCTTTTACTTCTTTGTTTTAACTTTTCCTTTTTTTAAAACTTTTTGTTTCTTCCTTTTTTATTAAACTTTCTCTCTTTCTTTTGAGTAAGGTCAAAGACCTAATTAATTAAGAAAATCTGAAATAGACCCGACAATGTCTAAAAATTCTAGCCAAGGGCCGGATTAGCATAAAAGCCCAAGAAGGGGCTCTTATACCACTGTCATAAACCGAATCCGGTTTACATTGTCCTAGAATCCATGGGTGAAATAAATGTATAAATGTTGTTGAAGATAAGACATAATAAATTACAAATGATGGCCCTCCTTAAATATGTCTTGGGCACCTAATATTTGAAAACTCACAACTCTTAGTTATTTATTAATTATTATTAATTACTTTATTATTTATATTTGTTACAATTACACATTATTCGAGGCATATTCCACATATTTGGAGGAATGTTTCACCTTTGAGGTATTTAAGGTCATTATACTTTGTTTGAGGCATGTTCTACATATTTGGAGGAGAGCCCTATGCATGAGAATCTGTCATGTGGTATGGTTGACATGGTCCAAACCCTTAAACAAAGAATTAAGCATACTCTAAAGAAAGAAAAACATGACATGTGGCAAGTGGACCTATACAAAGGTGAAAGACGAAAGTTTAAGTTGGCCCCATAAGCCACATAGGAAGGCCTAATGAAACATCATATTCCTTAGAGGAGGTGTGGTAGGATCTGTGAGATCTCTAAGATGAGGTGTGGTAGGGTTTGTGAGATCTCTAAGAGGAGTGGTAGGGTTTAAGGAGCCCTAAATTACCTAAAAGAATGCCTAGGGGGGTGCACCCTAGGTAGGAGGTCAATCTCTATGGATTAAAATAACATCTTCTCCCCTTTACACCCTAAAAGGGTGAAACCTTAATTTGGACGGAGGATGCTTATAGATAGAGGAATATTTCACTTACTACAGGCATGGTTGGAAGTGTGGGAGTTCCCTTACTAGTTTAACATCTTTGTGAGGAAGAAATTAAGGGCCATTTCAATGTGAGGTTTGTCACCCCCCATTTTGTCATGGGTGTCTAGACTCCACATGTGATTTTCATCACATATTCAACAGGGGTTATAGGTTGATGGAGTTGATTTATGCCTTGGGTTCTTGATGCTAGAGTTATGCCTCATGTTGTGATGATGCTTTAGCATGAGTGTGTTACCGACTAGGCTGCACCTAGTTGGACTTTCAGTGAGCCGCCAGTGATGAACAAGATACTTGTTCATATTCAGAGTTCAGAAGTCCTTTCAGGCCTCCAGGGTCGTTTTATTTTTTGTAACACATGTTCATACCCCCTTGGGGAAATTGTAAAAAATGCCCTAGCATTTAATTTTTTATAAAAGGCTCGGCTTTCTAGACTTGAGCATCAAGTCGACTAGCCCAAAGTGTTTTTTCCCTTGGTTATTATTGGTTGTTGAACAAACGACTAATAATTTCTGTGTTTTTCACTCACACCTCCAAAGCTGGGGTAGTCATCTTGGTGTTTCGGCCTAGGGAGGTTATTAGAGCCTTCGTGTCAGTGTTTTTCACCATGCTAGGCATTCGATTTGAGTCGTATGGACATGTACTAGGTCCCCCTAGAGTTTCGTCAATTTCCGCAAAGAATAATTTTTTCCGTTTTTTAAGCCATTTTTTAATGGTTTAATTAAAAAACTTCAAATTGTAATAAAAGTCAGATACGGAGTCCGTTTCTGACGTGGGGACACTCGTTTTCACACCCGGAGTGTCCACTTTACCCATGGGACCACTTTCTACATCAGTCGGGCAGCCGGAGCACCTCGTGAGGCATTATTTGGGCTAAAGGTGCATAAAATAGCATTTTAATGCTAAATCTGGTCAAATTGGCACTAAAGTCAAAATTTAAAAAAAAAAGAGTCAAAATCAATTTAAAAATTGACTTGAGTGACATGGCAAGGGTCCCATGTGACTAGCGACTCATTCATCCACCCAAAGGCATTATAAGTTTGGTTATAAAATAAGGTGATTGTTATATTATGGAGGGGATCGTAAGCATGGTTAGGTGAGTTACGCCAACCAAGGAGTGGGCCCATTATATCCACGTCACATTAAAAATAAACTTAGTTTATTTTAAGTTATCATGCATTGGTTTTGGTTTTAATCATGAGCCAGCGAGTGAATAGAATATGGTGACGTCAAACAATAATTTAACTCGCCAGATCTCCTCACGTCATGGTTGGTCACGCTAAGGCTTGGCGTCATTGTGGTGGCCCACGCCCTATTTATTGGTGGCTAGCTAATAGAGACATCATATGAAACATTCTCGACTTGGCATGTGATGACGTGCATTTGTCCACGTACATGATTCACATATCATAATGCAGCCATTGGAATCGGCACATTGAAGATATGTGGCAGCTCGCACTTGGGCTCGGCATCCCGATTTAGGAGTTTGTAAAAGGCAGCGAATATTTTATGGTGGATATCAGCGAATACTTTAACATATTGGAGCTCACGTCACATGTAGCCGTACAATCGGGTGAAGGAAATCGTGGCTTGCGATTTGGTCATGGTGATGCTTGGCATGTGTTGGCAGTTTTTGGTTCATTAGAGGAGTTTGGTGAGAGAGGTGTCAATCACCTTCTCTGTTCAACTCAGTCCAAGCCCAGTTACACTTTGACTTCATTTTCAGTATTGATGAGGCCCCCTTGGGACTCCCTTTTCTTATATAAGCTGGTCTCTTCTCCTTTGTTCATCATCAAAAGGTGGAACCTCTGCTTGTAATGTTGTAACAGTTTTATTGAGTATTGTGAATAAAAGGCTTTGGAGGCAATTTCTGTGTGGGATCTATGGATGTTTGGACAGAGCTCATTCTACATTTGTGAGGTAACCTGTATTTGTTTTCATGCTTGCATATGTTTGGGATTAACTTGCTTTTGGAAGGAAATGGTATTTTTGAAGAGATAAAAGGTAATTTTTGTTAGGTTACTCTTTTATTGCAAGTCGAGGAAGACTATTTGATATATGTATGATTTCATGCTTGGATCTACATTGTAGTTGTAGTCTCTTTCGGTTTACACAGGTATTTTTTAATCTCCATTGCTAGTGTTGATAATCTTTTACAGGAAGCTAAAGCTGGAATATTGATGAGCAAATGTGCTCTACCTTTCTTTCAGTAAAATTGGAAAATAAGCTTTGTCCCTCTGATCTCACCAAGGAGGCGTTTTCTGTCCTTTAATGCTTGCTCTACTCTGGGTTCTTTAACTTTTGATCCACAAATTTCTTAAAATTTTCTTTCGGTTTCAAACGTTTCCATATTAGATCTAGCATCTAAAGTCA
>LPNX010654927.1:584868-738290 GCA_001517045.1 Pseudotsuga menziesii
CTCTTAGTCATCTCTCCCTCTCAAGGAGGGATACGTTCTCTTCTACTCCAAGTCTTCTGCAAAAGTATTTAAGCTTCATCCTAGGAAGAGGCTCGGTGAGAACATCTGCAGTCTAGTCATCTGTCAGAATATATTGGAACTCGACTGCATCTTTCTGCATCATATCGGAATATACTGGAGCTCGACCGCACGTATGAAGTGATATCGAATCTCTATGTGCTTCAACTTGTCGTGAAATACAGGATTCACTGACATCTGCACACAACTCTGGCTATCTCGGTGAATCATGGTGGGCTCTGGAATCTGGCCAAACAATCCTGCAAGGAGTTTACGAAGCCAAACTGCTTCTCGGGATGCTGAACTGGCAACCATATACTCGGTCTCTGTAGTACTGAGAGCTACCGAGTTCTGCTTCCTATTGTACTAGGAAATTACTACAGAACCCAAACTGAAACCGCATCTTGAAGTGCTCTTCCTATCTGTAGTGCATCCGGACCAATCTGAGTATGTAAACTCTTGCAATCTCAAGTTGCAATCTGAATTATATTGTAGATCATATCCCACAGTGCCACGTAAGTATCTGAGCACATGTTCTGCAGCAATCCAGTGAATCTGCCTCGGTTCGCACATGAACTGACTGAGAGCATTCACAGCAAAACAAATATCTGGTTTGATGTTCATCAGATACATCAAGGACCCAATCAAATAGCGATACATGGTGGGATCAATCAAATTTTAATCTGAAGCAGACTCTCTCAGCTTGTTCAAATTTGCATCCATTGGAGTAGCTATGGACTTACAGTCCAACATTTTGAATCTCTTCAGCATATCCATGGTGTAATTTCCTTGACCTAGGAAAATCTTCTTCTTTCTTTATCATACTTCTAATCCCAAGAAGTAATGTATCAACAATGTCATTTGAGAAAGGCTGTCTTGGCATCCATTTGATATAACTTCCATCCCATAGCTGAAATAACAATAATCGATCTGATGGAAGTACATCAAGTCATAGGAGCAAATGTCTCATCATAATTGACTCCTTCTTTTTGAGAGATCCCTCTGCCTACAAACCTAGCCTTGTATTTTTCAATGCTCCCATCTGCTCCATGTAGAGCTTCATGCTCCTCTGCATTCTGCAAAATTTGTTGTGCCCATTTGGGTCTTTTACGGCTTACTGCCATATCTTGTGGGAGCATCCTCTGGCTCAACTGGACCAATGGAACTGATTGGTTTATTCATTTCTTCAGACTCCCTCTTAATGTTTGGAGGGGGAGATGATCTCATCTCTTCATTGTCAGCGATCTCCATATCTGATCCTCTTCCTTTATTTTTTTTGGATAGCCATTTCTTCTTCAAAGGTTGCATCCTGCCTGACTTCGATTTGAATTGATCCTGGGATGTATATTCTGTAATCCTTTGAAGACTTGCGATATCCCATGAATGTTTCCTTCTTGCCTGAAGGTTTTAACTTGGGCACGCAAATGTAGATTGGAAAGTAATTGTCCATCGTGGTGACGACTAGGTTCATCAAGGATCCTTCAATTGTCTTGTTCGAGTCATGACATCAGTGTCGTCAGGTTTCTATCATATGTAATAGACTAGAATCCTTGTCTTTGGGGGATAACTCCCTCTGTCTCTCAAAAGTCAGTTGAGTAAATCTTGTTGAAGCAACATATAAACTGACATTCGTCGAAGCTTTCTGCTTTTGATCACCAAATCTCTGCATGAGATTATTTTGGTTCTGAGAGTCATAATACATGCTTTTTAGAGGTTTTCTGCTTCCGTTCCATTTGTATATCAATGGGATCACTTGTCCTTGTAGATCATGGCATTCCGTACAAGTCAAATCTCGTCAGATGGTTAGCAATATTTCATAATCAATGTATTGACAAAATAATGTAGGCAACCTTTTAGTCATTGCTTCGACACAACATACGTAAGTCCATTATTAGGATGCTTACGGTCTCCATTATAGCATACCATCAAGAGTGTGTACTACTCCAGTATGTTATAAAGGAGTAGTACACAGAGGGGTTGTGCAACATGACAGGCTATTTAACTACCTGAATTTTAGGAATGTAGATTTGTGTAACATATATTCAAAAACAACTAGATTTTATCTACTAGAGCATGTAAAATCAAATACTTATCGTTTGTAGTTTTGTGGGTGGGCTCCCACTGTCAGGGTCCACTGGTCTTCATATGCTTGCTTGACGATCATCTCAATCTGGATCTTCATATAATTTCTTAGAAGAAGAACTCCGAACGATCATCCTTCCTTGTCTCCTTGTGAGGAGGGTCTTCTTCTACATCAACAGTTGAAGCTTCATGATTCCTTTTGATTGAACTTCGACAGCTACTGGCATAATGACCGTATTTCTTGCACTTGTAGCACTGTATCTGAGATAAGTCCTTCTTCTCTTGTTTCTTCTGATCTGGGGGAGGACTTGATCTCATATCTTGGTGCTTGTGATTGAAGGACTTCCTTCCCCTTCCCTTGCCTTTTTTGACATGAGATACGAACGCTTGATTTTCCTCAGGTTGAGTGCCATGAAGCCTTTGGCATGCTGCGATTCTTGTTTCTTCCTGAGTGCATTCTGCCCATAGCTTATCAAATTTGGGCAACTTGGTCCCGACCACTTATAGTTTGGATTAAAGACTCCCAAGATGGTGGGAGACCATTTAGGGTGGTCATAACGAGATCCTTTTCTTTAAGATTGTCTCCACTGGACTTTAGCTTGTCTCGGAGCTCGGTGATCCTTATGAAATATGAGGCAATATCCTCGTACTTCGTCATCTTCATGTTCAACAGTGGATTCCTCAATGTGAGTCACGTTGATGCTACTGTGTTCAAATAGCTTCTTTAGAGTTTTGAACATCCTCCTCGCCGTCTTCTTTTCTGAGATTTGAGGAACCAAGTGATCTCTAACTGAGTCCACTAAAATCCTCCTTGCTTTGGCATCATCCTTTCTCTAGCGAGGATTGTCTTCTTCGGCTTCTGGTTCTGGGACCTTTGCCTTTACAAACTGTAATAGGTCATTTTCTTCTAGTAGAAGAACCCTAGACTTCCAGGGGATGAAATTGGAAGCCCCTTCCAAACGATCTTCAACCTTCATGCTGATCATCTTGATTGCAGATCTAGATCTGAGACCCAAGTAGAGGCTAGGTCAAAAATGAAAGTTGGAGTTTTGGAAAACTGACTCCACAGATAAATGCGCCTTAGAGAGGCGAGTTGAGCCAAAACTGTGGAGAAAGTAGGTCAAAACTGGAAACCCTAATTTCTGATGCAGGTGTAGAAATAGGTCAAAATTGAAAATTCTTAGAATTGAATTTTGTCTTAACCAAAAGATGCGCCCTCCTTAGAGTGAAATTCCCAAGGCTCTTTTTCTGCCAAAAGGTTGAGTGAAGACCTTGAAAGATGAAACCCTAGTTTTGACAAGTTGTCGACAGAGTTCCGACAATGGCTTTTTCTAGTATTGCTCTGATATCATGTTAGATTTTCTTAAATATTATAGCAGTATATCTTAATTGCATTTATCAATAGGATCACTAGAAGATAGACAAAGCACAGAACAATAACACAAGTATTTTTCACATGGGAAACCCAATTGCGAGAAAACCCAACAACCTTCGTCTAGAGATAATAATTATGAGATCAGAGTGCAATGAAGAAAGAAAAGAAAAATATGGAAATACTTTCCAAAGATTGAAACCCTGAAAACAGTCTTCTTCTGCTGTGTATGCGAACTTCTCTGAGCTGCTGTGTAGCTGCACTTTGCCAGAAACTGAGCATTTCACTTGTGCTGTTGTGTGTAATAATGAGGAGGGGCGCCTCCTATTTATACTGTTTTCCCACCCAGAAATTAATTGGGGCCGACTTCACCTGGGGGAGCAATATAATTTATATTTTATTCTTTTATTGCTAGCTTTTCACCCCAAGGATTACATTGTTCTTTCTAGGGTTTAGATGAATGATTACAACAAGTTCAACTCCCGAAGGAGGACAATAAGAATAGCTTTTGAAGTTGCAAAAACTCCAACACATGGATCTATCTTCCACATATGGATTGATAATAGCATTGGAGATTTGTCTTTGGTTGATATGTGGGCATTGTTGTATATTTTTGAAGTGTTAACCCTTGATGAGGTCAAAAGGAGCTAGCACCCACCCTTGGAAGCATCCCACATGAGGTCTCATGCCATGTTTTGAGGAGTGGTCACTCCTTGGAGGTTGCATACACACTTATGATGTTATTGGGAGGGATTTCACTCTTTGGCTATGGTTGAGGATAACATATGGTTGGTTTTCCCTAAAGCAAACTAGCTGATTTGGAGTTGTTTGCATTTGGTGCTGATTGGTGATTGGTATTCCATGGAGTTCCCTCCCCTTAGCACTTGTTTGATGGCATGGATTCACATCTTTATTGTAGTACTCTTGTTCCTAGACTTATGAATGATAGCTTGGCACTTTTGTCTATCATTATTTGTGGAATGCTATATTTGTTCCTTTATCTTGGCATGTGTGGAAATATGCTATTAGATAGTAGATGGGGTTATCCTCTTCCTCATGGAGTGGTTAACTATTGTGGACACATTCCTCTTGTATTTAATGCCTTAATTGATGAGTTCCTTGGTTCATGGATCTATCTTCCACATATGGATTGACAATAACATTGGAGATTTGTATTTGGTTGATATGTGGACATTGTTGCACATTTTTTGAAGTGTTAACCCTTGATGAGGTCCAAAGGAGATAGCACCCACCCTTAGAAGCATGCCACATGAGGTCTCATGCCATGTTTTGAGGAGCGGCTTGGATGTTATTGGGAGGGATTTCACTCATTGGCTATGGTTGAGGATAACATATGGTTGGTTTTCCCTAAAGCAAACTAGCTGATTTGGAGTTGTTTGCATTTGGTACTAATTGGTGATTGGTTTTACATGGACTTCTCTCCCCTTAGCACTTGTTTGATGGCATGGATTCACATCTTTATTGTTGCACTCTTGTTCCTAGACTTATGAATGATAGCTTGGCACTATTGTCTATCATTATTTGTGGAACGCTATATTTGTTCCTTTATCTTGGCATGTGTGGAAATATGCTATTAGATAGTAGATGGGGTTATCCCCTTCCTCATGGAGTGGTTAACTATTGTGGACACATTCTTCTTGTATTTGATGCCTTAATTGATGAGTTCCTTAGTTCATGGATCTATCTTCCACATATGGATTGATAATAGCTTTGGAGATTTGTCTTTGGTTGATATGTGGACATTGTTGCACATTTTTTGAAGTGTTAACCCTTGATGAGGTCAAAAGGAGCTAGCACCCACCCTTTGTTGCATGCCACATGAGGTCTCATGCTATGTTTTGAGAAGCGTTCACTCCTTGGAGGTTGCATACATACTTATCTATTGAAGTATACACCTTTTGGAGCATCTATTACACATTTTGTTAGATGCATCCGCTTTTGAAGGGTTTCTTGCATCCATTATCATGCTTATGTGGTTGTTGGAGCACCTTTAACTTTGGTTCACACTCCTTTTTCCTAAGTTGCCAGGAAACGTGGGTACGGGGACAGGTATTGGTACGGGACGAGGACGAGGACGCCACTTTTTGAAACATGGTACTTGGGTACGTCGGGGGTATTGTAGACATATATATATATGTGTGTGTGTGTGTGTGTGTGTGTGTGTTAAAATTTATAAAAATAAAACATGTCACACTCACATCATAAATGCATATTTGATATTTCTAAATTCAATGGTTCATATGAACATTCGCATTGAAAATTTGAAACATAAAATAATAAATTTGATAAATCATATGACATAGACTCATAGTAGATATCAACTGAAGACTGAAGTTATATTAATATAATTAACAACATAAAATATTATATTTCCATGACACCATGAGTTTAAACTTCATTGTCATACTACATCCAAAATTTGCCTAAAGGCATTTTTTAGACATGAAAAAGAAAGTTCAAAACGGTAAAACATTGAACATGAACAAGATAGTTGATTTGTCTTCCTCAAGCCATGTCATTAGTAGCCTTAGGATCAATGTCATTAGCATCACTAAGTGTAATGTCCTCTTCTGCTTAGGCGTTGAGGACTGACTCGCTAACCTATATGATTCCCATAGGTTCGAGCGAGCACTGAGAGTCAGGGAATCAATTGTGGATTGATGCCATATAAGAAGATCTAGGGCATCAATATTATATCATCATTGGGTAGATGGGGGCCACCAAAGCCAAAGGCCACCTGCATGCATGACATCTAAGCATTATTTCATATGCATGCACCCGATTGAGTCTCCATGCACTTGCATGCAAGTCAACTGCAAATTAGAAGTTCAAGTGACCTAATTAGGTCAAAAGTTAGGTTATTCGCAGTTGGAAGTTATAAAAGAAAGGTAAAGTGAATGGAGAAGGACACTTATATGATTATTGATTTGAGGATTCGAATTGGAGAGCTCGGTGAGCTAAGTTGGGGTTGAGTGCATGCTTAGTTAACTGGTGTATTTCGACAACGAAATCTATCTGCCCTAGTTCATCATTAGGTTGGATCATCCAGATTCAGCACTACTTCATCATCAGGTTATATTCAACAGTTATTTCGTGAGATTGATTATTCATCCAGTTGGAGGGTTCCACCATCATACCGCGGTACCGTGGTCAGAGACACATCTATTCGTTTTCTTCTCTATAGAGGGCAGAACTTTTGCACGCTTCTTCTATTCATCTCAGAACACCCTCATTACCCTTCCCCTGGGAGAAGGGCCTCTCAGCGTGAGTATCGAGCACGTTATCAGCAGTGCTCCCTTTCTGGAAGGCGTTTTTCTGCATGGGTGAATTGAGTTAGGGAGGACATTCACGTTTTGGGTCATTGAGCCACCGTTTCTTCTGCATGCTGCTTCCATCACTGCCAGAGGGGTACTATAACCCTAGTGCACATCATCCGGGTCTTCAGTAGTGGCTTATTTATTATTGAGGAGCATCTACAGCTTTGGAGGAGGGTGCATTCACCTGGGGAGGACGATTTGGCTTATCTCCCTATTTCTTTGTCAAAATCCTTGCATGCGGGGACCATCCTCTTCATCATCAACAGATCTACATACTGGTATGTACATGCATTAATTTCTCCTATTTTCTAGTATTTCAGTATTATCTAGTGCACAGATTTGCATGCAACTGCATGCATGCAAAGATCAGGGTTTGCTTTCCTGTTTTATTGAGGCATAAGCCTACTAGCCATCTACATTACACACAAAAAAAGAAAAATATCAGTTTGGGATATTACACTAAGGCCGTCTGTCACGTCGTCACTTGAGTAGTGAGCACAGTGCACTAGCAGTGAGAAATTCAGTGTTGCGTGGGTTTAGGTAAGGGGCAAGGGCCCACTTAACATGTGTTTTAGTGTTTTATTATTTAATTTTTAAAATTTTGAACTTCAAACTTTGCAAATTGACTTGCCTCAAACAATGAGCTAAGATAAATTGTCTAACAGTTGTACCGATCGCGTACCCAAACACGTGGTACGGCGTACCGAAATCCATGCGAGTACCCTATTTTCATACATGAAGTACTCGGTACGTGAGGTTGGATTTGGGTACGGCTGGGTACGGTTGGGGATGTACCATTGAAGTACCCAAGTACCCGGTATGTGCACCCGACCCCCAAGTACGGGCACCCATGCAACACAACCTTTTTAACTAGATCTAGGGTTTTTCCCACTATCTTGCATGCTTTGTGGATCTTTCTCTTAGAGCACTACCACTTGGAGAGCCTTTGGAGGCTAGACATTGATCTTCTATTTTTTATTATCCCCCATCCATGGAGGTGCCCCTCTCATTCTCTATTAGAGGCTTATACATGTGATTTTGACCACAATATTTCATGGATATTGTTGTGGTAGTTGGAGTTTCTTCTCCTATCAATGCAAGGCTTATGTTTCCTATTTCTAAATGTTGTTGGTGATTTGTAGGATTGTAGAACTTGTCTTTTGGGTCCATATGATAATGGTACATCTACCTCATTGGAAGGGTTTTTTGTGACAAGTATTTCCTTTATTTCCCCCTTATGTCTTATGCATGATTATGTAATATTGCTCCTGTCATCTTTCTAGAGTTGTTGCTTGTAATACTTCATTGCATAAGTCACACCCTCATTGACAATGTTTTGATGTGGCATTGTTTGGGTCCTCCTAGTATTATTTCTATGCTCATTTTTTAGCAGGTTAGGGTTTCATTGTGGCATGATTTAGTGGCTCTTGTTGTTCAAAACCATTCATGAACTCACCCTCTTAGATTTGTCTCTTGACTCCACTTGCCCTAGTCTGGATTGGCACTAATCTTTTGGTCCCACCCATCACTTTCCTATACTACAAAAGACACAAAAAACGTTTTGCTAAAGCTACATGTTTAATCTTGTGTTTTGTCTTGAGCTTTAGTAATCACATTTGCTATGGAAACCCCCCTGTGAGTTGGAGGAGAGCCAACCTAAAGTGAGAGAGGGAGTTATTGAGGTTTTTTGTGGGTAGCCCCTTTTAGTTTCCTTTGAGTTAGCATTGTTCTTTTGGGCTTTAATCACACATGCTAGTTCGGGAGGTAATAAGGTTCATCATATTTCTTTGTATTGTCATGGATGAATTTGATTGGTGAAATTACTTGGACAAATCTGTTGGTATAATCTTTGAAGAAAGGCAAGTTTGTGTCAATAAGAAAACATTAGGTTTAAGGTGAAACCCTTCCTTTGTTTTGTTGTAATCATTTCTCAAATTGAAGGATATTTGTTGCTGCGATTTTTTGGTTAGGATGCCCTAGCTAGGGATGAAGGTTAAGTGTGACACGTTTAGGTCCTCTTGATTTATGGTGGAATTGCACTTGAAGAAATGATGTATTATTCTCTATTCTTTCAATAAGAAGGCTTTCCTTCTTTGTCTACATGACTTATGGTTTCGTGTATGGATGTACCTTAATTGTTCATGGTTGCGTGTTATTACTTGGCTGATTTTGTACTTATTGTGAGGAGCATCTTTGGAAGGTCTCTCCTTTAATTTTCTACAGATAGAAGTAGATCCATGTGGTTGTAGAGCATGTTTATAACAACCTAGCTACCCCTTATTCCATATTGTTTGAACACTCTTGTTTGATGACCCTGACTCCATTACTCAATTGGATAGGCACTGGTCTTGGTAGTCCACCATCTCTTTATTTCTAAAGAACATTTTAAACATTCCTTTCTAGGGTTTCACCCCCTATGGTAGAAAAGAACTAGCCTAAAGTGAGAGGAAGAGTTGTTGTGGCCATAGTGGAAAACTTTCCTAAGTGGCTCTAGGGTTGCAATTCGTTTAGGGACTTGAAAGTCTATTAGTACAGGTCTAAGAAAAAATTGTTTCCATACTTTTTTGTTTTTTGGAAGTGAACCTGAGAAAGATGTGTTGACCACCAAAACCAACTAGGTGGACAACGATGTACCATGCACATGTTGGATGTACCTTGAAGATAAGAATGAAGTACTTAATGATTATATCAAGCGAGGCCACTCTTCTTCTCTTATTCTCTTTATGAAATTTTCGCACCCCTACAGGGGATTTTGTAAGGATATGTCAGCATGAAGGTCTAGTTTTCTGTAACTTAATCACCTAAGACTCGATCATTAGGGAAGTTCTTTCATCGAGTGTTTTTTCACTTGGATAATTAAAATTTCTTTTAAGAGATTTTAATTATTTGAGTTTTTTTACTCAAAATTACCTCAAAAGTGGTGAAAGGTGTTCTAGTGAGCGAGTCCATGGGGTGATTAGGGCCTAGGAATGTTCTATATTACCATGCTAGACATTATCCAAATTCTTGCGGAATTTCATTAAGTTTTGCATAGGATTTTTTAATTTTTGGTCATTAAAAATTGTCACTCAAGACAATTTGTTGTAATGTAAAAGAGGGTTACTTGGTCCTTTTTAATGTTTTATAGGGGTATGGGTACTCAAGACAAATGGCATGAGACCCCCTACACCCTTGGGCCAAGTTTGAAGTCATTTGGACAAGTATTACTATGGTTTTGGTCACTTTTGTCCAGGTAAGTCATGGTAATCAGGAAATTGGGCATTTGATTAGAGAGCGAAATTTGGAAAGGTGACTATAGTCACTTGGGGTGGCCAAGTAAAGGTTCTAATGCTTATATTAAGTTCCTACGACAAATTTAAGAGCCAAAGGCCCCCCAGGCAAGCATATAACAAGTTTTGAGTTGTCCACTCTAGGTGGTGCGCCCTTCTCTCTTTGATTGGTTGGGTGAGTGAAAGTCAATGGGAGGGGCCCCACTATGGTGGTTTCCTCTCCATTTGACATAGCAATAAGGTTAAAAGCATTAAAATGGAGGTTTCTCTCCCCATATTTGAGATCCCAAACCATGGTTTTGCCCTCCTTGAGTAAATTTGCCTCCTTTCTTGCCCCCCCCTCTCCCTTGTGACACTTGTCTAGCATGCAAACAACCTCTTTTTTCATTTTTCCTATTTAAGGAGGGCATTCCTCCTCATTTGGGCTGGATTGACTTACTCTCTTGCTTCATTTTTGCTCATGCTCTCTTGCTCTCTCATTCTCCCATTGCTCCCATTCTTGCTCTCTTGCTCCATTCATGTCCAAGAGGATCCATTGTACTTTCAAGTTTGGATGATAATAGAAGAAATCATGGAGGAAGTACTGTCCATGCATTGTGATTGAGGTGATCTTGTTCCATTCTTGGTTCATTTTGTATTTGGGATCGCAAGCAAAGTTTTTTGCTTGAGAATAGTATTGTAATAGTTTTGTTGCATGCTATGTGGATTGTTTGCTTAGAATTTGGGAAGTTAAGGTATTTCTAGTTAAAATATTTTGTTTCTCAAGTCTTTGTGGATTTCTCACTCCATTTGCATTGTTGAGCTAATTTTATTACAGGTTTCCCAAGTTTGGAGAGTGGGATTCCCAGGTGGGATACCCCATTGTCCAACAAATTTCGAAAAGGACTTGGCATCTTTACTAACATTCTTATTCTTATTGCAACTCTTAAATACTTCATTTTGCACTCAAACATTATCATTTTTTCAAGTTTTTACATGCTAGTTTTGCCTTAGAAAAATTTCTGATTTTTGCATGAAATTTTTTGTGTTTGTTTAAAACTCATTTCTATCGCTTTTGTGCTATGATCGCTTGCTTTTTTGTGCAAGCTTATGATCTCATAGGGGGAGGGATGCTCAAGTTCATCACTAGCAAGCACCAACAACACCCAAGAGGGTGTACTTCAAGTCCCTCACAAAAATCGGTTTAAAAATCACTCTTTCTCTCTCATTTCTTAATAAATATTAGTGCTGAAATCTACATCATGGTAACAAGCCCAAGAGAGTCTCTTGGGCTTGAGTTTGTTGTGCTTCATCTCGAGTTTTCAATACTTAGTTATTTTGGTTTCGGTTGCATGTAAGTGAAGTGGCTCTGCTTTTTGCAAGCAACCTTGTAAGTTGCTTAGATTTAGATTAGTTTACTTCATTGTTTGTTTTCTTTTTTCCCGCAACTCACAAGTGAAGTGGCTCTGAGCGCCCATCCTTGTGAAATCGCGTTGGCTAGCATTTTTATTTCAATTATTTGCTTATTTCCCTTTTTGCCCACACCTCACAATTGAGTAGGCTCTGCCTTCGTTGTGACATCGCGCTTGGCTTGTTTTGTTTAATTTTTGCTTTAAGGATAAAATTTACCGTAAGCCTCGTTTTTTCCCCCTATCCTCTCCTTCTGCTGGTTCAACAGATCTAGGGTGATGAGAAATGGAAAAGATCTGTGTTGGCTAGTTTAATAGGCACCCAAATAAGTATCTTCATTAGAAAGAAGAAAGAGAGGCTTGACCTGTGGAGCTAGTGGGGTAGAGGCCGTAGGGGGCTTCGTGGCACTTTGTGTCTTCCAGTTGAGCACCCAGCAAGTTTCGAGTTTGACTCGTGGAGCTAGGTGGGAACCTTTTGTTCCCATGTTGAGCACCCGGCATTCTTTCTCTAATCAAAGGAGATAGTCTCTTGGGGTAGACATCCAGAATAGTTCATTTCTTTGCAACAAACACCTTAATTCCCTAAGTCAAAGAGAGACATAAAATTTACTGAAATTTACAGGACCACTTGCATAACTTTCTTTCAATCATTTACATTTATCTACTTTGCAAACTCTTTATTTTAACTTGTTCATTTACTGGAAGTCATCATGTTCTTGTATATTTGTTAAAGTAAATGAGTTGATGCTTTAGGAAAATTATTTGAAGTTGATTATTGTGACTCCATAGCCCGAGTAGAGACGACACTGGACATTTTGATTATTTGATTGTTTCTCTCTTGCATACCTTACTGGTTGATTGTTAAAGGGTTTTCTTGACATTGAAATATTTGCATCATTGCACGTTGATTGTCATTTTTGTAATTTACAACTCTTAGAAAACATTCTTCAGAAAAGAACTTAGTAAGTAGGGACTACCCCGCTTGGCTTTAAGGAGTTGTGATCTAAACGAAGGAGTTTAGAACCGAGGTGACAGTGGGTTCTCAACTCATAAGTTGCTTTCAGGAACACACACAATGGTTGGGAGACTTACTCGTGTCCAAGTGTGTTTTAGGCGGCAACAAGATGTCTTAAGAGGATGCACTGCATAATATGAACTTCATTTTGCTTAAATACTAGCTTTTGAAGGGTATGTTATGCACCAAATTCTGAATATAGCATAAAACAAGAAATCGATAATAACCCATGTTGATTTTTGTACCTTGGAAAGTGTTCCCCTAGTGATTTTTTCCGAAGTCACTTAAAAGGGGAAAACAACATGACCCTTACAATTAATGACTTGAGATGAGTTTTAATTTTCACTTAAATGATTAAAGTGACTTTTTAGAAAAAAATAATTTTAAGTTGAGTGAAATTAATTTTGGAGAGAAATAAAGTGCACATTATTTCTCATCCATTGATCTAAACCATTGTGAGCCCTTGGATTAGATGACCATTCAGCTTCCTCATTAGACACCAAAAAGGCAAGGGAAGGCATGAGAGACTCATTATTTTTTTCCATGAGAGTTGGAGAGTTGACAAGGAGAAAAACAATCGCAGACTGGGAGAGAGCAGCAATGGGCATGATTCCCAAGACTGTACAACAACATTAAAGGCATTTTCGTACAACACGAATCTCGAGGCATTTTCTGGGGACAAAAATTGAGATCCGTACAACAACATTTATTGATGTTCCGTACAACAATGTTAGCAATTTCGAGACAGTTATGGGTGTAAATTTCGAGACAGTTCCGTACAACAGCCGACATGAATTTGAGGCAGTCCGTATAGTTTCTGGGCACAAAAATTGAGGTGATTCTGTACAGCAGGGAGCATGAAAAGAGAGGTCCGTACAGGTCGTACGGTACAACAGTGGGCATGAAAATCGAGACAATCCGTACAATCAGTTTTAGCATGGTTTTCGAGGCAGCTTGTTGGCAGAAATTTCAAACTGTAAAAATTTCAGAACTCAGTCAATTTTGCTGAGCCTTGTGGTGGAGAGAAGTTTATCTCTGTTTTTTGCTGTACTTTAATTTTATAAAGAAAATAAAATTCTCTCTCTCTCTCAAGAACATGTTTTCCCCGGAGGTTGGGGTTTTGCATGGGTCAATTTGACCAAAAATAAGTGTCTGATTTTTTATGTGTCACTGAGTTTTTATTTCTGCTCATTAAAGTTGTAAAATTCTTCATGTATTTCAGTGAAAATTGTTTATGAGAAAATGACTTAAATTTGCAGCTAAAAGTAAATTGGGTTGGGCATTAAATAACAGAAAAATGGTGGCTTGAAACTGGGTTGGGGAATGTGATAAAAATTTACAACCCAACACCTTAAGGATGCAATAAAGAGATGAATAACAAGCCTTCTTGAGGGGGAAACCTCTTTATACAATGTATTAGATGCACAAGACAAGATGAGATGATTATACAAATGAATCTCCTTTATTATAAATAGGAGATGAAGTGATCATGATGCAACATACTACTAAGAAGACCTAACCATAACTTACATACTAATAATGAATGAGGGTTAGGGCCTTAACATAGCCCCCTCTTTAAAAACTCTTTGCCCTCAAAGTTTTTAATTGAGGGTGTTTCCTCATGAATTGCTCATTTTCCCATTTACCTTCTTTTGGTGGCATATTTTTCCACTTGATTAGGTATTCTACAATGGTTCCATTCCAAAAGGATAGAGAACATCGATGAACTCCCCTTCATCTAATTCTGGCAGTTTCGTTTGCATTGTCATAGTATGTCCCAAAAACTTTTTCAGGCAAGATGCATGAAAAACCTTATGAATGCGGGAAGAAAGCAAATCTAACTCATCAGCCACTTCTCCATTCTTGCGAATAATCTTGTAGGGTCCATAAAATTCTGGTGCTAATTTTTTATTCTTCTTTTGTTTGAGAGTAGATTGCTTATAAGGTTGTAGTGTCAAATGTACACAGTCACCCTCCTCAAATTGTCTTTCACTTCTATGTTGATCCGCTTGTTGCTTCATCCTTTTTTGGGCCATTTGAAGGTTTTCTTTAAGGATTTGCATGGTTTCTTTAGTCTTTTCGATATGCGCATCTACTGCCTGTACTTTGGAATGGTCTTGCAAAAAGGATGTGATACTAGGAGCTGGATAACCATAAAGAGATTCCGATGGAGACATTCTGTTAAAGGAAGCCACTTGACCCATTGAGATTGCTTGTTTGAAGAATAACAATGAAGATGACCTTCTAAGCATTTGCTTACTATTTCTATTTGTCCATCTGTTTGTGGATGATATGCTGACCTCATAGCTAACATTGTTCCCATTATCTTCCATAACTCTTTAAATTTTTCTTTTTGGAATTTTGGATCTTTGTTACTGATGAATACTGTAGGGAATCCATGAAGTCTATGAATTTCTTTCATAAACACTTTGTATGTACTTTGAACTCCACAAAAATGTGCATATTTTGTGAATCTATCCACAACCACAAAAATGACATCCTTACCTTGTGATTTTACCCTTCTACCAAAGAATATCTCTCTTCCATTCCTAATGTTCCATAGAGATATCCCCTTCTTTTAAACACTGTATTTTCTGTCTAGTACTATCATCTTCTTTCCATTCATGGTGAGCTTCTTTCAACCACATAGGAATGTAAGATGCCATGGAATATAAGTTGGAGGATTCTTCTATTTTGGAAAGGGCATCTGCTACTACATTTTTCTTCCCTTTTTTGTAGATTATTTTAAAATCAAACCCTTGCATTTTTGCTACCCATTTTTGTTGCTCTTCTGATAGCACTCTTTGTTCCAAAAATTACTTTAGTCTGTCATGGTCTCTCTTGACTTTGAAGTGTCTCCCAATGAGATATTGTCGCCTTTTTTCTACTACATGCAAAATTGCTGCCATTTCTTTCCTTTTGAATTGTTTACTTTCAAAAGCCAATGGTATCTCCTAACCTATAATGAACCAGGATCTGAAATTTTTACATCACTGAAAAACTTTGCGAAAATGGCTATGAGACCAAATGTTATGACCAAACTCCCAAAATAGCTGAAAATAAAGAAGGAATAGTAACCCAATGCCTTAAGAATGCAGTAAAGAGATGAATAACAAGCCTCTTCAAGGGGGCAACCTCCTTATGCAATGTATTAGATGCACAAGACACGATGAGATGATTATACAAATGAATTTCCTTTGTTATAAAGAGGATATGATGTGATAATAGTGTAACCTACTACTAAGCCGACCTGACCATAACTAATATACTAATAATGAATGATGGTTAGGGCCTTAACAGGGTATATATTTCTCCAAATTCACCTGGGACTTGCACTTAGCCTCAGCCCTTTGTATAACAATGTGCCATTCAGTTGGGGCAGACCACAATGGGAATGGAACCCTAGGGGGCGGCTTATAACTCCGTAAATATGTTGCCAGTGGACATCACTTTCAGTCTTCTTCATTCCAATTTATGCACAAGTGCTTAATGAAACATATCTTTTCATGTTTAAGTATTTCTGATCCAAATAAATTTCAGTTCTGTGTTTTTTTTCTTTTCTTTCTCATTCATATAAATTTCAATTTTTCATGTATTATATATGAAGTATGTTAGTGTTCCCTTGCACCGTTATTTAAAAAAGTGGTGTCCTGTCCCTGGCTCCATGTACTCTGGCAACTTGGCTCTGTAACCTTACCAGTAAACCAAAGCCCCATTGGCAATTAGTATCCCTCCTTGATCTAGATCTATTAACCTTAGTCATTTTTGGGCTCATTTCCAGAGACATCTTTACTGGAATACCCTAATTATTAGGGGGCTGATTCTCATCATTGAATGTGAGTATATTTGACGCAGGACAGTTTTTTCTTAAATGAACTAATTTTTTACAGAAACGACAGACATCAATCCCCCCTAGACCTATTGTACAATTTCTCTCTCCTCCTCATAGAAATCCAAATTTCTCATGGCATAAGCTTCCTTGAATAGGAAGCAATTAGCAGTCTTACATTAGTCGAAGCCACATTTCTATCATTGACATCCACTTTAAAGTTTTCCCCCACATCTTTAAGAATATCTTTGGGGAAATTTCCATAATGCAGGTCAGGACCCTGTACTTCTATCCGTTTGGGTTCATTGTACTATTCTGATGGCAGAGAACTTTATCTGGTCCCCACGGAATTTGCTTTCAAGAGAGTTTTCTGAGAAAGCCAAGCACCTTTTTTAAGAACTATCTGAGCCATACTTTTTTCCTTGAAGAACTCTGGAAAAACCCCTTTCCCCAAAATCTAAATACCTTTATGAACATTATTATTTCAACACAATTATTTTGCACCCAATCAACCATGAATTTAATGATAGTATGGGATTGAGAGCAAGCACAAAAATTCTAACCCTTTTCTTTTTCATGTTGGGCGGCAACTTCATCAGAGGCAGAGCTAATACTCATCTGGATTCATCTCCAAGGAAGCAGCAGAAGTGCCTCCATCTGTATTCGACTTCTTCCTCTCTGAAGACACATTTCTCTTCTTGTTGCTTGACAAGTTTCCAATTCCGACTGGAAATTCTTCCTGAACACAAGGAGTTTTTCCTCCCTCCAAGTCCTATTATGATAACTATCTGAATCCTGTCTCTGTTAGGCATCCGTGTTTGAGGGATTGGCTCATTTAAGATGCACAAGACCCTGATCATGACCATACTAATATATGCTGATATTTGTGGCTTTATAATTTTAGTCTTGAGTTAACCTGGTGATGTTAACAAAATCTGTTTCTCATATTCTTATTTTATTTTCATGTTAATATTGTGCTACTTGTATGCATTAGTTCAACCTTGTATTAGGTGATTCTTTTAGCCCACTGGATCCATTGTGTGTGTCATTTTTCCATGTTGACTCTATCAAGTTTAAATGGAAGTTTCTCTTGGTGATGTTAAATTTGAGAGCCTGACTTTTGCCATGTGGTTTTCATATATTTTGTTCAGCTCTTTTGTGAAACAACAAGCAGATCAGGCAGCTATGCTTCAGAGCTTCAGAGACATAAATGAGTTGATTAATGATATGCTGGAATTGAAGAGGAGAAATTCAGTGCTTGATGATGAACTAAAGGAGATGCAACGTCGGTATTCTCAAGTAAGCCTCCAGTTTGCAGAAGTAGAGGGAGAACGGCAACAACTAGTCATGACCATCAAGAGTATGCGGGCTGGAAAGAAATCGTAGGCTCATCACTTTAGTCCAGCAAGTAGCTGTCATGATCAAGGGGCAATATTTCCTTGATTCTGATATCTCCATGAGATTGTATGATCATCTGCTTGAGCTTTGTTGATTGTATTATATTCATTTATGGATCCCTTGCTCCAAGGAAAGCATAGGAGGAAGAGTGGGAAAAAGGAATAGCTTTGCTGGCATGGTATATCCCGTTTTGAGCAACCAAGAACCTTTCAAGTTATATTTTAGGTTTCAGATGAAGTTAAGCCAACATAGATATGGATTTGGCACTTGTGAGCATTCTTTCATTTGTACTAAAGAGATATTTTGTTATGATGCTCAAGTGGTGTTTTCCATTCCTGTACATGAAGCAGGAACTACACATTTAGCACTCCAGTTCTCATAAAAGAAGCAAGAGAGAGATGGAGTAAATTGGATTCATTACTTCTACCTTTCTTGTCAAAGGCCTAGTAGGCTTCAAGAAGAAGCAACAAAGAGCTGTAGTCCTCAATTCGATTGGTTGATCCTGGCTTGTTTGTCGAAGATCTAGTATGCTCCAAGGGATTTTAATCATCAGCAAATGAAAAAAAATTGTTCTTGTAAAATTGGAGTTCCTTTGGGAATTGGCCGACTTTAGCAATCCGTGCTCTTCCCATCATGGACTGTAATGGAGATATCTTTGAATGGACACCGCATTCTTTGTAATGAAGGAAGCGTATATTATATGTGAATCAAGGCCCCTGGAATAAAGTATATATACTTCATTGAATTGAACTGCAAGGATGTACAAATATCTGAGTTAGCTGCTACAAATCATGTATTAATGTGGAACTTGTATATCATGGAGGATGGAGTTTGTTGAATGTTAGTCATGTTAGCTTCCTTACATATTTGGTATTATTGCACACTTGTTTTGATGGGATTCTGTTTCTTAAAACTACTTCAAATAATGGAAATATAATCATTTTGATCAGAATATAGCGATCCTAGAATAACAAACAAACCTTCAGATTGCATCCATTTTCAAAACTAAATTCGGCCCCTGGGATTACCTACCAAAAAAATAACTTAAAATTCCATTTATAGGTTTATGCAGTTTCAGTAGCTGTTTACAGCTGATTAATCTGTGCGAATAAATATCTTTGACAAAAACTAAATTCGAACCCTGGGATTACCTTCCAAAAATAAGAACTTAAAATTTTATTTATAGACTTTTCCAGTTTCAGTAGCTGTTTACAGTTGATTAATCTGTGCGAACAAATATCTTTGACAAATAAAATTGTAGTCTGCTAAGCAGCTTTGGCATTTTAGTTCTACTCAAATCAAATTTATAAACAAGCACTGTGGACACCAACGGGAATTCGTCAAAACAATGCATGGCCTGTTTTGTTACAATGGCGGGGCAAGGTTCATGGTCTTTGGATATGTTGGTAAGGTTTATTTTCATGCAATATGAGGGGTGAATGTCCTGTGGCCCATTCTGGAATGGATAGGGAGTGATCTGCAAGGCTAGGGCTGTGACCACGTTTGGATACCCTGCAGATACAAGAATTCTCTGGGTGCACCGATGTTTCTTGTATGATTGAAATAGTAAAGGGAAGATGGCCCCCACTACCGACAACTACCACGACCATTACCACCATGCATCTAACTAATTATCTCTTTGCATGTATCAAACAATCACTTTGCATATCTATATACAGAAATAAATTATACAGAAATAAATTTGAGAAGGATATATTATTGCCTGGCTTTATTTAAATTGGTTACATTATAAAATACATTTATATAAATAAATGTGTATGGAAATTTTAATTTCAATTTCAATTTTTAAGTTAATAATATAACATTAAGTTAGATATTAGTTTTGTGATAATTGCAAATTAATTAGATCTATTTAATTCTGGTTCTACGAAGTGTAGAGAAGTATCAAATTTGTAAACTTATTTATTTAATTTTGGTTTTACAAAGTGTCCAGAGGTATCAAATCCGTAAATTTTACCCATTTAATTTTGGTTTTACAAAGTGTTGAGAGGGATCAAATCCGTAAACCTTGCACTGCTAAACTACAGCACACCCTTCTCAGCACTATGCTACAACACAATGATGCATGTATTCTTATTTTTTATATTTTTATGGGATAGATGAACACTTCCCCCACGAGAGGCTCCACAATGCTACAACAGATTGATGCATTGATGCATGCATTTTTATTTTTATTATTCTTATTTTATTCTTCTTCTTATTATATTTTATTTTTTCCTTACAACTTGTGTTATTATTTTTAAAATTTTTATGGGAAGATCGACACTTCCCTCTCCACTTGGGTTGTAGAAATGTGCATTCTCTGCCCAATAAACAAATATTTTCATAAAAAATTACAAGACATTTACGATCCCAAATTGAAATAGTTGGCACATGGATGATTGTGATGGAAAATATATTGAATTATGTATTGTTAAGTTAATAATATAATATCAAGTTAGATATTAGTTTTGTTCTATTAAGTTAGATATTGTAAATTAACCACTAAAAACCCCATTTAACTTTGGTTCTACAAAGTGCCGGATCAAATACACAAACTTTTCACCACTAAATTACAACACACATTTCTCTCACTACTATGCTACAACACTCACCACTATAATTTTATTTTATTTTATATATTTATGGGATAGATGAACATTCCCTCCGTGAGGGGTACACTATGCTACGTCACATTGATGCATGCATTCTTATTTATTTATTTATTTTTATTATTTTTACAAGATAGACAAACACTTTCCCCCACCATGCTTGACTATGCTATAACACATTAATGCATGTATTTTTTTATTTTATTTTATGGAACAGATAGATGTAGAAATGCCCCTTCTGGGCACAATCAATAATTGGGTATATTGCAAGTATTTTACTTCATAACTAATTAAAAATGCAATTTTTGCCTATTTGTAGGATTTGTGTATTATATTTTATATCATGAAATAGTTGACACTTTTACCATTAAATTTCCGTAAATAACAATTTTACTTACAATGTGAATGCATTTTTTGTCTATTTATAGGATTTATGTGTTATCATTTACCATTCCAAATTGTAATAGTTGACACATGGATGATTGCAATAGAAATTATATTGGATTACATTAATTAAAGTTAGACACTAGTTTTTTGATAATTGCAAATTAATAATAATTGGGTAAATTACAAGCATTTTAGTTCCTAATTAATTAATGAGTGCAACTTTATAACATGAAATAGTTGACACTACAAATAAAGTTGGGTAAATAACTATTTAACCTCATAATCATTTTTTTTCTATTTGAAGGATGTAATTATTTACAATATAATTCCAAAGTGGAATAGTTTATGCATTGACACTTATAATGGAATTCGTATGGATTATGTACT
The DNA here is from genome assembly GCA_001517045.1 of Pseudotsuga menziesii. NCBI lineage: Eukaryota > Viridiplantae > Streptophyta > Pinopsida > Pinales > Pinaceae > Pseudotsuga > Pseudotsuga menziesii. The sequence continues at coordinate 606,003 of LPNX010654927.1, forward strand.
TTTAAGTTAGAGGGATCAAATTTCTTTAGGTGTAAACTCTTTTAGAGTCCTAAACTTCATGCTTGATAGAACTAGAGTTAAAATGGATCCAGAATTTTTTTTAAGGATCCATAATTTTTTTTAAGGATCCACAATTTTCTTGAAGTGTAGAAAGCTTGACAAATCTTACTAATTCTCCAATGTGCAACCATAAAATGTTTGACGATTTTTTTGTAAAAATATTCAAATTTGTAAGGATTTTATATAGATTTGAAGAAAATTTGGCTATTTTCGGAGAAAAAAATATTCCATGAAATTTGGGCGAATCATTTTTGAAAAAAAGACAAATTGGTAAATTGTTTTTGGAGAAAAAGTCTAAAAATAATTCAGACTAAATTTCACTCAAATTTTTCATATATAGATTTATACTGATATATTACAAATAATTCAACAAACATTAGATGTGAGGTTAGCATAGGGGATGCTGGTATTTGTTATGGACATTTTAATGGTTAGTCTTTCATCCTTGGACAATTATATAATTGTTTTTAACAAATTGATAAATACTATTGTAATGTATTATAGTAAACCATAGTAAACCATACAAAATACATTTACAAAGAATACATTTATATGATTTTTTTGGGTAGTCAAAACTTTCAAATGTACATAATAATTTTATAATGTTTCTTGAAAATAAGAAAAATATAATTTAATTAAAGCATTAAAAAAGGCATAACTCTGATCATAATTTTTGAGTAATTCTCATTCAAATGACAATCTCTCTTTTATTTGCATCAATGCATGCCATATTATAATTTTCTCACAACAAATTTTATAGTGATTAGGACATTGAGATAACTTATACGTTTAATAAGAAAAATAATGCTGTGTATAGAAGCACAATATGCCTTCATCTTTGATGAAGCATATGATGGGCTAAATTGTTAGAATCCTAATCTTATAGGATTAAAATCTTGTAAAATATGTAAATAATAGGTGTTTTGTCTACTTAATACTTTTTTTTGGGTGTTATGTTGGTTTAGTTTGTTCTCTAGTATCAAGGAAAATTTTAAGGATTCATAATTTTATCAAAGTGTTTTACAAATTTGACTAATTTTTAAATTTGAAACCTTAAAATGTTTGATGATTTTTTTTTAAAATTCAAAATTTCAACGACTTTATGTAGTTTTTGAATAATTTTGGTGATTTTTAGAGTAAAAAAAACCACCACGGAATTTTGGCAAATCACCTTTGAAAAGAGGTTAATTGATGATATTTTTTCAAAAAAGAGAAAAAAAACCATGGGCTAAATCTCTACGTGCTATACAATATTTTCCGAGTTGCGACTTATCCTCTCCTTGATGTATTGGTTGCAATTGCACCATGACCTATTCAATGTCATGCTTGCATGAAGAGACCTATGCCCTCTACACATGTTACCTGCAAATCTTTTGTCCATTTTGCATGATAAACCCTAATTTTTGTGTTGCGACCATACTCCAACTATTGGCTATGACCACACTTGAAAGAAGAGTCTGGAGTGCTATTCCGTGGTCTCTAAAACCCTAATCCTGCTCCAGCCCGCACATTAGCTCCAACATGTGCATTCTCTCCAGTCCGCACATCAACTCGTTGTTACTTGTGCGTGCCATATTTACGCGAGCCCTCTCCATCGACTGCTTCATGCCTCAATTGATATGCTTGATATGGTATCTCCCTTGCCTGATATGGTATCTCCCTTGCCGCGCGAGCCTTGTTGATATGGATTCCATTGGGTCATGTTGTTATATTTATAAGGAGCATAAACCTTGATATTCTCATGACCTGCATACACACACCCAGTCTCATTGAAACCTTGCCATGAATCAAGCTCACCATATAACACTTGCGTAAAGGTTTATCTACGTGTAGAAGCTTAACTCGGAGGAGTCGAGACCACCTGCGTGGGGAAAGAATCCTCCTGTCCTTGGATTTAATACGATTGGGCTATGGGAAGGTTGTTGGCTTGGGCACTTGAAATTGGTGATTGTTGGATGTTTCAAATATAGCGCACAACTGGAGATGAAACCACATGTGCATTCTGAGTGTTTATTTTGTTGTTAGAGGGGTTACGATATTGATTTGTGTGGAGGGATGAAAAACATGTATGTGTAGAGAGAAGTTGCACTTCATCTTTGCATTATTGAGTATGATTTTTGTTGACTAAATTGCTATTGATGCCAACAGTTGTGTCTTGGTGTCCCTTGAGGAGCCTCTAACGGTTAGTAGTCAGTCAACAATTGTTAGTGTCAAATGAGACCTTTTGGCCTTGTCCAAGCCCAAGTGTGAAGCCCTTGGAGTCCTTGGAACAATGACAAAAGCCCTGTCTACCCATTGATGTGTTTAGGTAGCTCCTAAGCAGTTTTTTCAGTCCTAGGCCCATAACCTATGCCCTAATACCCTAGAAAGTGTCCTTGGTGGGTTGAAGAAGTTGTAGAACTTCAAATAGGCCAAATGACCTTCAAATGTAGCGCACAACTGAAGATGAAACCACATCTGCATTCTGAGTGTTTATTTTGTTGTTGGAGGGGACACGATATTGATTTGTGTGGAGGGATGAAAAACATGTATGTGCAGAGAGAAGTTGCCACTTCATCTTTGCATTATTGAGTATGATTTTTGTTGACTAAATTGTTATTGATGCCAACAGTTGTGTCTTGGTGTCCCTTGAGGAGCCTCTAACGGTTAGTAGTCAGTCAACAGTTGTTAGTGTCAAATGAGACCTTTTGGCCTTGTCCAAGCCCAAGTCTAAAGCCCTTGGAGTCCTTGGAACAATGACAGAAGCCCTGTCTACCCATTGGTGTGTTTAGGTAGCTCCTAAGCAGTTTTTCGGTCCTAGGCCCATAACCTATGCCCTAATACCCTAGAAAGTGTCCTTGGTGGGTTGAAGAAGTTGTAGAACTTCAAATAGGCCAAATGACCCATTCTGTGGTCATTTGTGTTTTAATGAGTTCATGGTACCCTAGGAGAATACTTGGCACCCCCACAGATGATGGTTTAATGATCCTTGTACCCTTGAAGGAATAATGAAGATGATGTAGGTCATTTGTGTGTTAAAACCCTTGAGATGGTCATAATGTTTAAGGAAGTCCTTGGACACACACACTTTGATGGTCATGATGATGGGGTCCTTGGTACTATGATGTACTCTTGATGGCTAGTAGAGCATACCCTTATATGTGATGGCTTAAAATCAAACCCTAAACTTATGACAAGTGGTAAGATCATTAACAAAATAAATAAAATACCAATCTTAAAATAATGCTTACCTTTGGAACCTACTACCACACCCAGAACCCTTGTGATTCCTTGAAAAGTTTAAGGTCAACCTTCTTAAGTGATTGAGAATTAAAACAAAATTAAAATAAATAATTTTTTTATTTGACCTCCCTTTGAAAGTCGTCCCTAAGTCCACTCTCTCAACGTCAAGATGGTGTATTTATACACAAAAGTTTACCATAACAATGATCATCAACAAAGGTAACAAAAAGAGTGACTGAGGCTGCTAAGACCTCATTCTTCCACAAAGATATGTTTCAGGGTTTACACAGTTCGAGGTTTGAAATTTTTGTGGGTTGAAGGTTGAGAGTTTAAACAAGTTTTAGACAACCCTAGTCTATTCGAGTTTTTAAAGCCTTGAAGGTCTTCAAACAATCCTTTTTTTCACAAATTTTGAAGGTTTTCAAACAGTCTAAGTTGGTGACCTTGGTTCGGGTTCCTTCTTAGCAATTTGACTCCGCCTCAGCATACAAACAATCCTGAATATTGAGGTCATCCACAGTATATACACATACCTGAATTTGACAGAGGTTGAGGTATTCCTCAACATATACATAGTCTGAGGTTGGTCTTGTTTGAGGCCATCCACAATATATACATAGACCCGAATTTGATAGAGGTTTAGGTCTTTCTCAACATATACACAGTCCGAGGTTGTTCTTGTTTGAGGTCATCCACAACATATACATAGTCCCAAATTTGTGTCTTCCTCAGCGTATAAACAATCCCAAATTTTGAGGTCATCAACAGTATATACACAGTCTTGAAGTTGACATAGGTTGAGGTCATCAACAGTATATACACAGTCTTGAAGTTGACAAAGGTTGAGGTCTTCCTCAACATATACAAAGTCTAATGTTGGTCTTGTTTGGGGTCTTCCACAACACACATACACAGCCCAAGTGTGGAGTCTAAATATCTTGACATGCATTGCTTGTGTAAGGTATGATCACTCAGTACACTTTGATGATTCACTAAGATGATGCTCTATGATGATGATGATGCATTCTTGATGCATACTCTATGATGATGATGATGCATACTTATACACTATGATGATGATGCATACTTGATGATCAATGAAAGTAGGGCAAAACTACTTGATTAGTGACTGTGTATGATGAGGTGTACAATGATGTACATGAGCAATGTGTGGCAATAAAATGACTTATCAATAGTTTGATTATACAGTGATGGCTTGGCAGTGATAAGTTACTAAGGTGTGAGCAGAGGTTATTATAAACAAGTTCAATGATTGGTTTTTACAGGTCCACAAGTTCAGTCTCCTTCTTTAGGGTGGCAGGGTGGTGTTAGGGCTCAAAATCTTGTGAGTTAAGATGTTGTAGCAACTTGTCAATTGCAGTTGACAAAGCCTAATGGGTTGTATCCCCTTCCAACTGTAGCTGAAAAAGTTGTATTAAGTTTGTTACCCCAATTGTTGCTGGGTCAAATTTATTGTTTAAAAATTCTTCTGTGGTTTTACCCCCAGGACTTGGGTTTCCACGTCAAAATATTGTGTACTGTGCATTTTTTTATTTTCATGTACATTGATGATATCCTATGATTGGTGATTAGCAACTTGCTCTTGATTTAAAAATTTGAAAATTGTGCAAATACTGATTCACCCCCTCTTAGTATTTCAACAATATTTGCATCATTGAGATTTTTGTATTTCTTCAAAGATTGTATTGCGTAGATTGCTTGTGAACTTGTATCGCATTGACTGCTTGAGGGTGAATTAAAGAATGTGTTTAAAATTACAACTTATATTGTATTATTGTATTATTTTAAAGGTTGTATTGTAAAAAGTGACGGAGACTTGGACCTGCACCTATTTTTCAAATAATGTTCAACTATAGAGGATGCATTTGTTGGTTTCCCTGGTTGGAGTAGTGCTCATTGGTAAAGACACCTATTCAGTGGGGCCGAGGAATATCAAGTCCATATTCATCTACAATTACCTATAGGATTGCATATGTGAAGGAGTGAACCTTGAAACAACATATGTCCCCATGACTAGTGACCCAAAACCACGAGAAACAAAGTAAGAACTTGTTGTGTGGAAGACCAGGGATAAGAAGGCATTGGAATTGATTACTGCAACAATAAGTGAAGAGGTGAGTCAGGATATACTACCTACAACATCTTATTTTGATGCCTTAAAAAGATTAAAAGACATATATGACTCACATTTTGAATTGGAGCTAATTCAATTGATGTTAAAGTTGTTTAATTTAGAAATGAAAGACAAATATCCTCTGATTGATACATATGAGATCAGAGAAATTATGCTTAAGATTAAAGCCACTGGCGTGAAGACATACCTTCATCTCACCGCCTTTGTCAAGTTCCTCTACCCCACACATTCAACTACCTTGAATCACTTCAAGTTGGTGACAAACTAAAGGAGCTCACCTTCGACTCTCTAGTTGATAAGATTGTAGACAAAGATTTTTTTATAGAAAGAACACCCTCCAACCCATTAGAGAGACCTTATGCCTTTCCTAGAAATGAAAGAACCAGTCAAAAAAATCTTCGAAGGAAGATAACAAAAAAAGAGGACGTGAAAGAAAGTATTTCAGAGGCAGGGGGAAAACACTACAAACAAGAGACCATATTTACATTGTGGACACCGTGGGAAGAATAGACACGATGCATATAATTGTTGGGCTCCTTGGGAGACAATCAATGAGAGATACAATTAGAAGAAATAAGACAAAGGTAAATCCCAAGAGATTGATAAAGATCCTTAATCTTCTCATTTTATTGTTGTGCACTGTAATGTTAGAATAAATGAATTCACTTCATTTACATCTTGGAAAGCTTCTTTGCTTCTAGACATTAGTGCAACATCCCACTTGACCTTTAGAAAAGATCGTTTTGAAGATGTGGATTACAATATAGATGACATAGTGTATTTTGTAGATAAGTCCAACCTCAAACCAAAGGGAATTGGTTCCATCAGGATCAAACTGTGTGGATTCCTTGAATTTTTGCTGCAAAATGTTCTCTATAATCCAGAGTTGCAGAGAAACTTGTTGTCCTTGGTGCACATTCAATAGAAAGGTCATTTCATCCACATGTTTGATGGAATAGTATAGATAAGGAAGTCATTTAACAACTATGCCATCATTACTGTATATGAAAATGGAAAGTTGTTGAAGCTAAAATGATCATTTGTAGGAGTTTCAAATTTTGGCTACCTCTCTCAGCATGAAGAAGGTAAATTGTCTTCCATTCTTTTATGGCATACAAGACATGGACACAAAGTATAATAGTATCCATTTGTTGAAAAAGAATGGTGTTTTTGGTTTGCTCATCATTCTAAAGAAGTTGAAACAATGTGATGCTTGTATTCTTGGCAAACATAATAAGCAAGCATTTCATGAATCCAAATTCAGAGCATGTAGAAAGTTAAAGTTGATATACTTACATGTGTGGATCCATGCATGTTCCTTTTTCCAATGGCAAGAAATATATCATGACTTTTGTTGACAACTACACCATAAAAGGTTCAGTATATTTATTAAAGAAACAATTTGAAGCATTTAAAACATTAAAATATTTTGATGTATGGATTGAAAATGGAGCACAATCTCACATTGGCACAATTCGTACCGATAATGGAGAAGAATAGAATTTTAATTATTTTGAAAACTATCTTCGTAAACATGGGATTAGGCATCAAGCTACAGTTCAATACAATCCCCAACAGAATGGTGGGATTAGGAATCAAACTACAGTTCCATACAATCCTCAACATAATGGTGTGGTATAAGGAATGGACATACCTATATTCAATATGATACACTCCATGTTATTTTTCAAGAATGTCAAATTGATGTTTTTGGGTGGTGCAACTTTATGTGTAGACAATCCAACTCATGCTCTTGGAAACAAAACTCCACACGAAATGTGGTATGGCTGCTCTCCTTCAGTGATACATCTCAAGGTCTTTGGTTCCACCTGCTATGCCTTGATATCAAAGGAACAAAGGAACAAGATCATTGCATGGAGTCATAAATGCATTTTCTTGGGGTACTAAAACACCACCAAGGCATATTGTATTTATGATGAGGTAAAAAAAGTTTATTCTTTCCAGATATGTCATTTTTCTTGAAATGAATAAAATGACGTATTTATTGAGAGGAAACTTAATCATCTGGAAAATTACCCATGTAAAGAAATTTCATGAAGTTGATAATGAAATTCCACATCCTGAAGGGGGGATCCCTATCTTGGATCAATCTCTGGAATTTACTTTTGCAACACCAACACCCCCTCATAAACAAGAATTTCCTGCACTTCACCAAAATAGGAGGTTCAATTGGATGATGCAATTGAGAGGATTGAAAGAGTAAATCTTGAAGAGGATGAAGCACCACCAGTTGATCAACCTAGAACTTCAAGGAAAGTTTTGAAATGGGTTACAAAGACACTTGAAACTGTCCATCCAAATGAAGTTGGAATTATGAGAACAAGAAGTTTGACCAGCCAAGAATATGAAGGAGATGCAGATAATTCAAAATCAGGTGATGTACAAAATATGGATGTTTCATATGATTGTGAATTGAATTTACATGCTAACCTTGAACCAACTTCCTTTGAAGAAGTTGTTGCTCATGATGAGTGGAAAGAAGCCACACATAATGAGTATGCTGCTCTCATTAAGAATGGGACTTGGGAGTTGCTGGACCCTCCATTTGGAACAAAACCTATTGGTTGCGAGTGGGTCTTCAAGAACAAGTACATATAAAAAAAATAATAAAAATTGTTTCTACCACAATAACCAACGTAAATAACACATATACTCCATGAATGGACAAAATAATAGATAATTGATGATATAAAAGATGAAGATTTACAAATGAGGATGTAGCTGCATATATAGGGCTTATATGGTGACTTTTCACCAAAGGGTTATGTCCCTTAGTTAAATATAATTAATGTTATGTTTTATTTTATTATTTATATTATTATAGATTATTCATTATTTTAATATTTTATTTGTTAAAAATTCTTCCACTTAAGGGAAGCTTTGTCCTCAAAGATGATTGAAGACAAGGCTTACATATGATTTTTTGCTTGTAATGTCATCTCTCGATTTTTTGTGTTAGTAACTGCGACACTTGACAAAACAAGATGATATGAGTTACGGATTCCCAAGAAAGAATGTCACATCGCTTATGAAGTTGTCCATCCGAGAGCTATCTTCATTGGACCTGTTTGATGATCTCTTTATTGGATGGAACTTCTCATTTTCTGCTTAGTTTGTTGATTTTGTGTTCTTTCTCTTCCGAAATCATAACTCCTCTTTTTATGTTCATTTTGACCTTGTCGTTGGTCAAAATTATTTTTATAATTTGGGTGTCGATAATGAGTTTTTGTTATTTTTTTTACTGAATTGACTTCTTGTTCCTCAACTTGAATTTGTTTTTTTTGAGAGTTTGGATGCTTCCTTCTCGATTTGCTCTAATTTATTTTCAAACAACTGGTTATCATGCTGAATCATCTTGAACTTTTCTTCTTGCAATTTTTCATTATCTTTTAACTTCTTAATTTGTTCCTCTAATTCTTGATCAATATTTCTTAGGCGATGATTTTCTTCTTGCTTCTCTAAAATTTTTCCTTCGAAGTCTTCATCAGAGTGCTCTTCCTTTCGACAATTTTCAACTTCTTGATCTTTGTAACTAATGTTTTGTTATGGTTTCTTAGTTGAACTACTTCTTCAATATTGCTTGTTAATGTGTTATTGATTTTCATAATTTCAACTTCTGTGCCTTTCTAGTGTCAACATATTTCAGCTGGAATTCTTTCATCTATTGCTAATGCCGACATATATTTGATTCTTGAATTTCTAACTTTCTCTGGACTTGCACAAATCCATTATCTTTGTCCATGATGAGATTGCTTATACGCTTTATTTCTTCTTCTAAATCGTCATTGCTTCTATAAGGTGATTCTTTGTCATTCTTTGAATTTCTAATATTGTCAAGGTTTTGATTGTGACTTTTTAAATGTGATATTTTCTCATCCTTATCAAATAACATTTTCTTGAATTCTTCATTATCTTTTTCCAACCTTTGATTTTGATCTTTTAAGCTATGATTCTGATGTTCTGTTAACATATTAACAATTTTTTTTATTATTAATATCAAATTGTAGATGATGATTGATTGCTTTATATTTATCTAGCTCGCCCAATACTGCTTATAGTTGCGATTGCAATTCAGATTTTTCAATCACGATAATTTACGACTTTTGGTGTTCTTTTTTTCTTCGATAATAATCGTCATAAGTACAATAATACAATGTAGCCTTTATATCTTTTGGCCCTTTGACTTCTTTTCTTCTTAAAACTTATTTGTGTGTAGATTGGGTGGTTGGGAGGAATGATTATTACCTTTTCCACCTAGGTTCAAATCTTGCTTTATAGCCTTTTCTTTTATATAAAGAACCCCTTTTTATTTCACTCTTTTAACTAAATAACACTTTCACTAATAAAGTAGTAAACTGCTTATTAAAATTACTATTCTCTTATAATATATGAAAAATCTCTTTCTCTTTATTTCAAACTCATTTTTATCTCTCTATCTTTTTTAATCCTCTGTTTATTTACTTCTCCATATTTATGTTACTTTGGTGTAATATGTTAGGTTAAACCATTTGTGGTTTTCAGAAAACCATGTGTTGGTTTAATTTCTTTCTTTTTCTTTCTTTCGTTTGTTTTTTACTTTCCTTTCTTTTTACTTTTTTTTTTAAATTTCTTTTTGTCTCTCTCATTCTTTTCTTATTTATTTATTTTTATAAGGTCAAAGACCCAATTATTCATAAAATATGAGATGATGACTAAAATACAAAATATGGGCAGAGGCCCGAGATCAAGCCTAAGAAGGGGCCATGATACCATTGAAACAATAAAAATCGTTTCTACTAGAATAACCAACGTAAATAACACATATACTCCATGAATGGACAAAATAATAGATAATTGATGATATAAAAGATGATGATTTACAAATGAGGATGTAGCCGCATATATAGGCCTTACATGGTGACTTTTCACCAAAGTGTTATGTCCCTTAGTTAAATATAATTAATGTTATGTTTTATTTTATTATTTATATTATTCATTATTTAAATATTTTATTTGTTACAATGTTTCATATGATTGTGAATTGAATTTACCTGCTAACCTTGAACCAACTTTCTTTGAAGAAGCAGCTGCTCGTGAAGAGTGGAAATAAGCCATGCAAAATGATTATGATGCTCTCATTAAGCATGTAACTTGGAAGTTGGTGGACCCTCCATTTGGAACCAAACCAATTAGTTACAAGTGGGTCTACACGAACAAGTACATATCAGATTGCTCACTTGACAAGCACAATGAGAGGCTTGTGGAAAAAGGTTATGCAAAGAAGGAAGGTATTGACCATGCAGAGACTTTCTCCTCCACAACAAAATGGGATGCCATCCACACCTTATTGTCTTTGGATGCACATAATGGATGAAAACTTCATCAAATGGATGTGAATACTGCTTTCTTGAATGGATAATTGAAAGACTAGAATGTCTTCATGTCTCAACCAGAAGGATTTGTTGTGAAAGGGAAAGAACAAAAGACATGCAAACTTATCAAGTCATTGTATGGCCTGAGACAAGCACCTCATGCTTGGTATGGAAATATAACTGAGCATCATATAAAGTTAAATTTCAAACATTTTAATCTTGATGACACAACACTGTTTGTAAATAAGGTTGGAATATTTGTTGTCTATTTAAATGATCTTTTGATGAAAGGGAACAATGAAAGCTATATTGCATCTGTAAAGAAAGAATTCAAGAAGGGATTTGAGATGATAGATTTGGGACACCTTCATTACTACTTGGGAATTGAAGTGATTAAAAATACTAAGTACATATTCATCTCCCAAAAGAAGTATGTTGGAGAAATTTTGAATAGATTTAACGTGCGATAATGCAAACCTCTCTCTACTTCAATGGAACATAACTTGAAGCTCACATAAAAAAGCGATAAGTTTGAGGATGCGACCAAGTACAAACAACTTGTGGGAAGCCTTACCTATCTTACCACTGCCAGACTAGATATTTCATTTGTAGTTTCTCGATCCTTTCTAGCTTCATGCAAAATCCTTGTGAAAGGAATTGGTCTACTACCAAAATATTTCTAAGATTCTTTAAGGGGACTCAAGACTTTGGACTTAAATATTCTAAGGTGTATGACTTCAAAATTATTGAGTAATCTGATTCAGACTTTGATGGTGACAAAGAGACGAGAGTGTCTACTTCAGTCTACCTCATGAGTCTTGGATCAATAACTATCTTCTGGATATCACATACACAATTAGTTCCAATAGATTCTACAACAAAGGTGTTATAACATGTAGATTTTAGTTGGGATACCATGATGCAACATGCAACATACATATTGATATCTTAATTTTTTTGAGCCAGACATTCAAATGGAACACGAGATGGATCATTATTATAACATGAGTCATTAAGAGCCTTCATTCACTAGTAGATGCAAAGTATTTCCTTGTCATGACTGAGATCTCCTTGTCCATTGAGATGACTTTGGTGATGACATAGTTCATTCGAGTAGAGAAGCAGAGACGGTTCACAGTTCACAGATGGGAATATCAGGTAGGTACATTTATGGTGATATCAAGGATATTGCTTCATGGTAGTATTTTTCTCTCTGATGTATACTAACACCTTTGAATTGTTATGCTATGATGATTATGGTGATGTATGCTTATATGATATGTGATACTGATGATTAACTTGTGTTGAGAATGATTAGAGAAACTAATGTTAAAGACCATTATTTATGCCATGATTTACACAACTTTTAAAATTTATTGTTATGATATTTCCATGTGTCACTTTCCTACATTCATCCAGTCTCGTACATAATTGATTTATCCCATGAATTATGACTACGACCTATGAGATTGAAGACCCCTTTCCCAACTTTGACCCCTATGCATGATGGATCCCATGTTGTTTTGTGTCTTGTCTCCAAGTTGTGTGACAAAACTTTCCAGGGCAGGAGAAACCATTGGTGTTGGTTCATGAGCTTAGGTGTGTTTGATTTTGTATCCTTGACCTCTATGGTCCTGAATATGGATATTCCCACTAGTTTCCCGAATATTTATCAGCTAAGACTTGAAGAAATATGTCTACCATCATTACATGCATTATGTGACATGTGTTATATACTATGAAATGAAAGCCCACAAATAAATTTGCAAGCCGTGTCTTTAGACACAACTCAAAGAGGGATATGGAATGAAATTGTGAAAGGACGAAATAAAGTAGTGGATAAATAAATGTGAAATATAAATACTGTTGGCCATATTATCTAAATTGTAATGATTAATTCATCACGGATCTTGCGGGTTTTGATGTTAGATAGATTAAGGGACAACTAATTCTAAGTGTCCCCTAGGATCTCTTCACTATAGTTTCTTGTGTACTCAATGCAAGGGTCCTATAAAAGATCCTCATGGAGCTTGATTATTAGCTTGGATGTGAGATGTAGACATGTTGTTAAAGTTGAATGGACTCTTTTCAGATCAACTCATCCATTTGTGAGACACCACTTTTCCCTTTTGGAATCTATCATGCATATGTCACTGTGGTTGTGTGTATTTGTTATTATTCAGAGAGATCATATGGTCAAAGTCAACTAGATGTCATTACCCTTTTGCCTTAGCCTTGTTTTCCACCTTCACCCAATATTATAAAATTGATTAAACTTTGTAAGTATGGAATATACAAAGGACTTCCAGAAGATTCAAAGATTGTTCAAAGGCACATGTATATTCTACTTATTATTATTATTATTGTCACCATGATTTAAGTTGGGTTTTAATACACATCTTGGTGTGCTTCTTACCTTAGATCCATGTAGGATTAGCTTAGTTCAATATCTGACCTTCAATTTGGGTAGTTTGACCTGGTCAACCCAGTTAACCAAGTCAAACACAGTTCCCAATGTAGTGACTACAACAATCAACAGTGGTTATATTTTCTCTAGGCATGCCCAGGACCGATACTGCAGTTTCAATTTTTATTAGATGTTCACGATTATTGAGTTCTAGAGTTTATTATTATTTTTAATTGACTCTAGCCATTATTTTTATTATGAGATGGTGATATTTATGGCATTTCGTTGGATCATTGGGTATGAGTAGTCACTAGTACCATTCTACCATGTCTTTGGACACTTATGTGTAGTCATTTTTCCCCAGTTCTTATCCGAAAGAAAGTTATGATGGTTTTATTTATTTTCTCTCATGCATTGAGATATATTGGCATAGTTTCTTGTATCTTTTAGATCCATTTTGATTTGCAGTGAAATAATATGTTTTGGAGAGGGGGCGCATTGGTGGAAACCCACCTTGACAGCTTGATCCGTATTTGTGTTTTGACAGGGAGTGATTACTTATTTATGACTCTTCACTTCTTCATTTTCAACTTCTACTTTGCATATCCTTATATTTCTTGTTTCACTTACTGGTTTTCCCTTTGTGTGACAGGTAGAGAGGACGCATTAGGTCACTAAGAAAAGCATTTCAAGCAAGAACTTGTTTGGATATTTCATTTGATTTATGAGGAATCAATCCTCATAATCCTGAAATGCCTCTACAAATTCCATGTGAGTATCTAAGCTAATTTCTCTCTATTTTATTTTTCATACACTGCCCATTAACCAAATTTACTAAAAACCATCCTGTAGTAAGTAGGAAAATTCACTGGGGAATTTAGCACTTAGAATATAAAAACTAGGCAATTTAAGTTTTGACAACTATCATCCAAAACCAAAAATCCCTCCAATGCGTCATCATTAGACTCCATCTTCCCATTAAATTGAATCACTTATCTCCTAGTCAAAACACCCTCCCCTTATTGTCAGTGATTTTCTGAGTGTGTTTTGTTATGGATTTTCTTGGATCTAAAACATTGTCATATATTCTGTCTAAGAAATCAATTGAGTGTGCTATAATCCCTAACTCATTAGTCAAACTTTACTTAGGGAATTTCCCCAATTTCACATCTAAATTCCCCTACAGTTTCAAGTTTGATCATTTGGATTAACACACAAATTCTAGATATTGCAATCAATTCCATAAAGTCACTTCATAATAATCTTGAGTGACATTATCTACATATATAACCCTTCTCCACTCCAGCATTCCTCTTTTGATGGCTTTATCCTTAGATCCAGGGTTTATAGCTATTCACCTTACATATTCTATGCTTTAGTTTGGTTTGGACATTTATATTTAGGTCTTTCCTTATAGGATTAGTCTAGGTCTCCCCATTTGTCACTTGGGATTTATTGGCATAAAGTGAAGGGTATCTCAACTGGCATGACAACCATTCCATTATTTGGGGGTTGAGACACTCGCGGTTTACCTCTTTAGTTTCTCATTTCCTCTACCATCCTAAATAGGATACCTTTGTGGGGTAACTACAAGTTGTGTGATAAGAGGAGGTAGAATATTGAGCTTCTTCAGAAGCAACAAAAGATATTGCGTGGCTCAAGAAAATAATTGAATATTTGCAGTAGAAACAAGAGAACTCGTGACTCCCCTACTGAAAAATAATAATTCCGCAATCAAGTTGGCCAAGGATCCCTGATTCCATGATCTAATCAAGTGCATTAACAAAAAGTACATCTGTATCGGCATCGTGTAGAGGCCAAGACAATTCATTTGAGACATTGTTCCACCAATGAGAAAATTGCAAACATCTTATTCACCAAAGTGCTTGGAGTGAAAAGGTTGAAAAGTTCAGAAAAATACTTATACTCTCAAAAACCCCTTCGGATTAAGGGGGGGAATGTTACAATCCCAATCCCATGAATTAAGGATCTTGTAAAATATGTAATTAATAAGTGTCATAGGGAATATGAAGAGTTAGGAATTTTCATCTTAGGAACATGAATCTCAACAGTTATAATCTTTAAATACAATAATTCTTCCTCTCATGAAAAATACAATTTGAAATTTGGAAGTTATTCCTTTGTCTCCATAATGAATAATATGATCTCAAATATACCTTTAGTATCACATTATTTGATTATAAATTCATCCATACATAATTTATTTTTATTCATATCAATATTTTATAATGGCTTGTCACATAACCATAATTATACCACTTTGTATATGTTACTTTGTGGCATTTGTGTTTACCCTTGTGATAGTGTAGATGTCAATTCTTGACATGTCTTGATTTTTGACACTCATGGTAGTGTTTGTGACAATATCACTGTGCATTTGTAGCTTTTATCTCTTTATTTATGTCTTGTGCTTCTTCAACTTTGTCTTTAATGTTCTCTTGCTTAATTCTAGTACATGGTAGTTTTTTCTTCTCACAAATTAGTATGTCCTCTCTTGCTTAATGTGAGATTCTTTACTTTTTAAGTCCTTACAAGATTAACTTATTTTTCCTATATCACAACTTTATGAATCTTCTATACAAAATTATGTCCCTGGTGTTAACAACCATGCAAATTAAAGGAAAATACTTAATCAACCCATAGATATAGTATGATAATTAGAATGGAAAATATATCTGCTTAAACACATAGTCATCAACCTAACAAGAAATGTGACCTCTTGTTGTTAAGGAAAACACACCCTTATAACCCAAGGCCTCTAGGGTTACCAACGTATTAACTAAATTGCATACAATCGACCATTTCAGAAACAGAAATAGAAATAGGAAGAAAATTGAGCATACCTTATTTATGACAATCGATCCTATCTTTTATTCTTCTCTTCAACTCGCTTCTACAACTTCCAGGGTATCTCCAATCACTTGCAAAGAACAAGATCTTCCTGCAATATGTTATATCTTATATCAATGGTTAATGAAACATCATATTCATAAAAATATATTTCATAAATCACAATATACAAGAGTGCACGATACACAATATTGGAAGAAGAACTTTCTTTATTGATAAACAAATGAGATGAGATTACAACCCAACTTCTGGAGACAAGGACTCCTCTGCAAACTGAGGACACCGAGTTCTGCTGCTCCAAGATGTCTGAAGGCATACCACCAGCATAACTTTTCTCTATCAATTATGATTGATTAGCCTCAACCCCTACCCTCTATTTATACATGAGGAAAGAGAGAGGTTTTGAAGGTTGAGATGGTTGAGGAAGTTGAGATAGTTATGATTAAGGGCTCAACTGTTCTTGACTAATCGTGTTTATATTTTTAACTTTAAATTAAGCCATACATGACTATTGATATAGGCAAGTTGCGTATGATACACGCCTTGCTTTGAGGAAACCCACGAGTGCAATGCATACGCAAGTTTTAATGCACATACTCACATATGATACATGGGTTGCTATGAAAATAGTCGCGTATTCAACCCTAATGTCCAAAAAAAAAATATATTCAGTTGGTAAGGTGACGTTGTATCAAAGGTCATGCTTGTCTATAGTGTTTTGGCTACTTCAATCCAATTTATCCTTTTGTATTCTGACACATTGGGTGCCAGTAATTGGATGGAGAAGTGCGATTTTACATGATAACAGATTCCCCCTAATGTGTGAGGTTAGAGGGAAGCGATGGCCGAAATACATTACAATCTTTTAATCTTGGAGAATTCAGTTACCAAGGCAGCAGAGGAGATACCTGAAACAAATACATATCAAAGTCATATACAAAATCATATCTGAGAATGCCATGTTCAATATAGTGGACCACTAGCTCCTTTACAATATTTGATTACATCATATGATACGGGTAACAAGACCACATATATTACAAAGGTGGATCGAAGCCACAATATACAATGATGAGTCTTCAAAATCTGGAAGCTGTGTAGTTGAACATAAGACAATCTTGCGCAACTTAGGCTATAGATGTGAACCCAAGGTCTTCATCGAAATCCAAGGGAACCAATACAATCCATACCATGTGAATAGATGTGCTGAAGTTGAACATGGAAGGAATTCAACAGAATGTTAGAAATGAGTGATAATGACAACTAAAGCAAAGGAATTCATCAATAATGGTAGTGAAACCTAAGGTACCATCGTAAAAAATCTAGGTCTTCGTCTTCAGGAAATGCTGATGAGAAACCATAATGTGATGAGGAAGGCAATGAATCCTCCAATGGATCACAAAAGTGACTAGGAAATAGATATGGGAAGGTAGACACAAGTAATACTCAAATAGGATAATGATGGGACTTAGGATAATAATAAGATGAAGGTACAAATACTTGAATAGTGAGCATGACACAGAGATGACCCAAGGAAGCTTGTGACTTGCAGATAGGAAAAATAGACTTATCTGTCATGTAGGAGACATGATCAGATTCCCCATGTATAAAGGACAAGTGGAGGAGTAAAAATTCGAAGTGATAGCTTAGCTGAAAGTGTAAAATGAAACATGAGTATCGAAAATTTCAGAGAGTGTTGTGTTCAAGGAGGACATGCTGCCACTGTTTATAACCCAAAGAGAGTACTTCTTCCTTATCTTTCCTATTAAATTTTAACAAGTCTAGGAAAGTAAACTCACGTCTCTCTTCATTTTTTACAAGCTTGAAGAGGGGAGAGAATAATGCTTCATAATGCCATTGATTCATGGATTTTACGAGCCCGAACCAGTACATGCTCATTGGTGTTTTCATGTTTTGAGAGTCTGAAAGCTCCAAAGAAGACTCTAGGGGGGTGCTTTTTTGTACAATTTAGTCTTCTAAGGCCGAAAAAGTATAAAAAAATCCACATAAGAACTCTTTTAGCTCTTGGAGGACTAAGGTATACCTTTTTTATACTTAGTCGGCAAGGTTCGAAAAAGGGGTAAACTAATACCAGACCGACGCACCTTCAGAAGCAACATGTAACCTGAGTTTAACGAGTGTGAAGGAAGGCAAGGTCACTCGGAAAGATCCATTTGGTTACGAGAAATGGGGATTACAACAGTAAACTCGATGCTTTGTTCTTTAGGTTTTGCGAGCATGAAAAAGACATAAAGTATGCTCGTAATCTTTTTCATGTTTAGGTCTAGAGCACGAAAAAGAGAAAACTAAGCTCACACCAGGTGTTCCTTTTACGTAAGTTTAGTCCCTCAGGTCCGGAAAAGTGATAAACCTATACCTTAGAATACTCTTCTCAATTCCGAAGAAAAGAGAGTGCTCCTTTTACGTAAATATTCCACATGGTACGAAAAAGTGATAAACTACCACCAATGTGGATGCCCGTTCACTTATTCTTAATGGATCTGAACGAACAAGTTTACTCGCCAGTTAAGTCTATTTTGAGGAGTCAGACCTAGGCATAAAGAAACTCCATAAGTGCGGGGAGCCTTATATCAGGGATAGCTCGTAAAAGATGCAAAATGAGGCTCATTTTGTCATGAAAAACTACTAAAAAGTTTCCTGAAAACCTAGCGCAACTAAGGCATGGGTACTAGAAAGACAATAAAGTGTTCTAAAATAGGATACCCATGAAGAGGAGGCCCTATCCACGGAGTAACAATGATGCTGACGAGATAAAAATGGTTTAAACACCGTACTCCATGGTTAAAGAGGTAATCTTAGGGTTAAAAACAGATAAGGTCTAAATGCAAAAGTACATATTGAGGACCAAATCCTACCCTATATGAGAGAATAACATCTTCTTAAAGATCTTGAACTTGTTTCACTTAGTAAAAATTCATGGTATTAGTTGATTTATAAAAATTAATTTTTAAACTATAGACTATGGGTCCAAAAATTTGAAATTTTTCTATATATAGTTCAAAAACAAAAATAAAACATACCATTTGACAATTTACCCAATTTGGCAAGTTTTTAGCTCTGGCTTCAACTGTTCACCGAGGATAAACCAGTGGACCAAATCGACATCCGTCAGTTGCAGGTTGGTAGACTCCCTCCTCCTTCTTTTCATCTATTCTAATTTTCATTTTTGTAAAAAAATTCAAGGTTTTGTGCCCACCCTAAAAAGGTCACGTGGTATACTCAGGTATGCTACTATGATAGTCGCGTACACGCATTTCATATGTGACTTGCTCAAAAGAAACCTATGTATGATACGCGACATGCCTAAAAGACAGTCACATATTCTGCACGACCTAACACAACTTGTAAAATGGCCAAAATGCAAAGAAACTAATGGATTCTAATGGTTGATGATGGTCAATGGGAAGGTATACAATGGTTCTAGAATGGAGGGAAAGAGAGCACAAGGACATGGACCAAGAAGCTCTCTGAGATGCCCCAACATTACAAGTTTTACAAAAATGTGGGTTGTTAAATTTCTACTGTACTTTCAACATGAGGGACAATGTCTGTTTGCTAGAGAATCTGATCAGCTACTAGGATCACGACCTTCGTGCCTTTGATCTTCAAGGAGAGATTCTAGATGTCACAGTAGAGGACATGCATTTTACTACAGAGTTATACTGCAGAAGTATGCCTGTGAATCTTGAGGGTACAGGTAGGGGTGGTGACCCTATGAGTATCCAGGACTATATTGACACTTACTTCCCACCAGACACATAGAATAAGGGAACATGTGTCCCTATTGTTCACATTAGGAGCTTTCCATTACAGGTAGTGGTAAGAACTATAGTCAGAATTTTTGGATCTTGTGCATTGCATCTAGCTACTTAGACTTAGATGCGGATTGCAGTGGAGTGCATGCAGGGCATAGTATTTGATTGGTGTTCAGGTATGATCTCGATTATGAGGAAACAACTATCTTCCTACGAAACAGGGCACAGGAAGAAATTTGGATACTCGAGTATTTTAGTGGTGTTATTCTTTGAGAGAGTTCCTGCTATTAGCCCCACAGTAGCACTACCACCACCTTCCCCTCTGCAACATAGACTTACCAGATGGGGGGAGGTATTTCTTCATAAGGGTGGCGGAGGATCTGTTCAGAGTGTCTATGATGATAAGTTCTATCTATGGTGGAAGCAGAAAGTACCAAATCTCAAGCAGGTTTTGTACACCGGACTGGATTTCCAAGGAGATAGCTATCTTGTCCTCCTGCCAGGGGAGACATGGAGAGAGCTAGGTATTTTTCTTTTTATGTTTTTTGATTTTTATGATTTTTAATCATAAATATATATACATCTGTATAAGAGTTTTGATCCGTTTTAAATGTTTTAAAATGCATATATTGGACCTGTATGCCCCGATGGGCACCCTAAGACTTTTGTGCAGCCTACACAGGGTGGGGACCAATGTATACTTTAGAGTTCTCGAGGGGAAACTGGCCAGGATAACCCAAGGGGTTCCTACCATACACATAGAGAGGATTCCCATTGTGATGCAAGATTTTGTAGTAGGGATTCTTCCTACTGAGGAGGGTATCCAGGGCCATTTTACATTACAGAGAGGCCCAGGAGGTAGCCACAACCAAGGAGGATGAGGAGCAGGCTTAGATCTATACGCCTATTTATGGATTACGATCCTATTTTTTGTATATTTATAAAGTTAAGACAGGAAGATCGGATCAAGACTCGATCTATCTATGGAAAATTATATATATATATATTTTCCTGGTTATTTACATGTGTTCCAAATGTATCTGTTATGTTTATTTTACAAAATGTGTGTCAATATATATATATATATATATATATATATATATATTCCTGGTTATTTACATGTATTCCAAATGTATCTGTTATGTTTATTTTACAAAATGTGTGTCAAGTGCCAATCTAGAATGTGGTTTGCATAAGCATCAGTGATTGTATTTTCATTTCTTGGAATGTGATTAAATGAAATATATTCAAAATTGATTTCAAGTAATCTAATATGCAAAAACTGACGTAACAAAGTAGGGTTTCGCACCTGATAGTCTCCATTGAGTTGGGAAACCACGAGTTGAGAGTCAAGTTTGAACTCCAAACGGTAATTCCGTGTGACACAACATTCCATAACAGCTCAATAAAATATCTGTACTCAGCCACATTATTAGTAGCAGGACCTAAGCAAGAGCCTCCAGAGGCAACTAGCTATCCTGAAGGTGAATAGATGACCCATGCGACTGAAGCAAGGTTACAAGTATGACGACTAATTCCATGCACAAAACCTATGAATCACTTAGATGACATCTATAACAACCAACATATTGTATAAGAAACACTAACCATCTAACTATTGTACATAAAAATACATACAATAAAAATACAAGAACAAGCACCATGCCTAAGCGTAGCACTTCTTCTGTTTTCGTCGAACATATTTAGAATCAATATAGGTGCGGATTCTATGTCCAATGATAGGTGGATCTATGCCTGGTATATATGACCAGGCACATACATCACGGAATTCCTTAACCAGGGCAGTATATATGGAAATATCCTCCAGAGAGCAGTTTGCAGCGATATACACATTTTCAATGACATCGGGGTTTGCAGAGATGTTGATAGGAATGGTAACAAAGATATTTTCCATATTCCCCTCAACAAATATTCCCACCTTTGGAAAAGGATTAATCGGTAAATCAACATATTCCGCCAGTCTCACATGGAACTCTTGGTTTTGAATTATACTCAGCTCTCAAAGAAAGTAGCACCTATGGTGAATATCTTCACAAATCTTATCTCGCCCACTCATGGCTTCGAAAATTGCTTCATCCGAAGGAAAAACCATGTCTAAGCAGTCATACGAATATAAATATTTCTCTGTCCAAGTAGGAAGGTAAGCTTCCTCCGACTCCTCTGAGACTGTATAAGGAGTCGCAATAGAATCGACAATGGTGTCTACGATAACTTGATATGCAATTCCACTACAGATAAGGGCACCTGAGGTTCATGACAGGAAGGAAGGACCCAAGGCTTATTTCTATTGACAACCGTAGTGATAGACTTCTCTACACTTGTAGAACCTTGATAATTTATCGGGGTTGGGATATCAAATGTGCCCATTAATGATGAATACATTCAAACCCCCAAGCTCTCATTATCTGGTTTAGTCTGATTGATCAAAGGTACAGTGGACTCATTAGTCTCCAAACAACCCTTTCGAGTGAAACTGAGTTGGTCAACAGTAACCAACTTCCCTTTGTGTGGAAACACTACCACTTGAAGAACGGTCGAGGCGATCACACACATGGCGTAAGCCCAGATTCTCTCTAAAAGCAAGTTATAGTCCAAAGGAGCATCAATCACCTCTACTTCAATAACCACTGCTTTCCCTACCAACTTAATCTCAAAAGTCGGTAGGATACCATGTGGACAAAAAGACCTTCCGTCGAAAGCAGCAAGTAAAGTGTTTGATGGAACTAGCTCTAGGGAACCTAAAGCCTTCCAACAAGACATAGACATAACACATGTGGAAGCACCTTCGTTAAAAACTGTACATCCAATGGTTTTTCCACTATGGAAAAAATGTACTGACAAAGCCACATGATACGACAGGAGAATCTTAACATCTGACAGATTAAACTTCGCTAATAGGCTCGATGAATCCATGTTGCCTACAGCTGCTAAGAGGGAATCCCGTTGTGTAGGACAACTCTGTAACACTTCCAATGATGACATTGCACAAGGAGTCTAAGCCAAATCATCAACCGCATAGTATTTATAAGCAACCATAGAGTTAGGATTGTGAAATGGTTTTTTAAATACACCTTTTGGTATCTTAGGCATAAGATCAACAGGTTTCTCAATAGTGAGAGGGTTAGAAGTTTCACCAATAGAGTTACCCTTATCAGGAGCCTCCATTTTATAGTTCTTGTTTCTTGTTTGGAGTAAGGTGTTAGATCGTACCATATTGATAAATTTTTGATCTGGAGGAGTACTAGGAGTGCCCCCGACTACATTAGAAGCAGAAACTGCGTTCTATCCTTGGGGAAATGGATCCGTTAGGACAACCAGTTGTTGATTCTTCAACAAATTCTGAGCTTGATTAATAAGAGGGAATTGATGAGTTAGGTGGTCTCCCTGGAACAACTTGCAAGGAAATATAACATTTTTCCTATCTCCCCCCCCCCCATCAACATAGTTTGTGGGATCTTGCTTGTTTTGATTACACTCATCCCTCTTCCTTTTCTTCTTTTTCCCACCGGGCTGCTGATTTCCCTTCTGAGAAGACTGCGTAAAAAAAATTGTAGTTTGATATGAGGGGGTGGAAAAATTTGTTGCCTCTATTGCAGATTGCTTCATTGACAACTCATGGAGTTGCTTAGCCAGTGACTCTATAGTGGGAGAATTAATTGAACCAACCACACCATCGACATGGGGTCAAGGCTTGGGTTTCTCAGCACTATTGGTATACCTCGGTGCCTCGGGTATAATCTCATACAAGATCTGAGACTGAGCATTAATCAAATCTAATTTCTAGGCCCTGAGGATAGCCTCTTCTTCTGTGGTCACCCCCGAAGTGGATACGTCCTTAAATAGGTAAGGGAGTAAAGATTTTAAGAAGCACTCTAATAAGAACTCGGGATGTATGGTGGCTTTGATAAGCTTGTTATCACTCCAGGAAACTCCTCTAGGTTGTAGCTCAAGGATGCTTGGTAACTTACAATGTTTTTTAGGGTTTTTAGATATGGGTCAAGTCAGTCAACCTATGTAACCTTTCCACTCTCAAGTCAGGCATCAGACTCACTCGTTTACAAGGCTTTTAGTTGCAATTTGCTCAGAAATTCGACTAGAAGGTGTAGGGATGGAGAAGTCACTAGGCTGGCAGACTTACACACATAACACATGATTATAAATGGATAAATCTTGCTGAGGATGGTATTTATAAATCAAATATCACTAATAGACCAATAGGATGACAACTATTGGCTTTTCAATAAATCTGAAATTAACCTGAATGCACATTCAGGCATAAACACAACAAAGAAAGAGATGATGGCTGAACAGATCACAACAAAAGAGCTTATACCATGAATAAGTAAAATGAGAAGCTTGAAAGTATTATTGGCTCATAAATCCCCGAAGTTGAACCCTTCTTAATCAAAAAATCATGGGCTTTATAGCCTCTTGCAAAATTTACAGATCCTAAAAATCCGATCTGTTTACACAAAAATAATTGAACGTAATAGTTTTTCTTGATTAGGGCTTCAAATCCTTGCTAACTGTTTGTTTATCTACTGTGAAGATCTAGTTCACTGAGCGGTCTTTTAATGACTGAAGTAATAGATGATAACCACCACTATTGGTTCGTTGCGGAATTGCCGCCAACAGCCAATGTATCGACATTTATCTGAAGTGTCCAGTCCTGTTCAATCGGCACGACAATTTTTCTTTGTTGCTGCAATCGCCGATCGGACGCTGTTTCCTTTATCACATCGTTGCTGCAAGCTTGACTGCTGCCACAGTTTCGGTGCTTCAGGCCTAAATTTTTTTGTATTTTTTCGCCGCGGTCGCTGATCGGAGGCTTTTTCCTCTGTTCCATTGGCCCTCCAAGCCTCATCCTTGTTGTAGTGTCAACTCCTTAGTGGGATAACTCACTGACAATTAGTTTTTATGATCGTCGATGATCTTTCATTGTTGCGCTTTGTGAACTTCGTCAGCCCATATTCCTTTTATTTCCCGGCGTTGCAGCTCCCCATTTAACTATCTTGCGGCTAGTTAACCTTTAGCCCTTTCAACCACCGAAGAGTTCATCTAGTGATTGATCAGAAGCCTTAGTCAATTTTCCTCCCACCGTTGCGGCTCACTCGTGGACTATTGTGCTGATGATTAGTGTTTGTGATTTTCGCCACGTAGTCTTTAGTTATTTCGATCACCGACGTCTTCATCTGGTCGCGGAGGCCTCGGTCTGTCTTTTTTCCGCCGTTGCAGCTCTTTACTAGACTAATTCACCAACAGTTAGTCTGTATGCCTTCCGGTCTTTCGGTTCCTTAGTGAACTATTTTGCTGACTAACTGTCTTTTAAGCTTCGACACGTAGTTTTCATTCCCTCCGATCGGCGGTGACTTTGATTTATCGGCTGCCTTTAATCATTATATTCTCCGCAGTTGCGGCTCCTTAGGGAAGAAGCTCACCGATAATTAGTCCTTTCAAGTTCCGACGTCGATGAGTCTGTCTTGTTTCGGAACCCGCAGTAAGTTTCTATTTCGCTGTTGTGGCTCTGCAATGAACTATTTGGCCGACAGTTTAGTATTTTCAATTTTCGACTTCTGTTACTTGACTTTGGCGGCATTTTTTTTCATATCACCGACATTTCGAAACCTTTTAGCTTTACCTCGCTGTTGCTTAATCCTTAGTTCTTCTGATATGATTTCATCGTTGCCAGAGGTCATTGGAAGTCTGAATAGGAACGCTTAGTCACTATATTATCCACCGTTGCGACGCCTTTGAGAACTAACTCGCTGATCTGAAGTCTTCACAACTTTTGATTGATGTTGGGAAAACGTTCCGATGGTGTAAACAGTTTCAGCAATATGCCTATCTTCCGAAGAGGTCTTCCACTTTCTATTTATCTTCCATCTTTCGGTGGCTAATGAGATGTTCTGATCCTCTCCCAAGCCACTGAAACCACAACTTTGTGAAATTTGCATAAAAAATAGAGGTCTTCAAAACTGTTAGTGATCTTCATATCCTTCATTGCAACATTTAAATTCTTCATACTATCAAAAATAAATTTATTTTATTTGGGAGATAACAAAGCCTCTTCATTTTTTGCCACTCTTGGATGTGATCCGATATATGCGTGGCTTTGTTTTTCCGAAAAGTTGACAACAAATATGTGTCAGCATCATACTAGACAATAAGCTAGAAGTGATTGAGGAAAACAGTTGCTAAGTCCAAAAAACTGTCAAATACAGCAAAGGGCATATCAATATACCATTTTGCTGCAACACTAGTCAAGGTTCTCTGGAAAAGCATCAACCGAACGATGTCATCATTCAATGAGTTTGAAGAGCACCATAGGTAAAAAGTGGTTGTATGGGCACCTAGGTCTTCACCAGATTTTCCCTCAAACGTAGGAATTTCTGAAGGTAACATGCTAGGAACATATGGCCACGTCGCACTATGCCGCACTGGGTTATTCATCAACTTGGAGAAGTATGGCAAGTTTAAAGTTGTTATAAAGGGAATTTTAGGCCTAACCAAAGCTTGAAAATCATGAGTTTGGGATGTAGAAGGACCTTCCCCCTGGTTCCCAAACGAAAAGGTGGGGTTTCCCCCAGCTGCCAATTGTGATGTAGTCAGACTAATTTGAAAATGATTCCATCTGTAAGCCAGTGGATTACTTGTGTGTGGTGCATTATAAGTGGTTTGAGCCACTCCAGATGAAACCAGAGTCTGAAAAACAGGAACAGGTATCCCTTCGCTAAAAAGAGAAAAGGGAGAGCTCGTGAACGGGGTTGAAACCGCTGTATGTAAACCTTTGCCAAAAGGGGTTTTGTTTCGAAATGGCATGCCCACATATTTAGGTGTAGGAACTACATAAGGAGTGGACAGGGGAATGTACCCCCCGTTCCACGGGAAACCCTGAACAAAAGAGGAGGATCCACTAGGACCACTCTGAGCAGTATGCATGAAAGAGTGGGAAGCAAAAGGTGCAATGGGAATCCCGGTGACTACCCCACTAGAAGGATCTACTACATTGGAGGAGGCTGATGGTTGGACCACTCAACTACTTGGTGACAAAGGTGTAATAGATGCACTTGGTATTGAAGTACCAACTAGGGGAGGTGGCACTCCTCTAGACAACATGGCTGAAGTGGGGGTATAAATACCCTCTCTAGAGCTATCCATAACTCTGCTCATAAGAAAATTAATAGCATGTGAAATAAAGGGAAGATTTTGGATGATCACAGGGTCATTTAAGTCAGTCAGAGGTGGGTTAAAATACCTTGGAAAATCGTCAGCCTACAAGTCTTCAATCTCTACTATAGTTTTATCTTCCTAGTTAGTCCTAAGTTCTAGTTCACCTGGAGCTTTGCTAACTCCTACTGGCTCAAATGAACCGTCAGTATCTAGTCTCAGGCTTTGAGGGGGTGATGGATGCTCCATTGTATCAGATGGAGGAAGGCTTTGCAACCGTATTGACCTACGGAGAGGTTGGTCCTCCACAACTAAAAATTTGACTCACACACACCTAAAGGCCAACTAAACATAGACAAACCAAACAACACTCAATAAAAATTTCCTAAAGTCACACATACACAACATATATAATATATGCCTTCCAAAGGAAAGCCTAGGATGATTAGGGCCCAGGTCCAACCAATGAAGAACTGATAGATGGTTACTTGGTGTCCTGTGAATATGTTCTTGGGAACAATCCCTGGAATCACCCAACCTCCCTCCCACACTATCTACCAGAGTTACCTTCCAAGTTCGTCCAAGGTATACCAGAAATAGCCTTCTGGTATCACCTGCGTATTATTTATAGTGTTAAGAGACTAAAGTCTACCAAAACTAAACTGAGAGTTTGGAGGAACAATCACAAGCCTGATCCTTATTCATGGGAAGGGTAGCAAAGCCTAAAACCTTGTCAACATTGACACCGCACAAGGACCAAGAGGTGGTATTGTCATCATCCCCAAATGCATAAAATCCCTGATCTACGCTTGAACAAGGAATCAGAGGGTTATCTCCTCAACCAGGTCCTCACGCGGCCTCGTGCTTAACTCCTGTGTGAGAGGAGCTTTCCATATGGTGTCATGTAGAGGAGGATTTACCTAGTGAAAGGCCAACTACATCTAAAGTCAAATACTTATGGACAGTTAAAACTCCCTAGTCTGCAAGCCTAGCCTGAACTAGTTGATGTATGATCCTAGAAAAATAAATTTACTAGTAAAATTTTAATTAATCGTTCTTTTTAATTGTTTATTTTTAGTCAGATGTAGTGAGATGAAACAATATGGTGTTATAGACTTAGCAAAAGAAAGCAAAAATGATGTAAAACTAGATTTTCAAAGCAAATGCAACTACAATGCCAACTTTTTCTTTTCTTTTCTTGTAAAATGAAAGCTAATGAATTTTAAAACAAAGCATGAGAAATTACAAGACTTCAAATTTTTTATTTTTTCTTGAAAAATAACGGAAAAGAACACTAGATGCAACCTAATGCAAAAAGTATACATTTTTTTTTTGTCTTTTCTTTTCAACAAATTTCAAAAATTATAATGCAAATAAATGCAAACTTGAGTAAGTTTGAACAATCTAAGCATATAGCAGCAAATGATGCAAACCGATCCTATAGTAAGACAATTCACCCAAACTTGAAGAAAATGCACAAAAACCTAGACTTGGTGGAACTATCCAATCAAATACTAATATATCCAAAACGACAAGAAAGACTTACTCAAACCACTAACAATAATACAAAGCATACAATGTTTCCAAGGACTGATCAATGACCCAAAACACAAGCATCCAAACCTTATCCAAGTGGGAGGACCTAACCATTCACCAATGAAGAAAGTCAAACACAAAAGCACTCAAGGACTTGACAAATCAAGTAAACTGTGAAATGTACAGACCTGAGACTTATAGTATCATGTCAGAAACAAAACCTTATATAAGCATCTTAAAGGACACAAAAATAGGGACACGCAAGAACCCTATAAACTCAGAGAAACCTGTAGGAATATGCGAATGTTATAAAGACAACCCGCATATGATACACGACTGTATAGAAGGAAACCCATGTATACAAAGAGGAATACGCAACTGCCAATAAGACAACCCGCGTATGATGCCAATTTTTTTCAGAAATAAAAAAGTGCTGACATACATGCCCTGAACATGCAAAAGTAAAATTCAAAGTAAAACCACAACAAATCACACCCAGAATAAAAAAGAGCAAAGACTGGTCAAGAATCCTACAGAGAGGACCTACAACAGGTTGGATTCCCCAGTGGAGTCACCATTTCTGTTGTTCAGGAAAACAAACCCTTATAACCTAGGGCCTCTGGGGTTACCGACGTACTAACTAACTTGCAGACAATCAGCCATTTCAGGAATTGAAATAGAAATAGGAAGAAACTGAGCATACCTTATTTATGACGGTCGATCCTATCTTTTCTTCTTCTCTTCAACTCGCTTCTACAAATTCTAGGGTATCTCCAGTCACCTCCAAAGAACAAGATCTTGCTGCAATATCTTATATATTATATCAATGGTTAATGAAACAACATATTCATAACAATATAATTCATAAATCAAAATATACAAGAGTGCACAATACACAATATTGGAAGAAGAAATTTCTTTATTGATAAACAAATGAGATGAGATTACAACCCAACTTCTGAGACAAGGACTCCTCTGCAAACCGATGACACTGAGTTCTGCTGCTCCAAGATGTCTGAAGGCATACCACCAACATAAATTTTCTCTATCAATTATGATTGATTAGCCTCAACCCCTAACCTCTATTTATACATGAGGAAAGAGAGAGGTTTCAAAGGTTGAGATGGTTGAGGAAGTTGAGATAGTTATGATTAAGGGCTCAACTGTCCTTGACTACTCGTGTTAATATTTTTTAACTTTAAATTAAGGAATACACGACTATTGATATAGGCAATTCATGTATGATACACGCCTTGCTTTAAGGAAACCCGCGGGTACAATGCATATGCGACTTGCAATGCACATACTCGTGTATGATAGGCGGGTTGCTATGCAAATAGTCGCATATTCAACCCTAATGTCCAAACAAAAATATATTCAGCTGGTAAGGTGATGTTGTATAAAAGGTCATGCATGTCTATAGTGTTTTGGATACTTCAATCCAATTTGTCCTTTAGTGTTCCGACACATTGGGTGTCAGTACTCGGACGGAGAAGTTCCATTTTACATGATAACACCTCTAATGAGGGATTTAGATTTCAAGACTCAAATTTTTCTTCAAAAATACTAAAATCAACCTTCAAATAAAAATGGGTGCTACTACAGGTAACACCCTTTTTGTCTTATGGGGTGAAAATTACAATATTTTTCAACAATGGCCATAAAACCCCATCTTATAGGAAACCAAACCTTAAAATCCAGCCATGAATTGAAAATTCATGCTACGAGTGTTACATTTTTTTGTGAGTTAAATCACTAATTGTGTGAAACCATGGTTTTAACAATTGTTGTCTTAACAATCATTTTATTTTGTAATTTGCAGAGAGAAATTATATTATAATATAAAAAATATTACATGAATAAGAGTATCATAATGTTTGGGAGTCCATAGTGGCTCCATACAGTTCCAAAAAAACAAACTACTAATAGGTGAAGGCCATCCCGTGCATGGTTTAACAAAGAAGCCTTCCCAATATAGGTTACCCATGGAAGGAGGAATAAAAGTTGCTGAAAATCCTATCCCTAAATAAGTATCAGACCTACAAATCCTAGATTAGTATCTATGGAGTACATAGTGAAAACAAGAAAAAAATGGCTGGCCTCTCCTATTACCAAGAGCCTAAAAAACTAGTAGCAACCAAAATAATAATAAAAAATCTTAAAAACCATGAAATTACATGTTTCAGACAGTGTCTGTGTGTTCAAGATTCTCCTCCACGATTGGGCAAAGATAATATTCAAAGCTGGACGGGATGTAGGTTGCTTCCTTGACTAGAACTCCCTTTGTTTTTTTGAAAGGAGGTTGGATCCATAGTAATTTTGCGCCCACATGATTTCTTTTATGACTGCTCATAGAAGCAATTCTAGTTTTGTCACATACCAGCAAGGGTTCCTTACTATGTTGCAGTCCATGTTGTTTATGTGTCTTGGAGCCTTGAGAAGAGCCATGCGAGGAGCATATGTGGGGAGCTAGAGTAGGGGATGGGGATGGGGGATGATTGTTCCCCTGAGAAATATCCTGTGAATTCATAAAAATATGGGAAAACATGTTCTTGACTGTGCAATAGTGTCCACACCAAATTCGATCCCTTTTCCCAACCAACTGTTGCACCGCCATTTGCTCCTCCCAATAATCTAACATGTTTCTCAAATGTCCGGTATCAAGATATCATATCCAATGTTGATAGAGCCTCTATGATCATGATTACCAGAATGAACTTGATCTCCACTTCCTCAATGTGGGGTTGCTTGCAGCCGTCAAGACATATTTTCCTTTGAATCTTGAAGCTCAAAATCTTTGCTCTTTGGGAGAAAAATATAGAAAGGAGAAGCATTGAACTGGAAGGAATAAGAACTAAATAGAGTAATATTAAATCCAAGAATACTGGCTTGTTCGAGAGGAAGGATTTCCTGTAAACACCGAAGGAGAACACTGCTAAAATTTCAAGTTCCCTGCACTAAAACCTAGAAACTAGCCCCATAGAAATACATTTTCTCAGCTTTCCAGGATGGAATAACATCACTCAAAGAGGGAATGATTGCCATGGTCCTACCTATATCTCTGCACAAAGGTCAAAGTACCAACTGCATTAAAACCTCCAGGATCATCAACATAGTTGGTTTAATTTGCATGGAGAGTAGGAGGATTGCAATCCACATGGTGGATTGGTGTAACTTCCATTCCAATTTCTACACATGCCAAGTGTTCTCGGGAATCACCTGCATCTGGGGATTGAAAGTATTTCATAGCCAACCTAAAGTGGTATTTTTTGAATATTGTATCATGAAGCATAGTAGGATCCGAGTCTTGTAGGGTGTTGTTGCATAAGAATCCTTCATTTGCTAGCCAATATGCCAAGGCATTATCTTTCCTTCTAACATGATGGAAGGCAGAGGCTCCCAATATAGGTAGATAGTTAGCTAATTGGGAAAGACCATAATTAATCCTCCAACTTAGTGAGAGTTTACTGCTATGGGAGCCACACTGAATTTTCCTATCCATAGAGATTATAAGCTCCGAGTATTCTTCCAATTCTATGAGGGGGAAACGAGTCCATTGAATGGAAATCTGAAGGCCATGTAGGAGCGCAACTAAGTTTGAAGCTTTATTATTGTCATAGCCTAATGCCCCAAAGTATAATAGAGTATGTTTCTTGAGTTGTCTCTATATACTCCTCCAAAACCCGCAAGTACTAGATTTCCTTTTGTAACACCATCAAAGTTAAGTTTGAAGAAGCCTAGGGGTGGTTGTAGCCATTTGTCCAGACTTGTAGAGGTACAAATTCTGGTGGTAGGTTGAATTATCTGTGAGTGAGAAGTTATGCCCCAATTTTGCAATATCATAGCCTCATTTTGGTTGGAATTGAAGTCCAGATCTGTCCATTTAGTAAGACAAAGGGTTTCAATAATATGATTCTTGCAATTTGTCCAAATTTAATCCTTTGCCCTTGAATTGTCTTAAAAAAATCTTTGATTGCATTCTATCCAGACTTCCTAGATAATGAACCCTGGGATTAAATTCCATAATCAGTTGAGAATTATGTTTTGGAATGGATTATCATTCCACTTTTTGATAGTTTGAATAATATTTCCATGTACTCTGTCATTCCTCCTACATAAGAGTGCTATTTTACCCCAAGAACTATTGGATAAAGGGCACAATTCAAGGAGGTGGTCCATAGTCTCTTCCCATGATCAGCATACGACACTTCTCGAGGGGACTATAAATACACGCTTGGTGAGGTTATCCCATGTGAGAAAGCGATGATGGATAGTGAGCCACATGAAGGTCGTTACTTTTTCCAAGTTTTCATATTCCATATCTTTTTCCAGATGGGATCCCCTAGTTCCATAGTGTGTTGAGTGGATAGTTGATAGGATTCTTTAATAGTGAAGGAGCTAGTTGGTTTGTACCCACATATAATGATGTATGATCCTTGATTCCATCTAATTCTCTTTTTTTCATCTCTTGCCATATTATATTTATTTATTCCTCTTATAGTGGAATCCCCTAGTCCCTAGGATGCTTCCAAATACGATAATCCTACTGAGTGTTATTTGACCAAAAGTCCCTGAAAATAAACCTTACTGAAGCTTGAATAGATTATTGAAGAGGAGTGAGTTGAGGAAGTTGGATAATACTAGGCATTTGTTTCCATGAGTCCATCCAGAAGTGAGCAGATGTCCCATTTCGAATTTCCCAAAATTTGTGCTACTGAACCAAATCTCTTTGTGAATTTGCTGCATTCCAAATGAGAGAACATGTAATAGGAATATTGTTGGTAGACATTTTTGGAGATAATTAGTTGCGCAACATCAAGGATTTTGCGCAAATTCAAAGTTTCTGTGCAAGGAGGAACATGGCATGCAAGGCGGATTGGCTACATTTTGTATATTTTGGTCATGTTTTGTAGTTTTTGGTCATTGTTTTGTAGATTTTGGTCCAAGTAGTTAGGAAGTTGACTTAAGTGGACCACCAATGTAAAGGCACAAGCCTATAAATAGATCTAGGATTGTAAATGTTAAGGGATATGGAAATCAAACCATTGTAAGAGTGGAATTGTGGAATGGTGTTTTGATGCGAAGTTAATAGGACATGATGGACAGTTGAGAGAAACGCTGTCTTTTTACTTCATGTTTTCCTGTTTTCCTGCAATGTGATGTGGATGAATACTGCATTATGAAGTTTATTTCTGAATGATGCGATGCTTTCCTATTATGAATGATGTTATGTTAATAGATATTTTTATACTTTGTTGTGATATGAGAATGCTGATATGATCCGATGAATGATAGTATGAATCTATAAATGAATGTATAAACCAATGCTTGGATCTACTAAGTAACGTTGCGATAGGTTGATAGTA
This sequence comes from Pseudotsuga menziesii, assembly GCA_001517045.1. NCBI lineage: Eukaryota > Viridiplantae > Streptophyta > Pinopsida > Pinales > Pinaceae > Pseudotsuga > Pseudotsuga menziesii. The sequence goes on from LPNX010654927.1 coordinate 639,956, forward strand.
GATGCACAATCCTCCTTCTTACTACGGAAACTTGGTTTCGACAGCTCTCACTCGAACATATTGGGTGAGACTTCATCTGCTCTGTAGTTGTTGCTGGATAGGGTAAAAACTGTATCGTCCGGTGCTCAGGGAGATCGAGGTGTTAAGGGTGTCAATAGAGAGTGAACCCATGTGGATGGATTTGTTTCAACAAATGGTTCTATTGCACCTGTTTTTGATTCCACTATGGTAGCAGGATCATCGCGGAAGCATGGTACATTGGAGAAATTATTTGGTTGTTGGAAAAAGACCTCGATGCGCTTGTGAAGATTGTGAGTCTATTGCATCGACCAGAGAAAGGGAAAAGGGAGTCTACTATGAACTCCCTGCACAAGAGGAAAATTGGGAAAGAGACGAGAATGAATATTTAGATTGGGGATGGTGAGGTATATTTAGTTATTCTAGATCTAGGCTCAGGCGTCAACATTCTAAAAAAATAGACATGGCAGAAGATGGGGATCCCACAAATGGTTTGGTCCCCTGTGTAGCTGCGACTGGATAACCAGGCCAGCGTAACGCTAATTGGGTGATTTCTGTGTCTGGAAGTGTAAATTGAAGGAATGAATACTTATGCATACTTCGATGTGATTGAGGTTGTTGATGGTGGAAGTTCATATCCCACACTACTGGGTATTGGATGGGCCAATGACAGTTTGGCGGTGATCAATTTAAAGAAGCATGTGATGATTTTTGAGAACCGCGACATCAGAGTCATAGCTACGATGGAGCCAAATGAAGGAAGAAGGTATGTTGATCCAATTAAGGATGAGGTTGTAGGAGGATGGGATCATGCATACAACATCTCAAAAGACTATATCTAGCCTACTGTTGATCGAGAGTTGGGCTGTCAAAGCTCTAGCTCCGCATCGTCGGACTTTGATGATGCTTTGGAAAATTGGCAGAATCAGATGCATGAGGTACCACTTTGAAAGTGAGGGTTAATCACTCAATCGTTGTGCCAAGTCGCAACAGAGAATGTTGTGTTTCTAGTATATGAAGGATTTCATGAGTTGTATGAGTTTCTTGTTGAATTTGAAGATAAGGTGTCTGAACCACAAAGATTGTTGGTGTTAGATGAAGCGTTGAAGGCTACCCCAACACGTTGGTGGGTGACACATAAGAATTCAATCAATGGATGATCACAGTGTCGCAAGTTGTTGATAGCTCACTTTGGCGAAGTAGAATAGTACCAAGCAGAGAGGTATGATGGGTAGAATGATCCCAGCAGTCATCTGATTGCATGTCAAACCATGTGGGTGTCGCGACCAAAGGATGAATGGGTACATTCTTTTGGTACACACGTTGGATGAAATGCCGCGAAAATCCCCTACAGTATATACAGTCCCCCTTTAGGGTATAAGAATTGACTCTCAGCAGTAGCCCCATCCATCCATCTAGCCAGCCATCTAGCCAACTAGCCAGCCCTCTGCCTACTTATGTCACCTTAACCATTCCACCCTTCAGATGGTGGAATGGTTAAGGTGACATAAGTGGGTAGAGGGCTGGTTGGTAGGCTGGGGCTATTGCTGAGAGTTGATTCTTATACCCTAAAGGGGGACCGTATATGCCGTAGGGGATTTTTTGGTATGTATCAGGTGAGCTACGCAGAGAGATCACTACCTAGGAAGAGTTGTTGACTTGGTTTAGTCACACTTCAGTTTCGCTGATCCCAATCCATCCATTCATATTACACTCCAGCATATCCACGATGTTGTTCTGAAGGTATTTCCAGTCGCATATCCAGCGAACACACATGCAACACATACGGTGCAGTCAAAGATGGAATGCTACAATGTAATAGCAGGGCCTCAAGATGAAGATGACCCGAGGAAGGTCAATATACCAAAATTTGAAGGAAGTTGGGATATCGTGACACCTGAAGTGCCAACAGATCAAGTTAACCAACCATTGAAAATTCAGAAGGTCAACATTGGGATAGAGGAGGAACCCAAGTTCGCAAATATTGGAGACTACTGGGATGAAGAAACCATGACGAAGATCAATAATTTGCTGCATTAGTTTCAGTATCTATTTTCGACGAAGTTTTCTGAGATGAAAGGGATACTAGGATATTTGGGAGAGATGAGGATCCCTCTGAGGCCCGATGCGAAGAGAGTGCGACAACGTCTGTATCGTCTGAATCTGCAATACAAAGAGCGATTAAAAGTTAAACTCAACAGAATGTTGGATGCAAGAATCATAAAACCAGTTGAAGAATCAGAGTGGAGCAATCCCATGGTTGTACAAGATAAAAAGACAGGACAATTCAGGACTTGTGTTGATCTCATGAAGCTGAATGACGCATGCCTTCATGATCCATTCTCGACGTCGTTCTCTGATGAAGGAATGGAAGGAGTGCACAGTCAAGAATTCTATTCATTTATAGATGGATTTTCTGGCTATCACCAGATCAGGATTGCAAAAGATGATCACCATAAGACAACATTTGTGACAGAATGAGGATGTTACCAGTACACAGTGATTCCAATTGGATTGAAGAATGCACCTGCTATATTCTCCAGTATCGTAGTTGCTACATTCAAAGAGTTTATTCAGAAGTTTCTGGAAGTTTACATGGATGAATGGATGCTTTATGGGCTGATAAAGGATCATCTTCCAAAACTACGACTGATGTTGGAGCAATGTCAACATCATCAGATTGTACTGAATTCAAATAAGTGCATATTTTGCGCACGTTTTGGGATGTTTCTTGGCCACATTGTATGTAAGTAAGGACCGCTGGTTGATCCAACCAAGATTGTGCTGATTCTGAATTTACTGCCACCTATGAATGTGAAGCAACATCCAGGTAAGTTGCAGATGAATTGGCTAGGTCCATATGTTATCAATTCCATTACTGTGGGGGGCGCAGTACAATTGCAATAGTTAGATGGGGCGATGCTGCCTAAGATGGTGAATGGTAGTGGGATGAAGCTGTACAGAAAGGGCCTAGTGCTGTGCCATGCTTGAGGAATTGTGCAAGTTGAAAAAAAAATATCTTTCTTTGTGTTAGCATAAGATGGTAAGTAGGAGGACGACGCACCAAGAGCAAGGGGATGCACAAGTAGAAGTTTCATAGTCACAATTAGGGAAGCATGCCGCGACATCTGCAGGGACATGATAGATTCAAATCAACAATAAATAATGTAGTTAAACCAGTTAACCGATGATGCTCTTAGATGAGATGTGCATTAATGACAGATCCGACTGTTAGATTGGGAGGATCAGTTGCGAATTCAGGCAATGAATGAAGGATTTGGTAGTCATGATTGGAAAAAAATTCACATGATTGACCCCGCACTATAATAATTGGTGGTTTGTTGGTTGAAATAACCATTGTGAAGCGTTGAGTTATCGAAGAAAATGCAGAGTTAGAGAGTTCAGTTACAAAGTTGTGAGTCGGTTGCAGGGTTGTGAGATTGTAGGGTGAGTGATGTTTTGTTCCCAATGGAGCGAGTAGCACCACAGGAGATTTAGAGTGAAACTGCTGATAATTTACCCATTATTGGCATCCGGATTGAAGAATAAGTTGCAAGTATGCCAGTGCGTTCGTCGTCAGTCACAAGGAAGAAGAGAGGTGCCAACCGACCCAAGTCTCCGCAGCAGAAGAAGAGACATACAAGGAGTTTTACCAGAGCAGACATAGAGGTATCCAAGGCCTCTACGAAAAGGGTAGGGGTAAAAAAAATGGGAAACCCTGCGTATGTCCCCCTGCGTAGAGCTGGAGCCAAAGAGAAGAAACCCATGAAAAATCATAAGTACCCCATCAAGATGGCTACGATTCCGAAAGGAATGAAATGCACATTTGATATCACACAGTGTTTTGTCAAAATGAAGTATGAGGATCACAACTTTCTCAAATTCACGGACTGTATGGAAAAACTATTTGAGGATAGGACGGGACTGGAGGAGGGTCCCACGGTGCGCATTGCACATGAGTGGGTGTTTGTATTGGTCAATTTGGGGCTGTTGGGCCTGCTTCACATGCCGCATTTTGGGCGGATGACAGAAGCAAATGCATGCGCCAAGCAACTATTGGCATGCTTTCATGGTAGATACCTGTGGCTGGATTGACCGGTGTCAGTCACCATTGAATTGATTTAAAAAATAACGAGGCTTCCCAAGGAGGGGCCCGACCCTTCACAATATTTTCGGGGAAAGGACAATGACAATAGGTTAGTAGCAGAGATGAAGAGGAAGTATGATTTATAGCGCAACGAGCATGCATACAAGGTAGAAAACATCAACGAGTGGGTTGTGTGCATCGAAGCCAGGATTCTTTCCAGCAAGGTAGTACGAAAGAATCAGCTAAAACGTCACACATTAGGGGTAGTTGCATGTGCTGTAGGAGTGTAGATGAACTGGTCCATTTTCCTGTTGAACCAGTTGGAAAAGGATGCCATGATAGTGTAGGTAGGAAAGCACGTGTTCATGTATAGTTGGATTCTCATCTTGATTTCACTCATTACATGGATGGATCCATAAGACCACCAAGGGATGGATATCACAGCTACCTAGGTCTATAAGGGAGCATGATACCAGAACCTTTGGTACCGGATCTAGGAAGATAAGATGAAGGACTGCGTAATACAATTTTGGATGTATTGGGAAGCATTACAAGCAGTAGCTGTGAAGGTTCTACGACTTACAGAGGAAATACTGATGAAGTATTAGTGAGTTCTTAGATTTTATATTGGGATGCATGCTATCTATGTGCAAGCACGGCGGGACACTCAGAAAAAATGGTTGGCGACCCAATACAAGCTGAGTGAGGAGGAATTGGATGCCATAGTGGTTGAGTGGACGACAGACTGGAAAGCATCGGTAAGTGTAGAGGAACTATCATATGATGAGGTAGGTCCTCTTACAGATTAGTCTGTATATTTGGCACTGATGTATGACAGTGACCTAGAGTCATGTGAAGAATCGTCGAGGACCTTGACGAAATCATAAGTGAAGTGAGCATTTGAGGAAACCAAAATGAAGAGGAGGCAAGAACAGGGTGAAAATAGTGGCACAATGCCAATGGCTGATTCATAGGTAGACTGTATTATTACGGCTATTACGACGATGACTACTGTGACTGAAGAGAAGTGGAGGAAGAAGACTATCAACGGATTTGGTGAGGTAAACAGTCATCTAAATTCTTGAACTGATGCATATTCGTTGAGAGTGCCCGAGGAAAATGTTTTGCAGAAGGTAGGAGAGACAAGGACATGGAAGCATATCCAAAATGTATAAATTCCATCGTGTGCAATTGAGACGAACAATGAGGATGTTAACACCTCACTCCAGTAGTTTCAGGACCTCTCGCTAGACATCAATGAATTGTAAACCCAAACATTGGTCCAATTGCATAGGGTCGCACATCAAGAGTTGGTTGATAGAGAGAAGATCATTGGCGACCACATGTTCGGTCGTAGGAAAAAGAAGCAACAACAATAAAGGATATTGAAGAACTGAAGAAGGAGCAAGATAGATTCACAATGGAAAAGGCGCAACTATGGGATGACATAGTACTCCTAGAACATGCCGTCTCTATTGCATGCTAAGAAATACCAGAGATCAGTGCAGACATGGATGTTGAGGAAAAAACAAAGCGAATTGGAGACATGATTGCATAGCTTAAGCACGACATTGAAGATCTGCATGTGCTGGTGAATCTAGGCACATCACTGGAGTAGGATGCAGAACATAAAATCACCATTGAAGACTTGGCTACAGAATTGGAAGAAATGGAGAACAAGACAAAATAGGTGGCAGATGTGACTTCACAATTTTGGGGAAGTGTAGTTGGATAAACTCACCACATAGTTGTAGGAAGAAGAGGGAAAAATGGCCACAATGAGGACATTTCTCAAAGTGATGCCTCTAGTTTTGCATATAACAAAGGAAACACAATTGAAGGAATTGCAACAATGTATCACAAAGGTTAGGGAGCATCAACAGTGGCACACAACACAGTTGGATGAATTCCAGGACATTGGGGCGCAACTATCAATGAAAGTAGTTTCTATGATGCAAGTAGTTCAAGATGGCTGATGAGATGTCAATGCAAAAATTGTTGAGCATCCATTGGAGCGCGAAGTGACAGAATGTAGAGAAATTAGCGATAGAGTGAAAGAACAGGTCCACCCAATAGTATGAAGATTTCAAGGTAAAGATCATTGCTTACACCATTTCCAGCTGACGTGGCTTGAGGGCGAGCCACAAGATTGTGTTGGGGGCATGTTGGCAGGAATTTTTGGATATAATTAGTTGCGCATCATCAAGGATGTTGCACAAAGTGAAAGTTGCTGTGTAAGGAGGAAGATGGCGTGCAAGGAGGATTGGCCACATTTTGTATATTTGTGTTATGTTTTGTAGTTTTTGGTCATTGTTTTGTAGATTTTGGTCCAAGTAGTTAGGAAGTTGACTTAAGTGGACCACCAATGTAAAGGCACAAGCATACTAAATATATCTAGGATTGTAAATGTTAAGGGATCTGGAGATCGAACCATTGCAAGGGTGGAACTGTGGAACAATGTTTTGATGCGAAGATAATATGACATGACAGAGAGTTGATAGAAACATTGTGTCTTTTTACTTCTTCATGTTTTCCCCCAATGTGATGTGGATGAATACTGCATTATGATGTTTATTTTTGAATGATGTAATGCTTTCTTGTTATGAATGATGCTATGTTAATAGATCTGTTTATACTCTGCTGCGATATGAGAATGTTGATATGATCTGATGAATGATAGTATGGATCTATAAATGAATGTATGAGCCAATGCTTGGATCTACTAAGTAATGCTACGATAGTTTGATAGTAGATGCATAATCCTCCTTCTTACCGCAGAAGCTTGGTTTTGACAGTTCTCCCTAGAACATCTTGGGTGAGACTTCATCTGCTCTACAAGTGTTTCTGAACATGGTAAAACCTGTTTGGGCCAGTGCTCAGGGAGATCACAGTGTTAAGGGTGTCGACAAAGAGTGAACCCCTGTAGACGGATCCATGTCAACAAATATTGAGCTGAATGATTTCCTATGGGCCTCAGTTAAGGGGTGTACTTTTTGTTCTAGAATTGGTCCCATGGGTTTGAAATTTTCACCACCCAGTTCCACCAAGTTTTGGCACTAAGAACTTCATTTATTTTGGAAGGATCTTGTAGACCAACTTAGTTGTGCATAATATGTACCACTTGATGAGAGGCCATTTGAAGGGATTTTTATCTGCTCCCCAAAGAAAAGTATGCTGAATGGTTTTGATAGCTTTTAGGACCCATTTAGGGGCTGGAAGAACAGAAAAAGGTAAAGGGGCATGACCTTGTTGATGCCTAGAAAATCCCATGTTTCGACAGTAGGGATTCTACCTAATAACCATTCCCAATTAAATCATTTATCGTTTGGAATGGGGAATCTGTTCGGTTAGCGGCCCGACTACCGTAGAATTAAAGGAATGTTTAAATCTATTTTATCGGTTGTGGCCCAGTCCATTGTTTATTAATTTTATGTTTTATAATGAAATGCAAGTGCCTATACTAAATGCAAGTGATAGTGGGTAAGAACCTCACTATATATGCACATGTCTTCCCTCCGTATTACTGCTCCTGTCCCATAGTCACTCTACGAAAGCAAAGAACAACTAATATATTCTAAACTATCCCCAGGAGGAAAACTTTATATCAAAATGAGTAATGTATTGTATTGTTTCCACATAGAATTCTACAGATCGTTGTTAAACTCTGAATACATAAATACAACAAAAAAAATAACACAAAGGTATCTTTGTGAAGTTAAAACATCCATTACTCATTGGTTGTACAAGATTCATAACAGAAATGAAATCATTCATAAACACATAAATACTTCAGCAAGTTAAGAACGATCTCATAGATTGTACAACATGGAAAAACAGAAATAATTTCTCATTCAACGAACCACACAACCCTTTTTTTGAATCTCATATAGTCCTTCCTCTAGCGAAATTCAGTTCTCTTTATTATAAAAAGAAGTGGTTCTCACTACAAAAAGTTTCAGCATATGTGTGCTAGAAAAAGTCCCCTATCTCCTCTACCCTACTTCTACTTATACAAATTACATGTGACCTTTTATATTCCCTAGCCTCTTGGGCTTCCTCTAACTCTTTGATTACAAAATTTCGTCCTCTAGTGTGGTCACTAGGAAAATTGGAATAAATACAAAATATTACATAAAATTTCCCACATGTGAATAAAACAAAATATATTAGGTGGGACTGGCCAATCCATCCACGAGTTGCTTCCACATAGTAGCATCTACAACTATGGTATTGAAGTCTATAGGCTCCAATATTTTGAATGTTACTTCATGTACGGATAGCTGGGACTTTATCTCTGCTGCTCTTGGTGGGGTGACTTTGAGCTGGTCTTCCAGTAGGAAATTGCTAATTGCATCTTGTGCCACCAAACTCTTTACCACTTTCGTATTTAGGACATTAAACTATTGTATATTAAGTTCATCCTCCTGCAACTTGTCTTGGAGGTACTTCAACTGATCCTCTTCCATAGAAAATACTGAAGTCTTTTTTTTGAAGAGGTCTGACATCTATTATGCATTATAATAATCATTTTTGTAGAAATCCATACACCTCCCCAGCGCTTTCTGAAACCCTGCGGTCAATATTGCGGCATCTTTACTACTGAATTCCATCAGCTCATACTCAATCCTTAAATTCTATGGAGTCTTCTGAGGCACATTCTATGGAAATTCTGCATTAGTCTCCATCCAGGTTAATTGACTTTGGATAATTTCTACAATTTCCTGAGTTCTCGTTTTGAAGTTAGTGGATATTGCTGAGATCTCTTGTAATCATATTTCTGCTTGCTTAATCTTGTAGACTTCTTATGCTAGTTTTAATTGAACTTGATATATTTTCCTTCTGAGAAAAAGAGCGTGCTCTCAGAGAGGGAAGATGTCAATTTTATGTTCATTTGCTGCCTTAAGCTGCACCTCCAAAGAGTTATTTTGTGCTTCCAATTCTACAACTCGGGCCCTTAACTCCTATGCTTGTGTATCAGTTGTGGCATTTTTTATTTCCAACCATGAAAATTTTCCCTCTAAGGCTTTATTTTATCCACTAATAATGGTATTTGACAATACTAAGGCATCCCTTTCTACTTCTAAGATCTAGTAGGCCTCCTGGATCCTCTCTAAATCCGAAAGGGTGGAATCATACTTCCTCTTTGCCTCTCGAGCTTCTCCTTGTTCTTTCCTTAGGGTCTCCTTCAATTGTGCCATCTTGTCTTTGTATTGGTCAACTGTTCCTTTTAGTTTACTAACATTATAAGCATTTGCGTGTGTAGTTGCAACATTGATTGAGGCCACTTGCTCTGGATCCTCATCTACATTTTTCACAACAGTTTTTTTCTGTAACTGTGGTTACCTCACGCTGCGTACCCACTTTCAATGTCTTCTCGAATCTCCAAACGCTGGTTTTCTGCTTAAGATAAAAAAATACTTTATCTAGATGAGCAGCCACATGTTGCTTAGAAGGAGTGAAGGGGATCAACCCTAATTCAGAAATAGGGATGTGACCTCCTGTTAATATATCTTGTGAAGTGGAAGGAAATCTTTCTGGATTATCTTGAGAAATATTTTTCTCTTGATTCTCCCTATATTGATCTTCTTTCTCTTTTTGTCTCAGTTCCTCAGCTATCCTATTTGCTTCGTCTTTTGCTCGGTCAAATAACTCCTTCTGCATTCTTTCTTCTTCTTCCATTTTCTTCTGCTCTTCTTCTTTTTCTCTTTGGGTCTCTTCGGCCAACAATTTCCTTGCACCTTCTAATAACCTTTGTGTTTCTTCTTCCTCTTCTTTCTGTGCAGCTTCTTCTTCCTGTCTTTTCTGTTCGGAGGTACTGCTGCTGCTACCTTTGCCTCATGTACCAGTGATTTTCTTCTTGAAATGAGTGTTCAAAGAAATCATATTACAAGCATTTCAGTATACTTATTCATCTTTATCCAAATGATCAGAGTAATCGAAGTTCACCTTCACGAGTGCATGGTGCGCAACAAGTTTTCCTTGAGAATCATTTATGTGAAAACTCTTGTCGCCAAAATGGAAATATTCCAGGTCTTTAACAAAATATGGTGCACTTTTAAATTTGCAAAATTTATAACTGCCAACATAGAAAGGCATTGGAGGGAAAACAACCTTCTTCATATCAAACAAATAACTCCCAAATCCATCCAAAAAGAGTTGTCTTACTGCTTCCTTATGCACTATATAATCAATGGCATACTTGGGAAGTAGTGAAGGGGCTTTAGTTCCTCCATACATTCTAAAATAAGTACCCTCTTCGGAGAAGAAATAATCTCCATATTCCCTTATAGCATCTAAAGCACCTTTAGATATACATTTACATTCTTCAAGAAATATTAAGTGATAAAGAGGGATTAGGAATTCCTCACAAATGATCTTGTATGAGCTATATGATATCCATGAGCCCATAACAATTGGTATGCAGTGTAAATAGGTGCTTTTCCCTCCTTCCAACTACAGTTTATCTTCTCAAATGAATGTAGGCAGAGTATACAGTCAATTAAAAATGATCCCATGTAGAAATCAGACTTTCACTGGAGCAATCCTTCCTATGCTGTAGTTATACAGGAAGACAAGATATTAGCCACAATGTCTGACTAGTTGAAAATAGTACTTTCCATGGTCAGACTTTACATTAGTGGTATCGAACCAATCTTATAAAATATTCCATCGGCCCTGCTGAAAATCCCGTTAAAAATCAATACTACAAGTCTATATGGAGTACGTATACTGATGCTTTCATATTCCCTAGATGCCCTTTGTCGGAATGAATTTCCCTCTGTCATCATCATTCTTGCGCATCCAACATAATCAATAGTCAAAATATTTATCCAATCATTTGTCATGATGACTTCTGAGACTGGAAAGCTATAGGATTTGGCTATGAATGTAGGGGTAAAAGAAGCGAAACCCTTGTCCTCCACATTATATATGATCATACCTCCCGCATCCTCCTTAGACAAAATCTAGCTAATCACTTCAGAGCAAGGAAATAGCTTTGGTCGCGTGGACACCTTTGTAATCCCCGATCTTAATATGTTTCCAAACAAGGGTAAATATTCAAAGCCTGTGCCTGGAACCTTCTGATCTTGGAGCATATGATATATCTTCCCCCACTTGAATTTCGGCTTGGCTCCGATGACTAATTTTGTGTCTTCATAAATTATCTCAACCCTAGGCATGACTTCTAGGTCTGATTCTTACTCAACAACTTTAGCTTTCTTCTTTCCTATCTTGGGCATGGTATTGGATGCAGATTGAGGCTGTAGAAAAACACACCAAAACTGTCTTAGCATCCCTATGATTGTAAACCACATATATTCATGCACACAAGAAATGAAGAAATACTGTAAAACTTGGAAGACATATAAGAAATTTATCATTTTATCCTAACAAATCATTTCTTTTTGGAACAAGCTTAACCAATATTTTACCATATCATCCTTAGTGATGGGAAAACAACTTTGCAGGTAAAACCTAGCTCGCATGCAAGTTCTGACTGAGGCATCAAGAATTTAATCCTATCGTTGCCAAGCACAATACCAAGTATTGATCAAAAAAACCTTCGAAACTTATGCATGACCTTTCCATTAGACTCACGACCCGCAAAACAAACCAGAGGGATGTGGTGGTGCCAATAAGCCGGCCAATAGGGCCAACACCTTCTATCTGAAAACCTAGGTAACAAAACCAAACAAAAAAACAATGCTTTTAGAGCTCTACGACTTCGATAACCCCTATCACCACAGACTGATATGAACCAGTCGAGGGAGGTTCGATGAAAAACTCGGGCCATATCGGCCTCATTATTTCATAACCAGGGCCCTAAGCTAGCCATGTCTGAATGGAAAAGGATGGAAAAGGCTGGGAGAAGGTAGAAATAAAACCACGACCAAAGTAAGCTAGGTTAAGAAATCGATGGATGGGTCAAGAAGAAACAAGAGGCTGAGGAGAAGGCTTTAAAATCCATCGACAACTGTGACAACCCTAACATCAACAAATGAAACCTAAATGCAAAGAACCAAAGAAAATGCCATTTAACCACTTAAACAAGTCACGATGCAAATTAGATTCTACCCGGAAAGAAACTCGAAGGCTGGTGAAAGCTTGACTAAACTTCTCTGACAGCTCCAAATGGTGATATCCCATAGGCACGTGCTCAAACGGGGAAACAATATCAACATTAAAAGTGTAACAAACCATAATGGAAAAAGCATCCTTCCTAGCTTATATAACCAAATAAAGAAGATGCACTAAAAGCGGCTGGTAGGATAATTACACCGCATGCATGAGCGCGAATGCCATTTGGCATCTAACTATAAACCTCATCGATGGGAGAGATGAAGGACCTTCGACCGCAGCGTCTCAAAAACCATGACTCTGCTGCAACTATCAAGTTTCGTCAAAAAAGAGCACCTGGAAATGTAGTTGCAAAACACTCCAACGTTGCGCCAATGATGGATTGACAACAAAACATCAAGTCTGCAGCCTTCTTCAGAAAAAAGTCATGACACTATCGGAGACGGCGAGGAAATAACGCCCGAACAAAACCTATCAACAGAACCGATCGACAACGAGAAAAACTTAAAAGACCTGACAATATCAGTGCTGAAAGGAACAAATAACCGCCGTTATCGGTAGTCTTTGGATGAAATGTCCCAACAAGACAATCAGCAATAAGAGTAGGATTCTGTTGATAGTGTCGGCTGGAAAACAAAAAGCTTTCTGACAAGGTTGAAAACATTGCAACATAAAATTGCAACATCGGTTGGAAGGCCAGGAAATTCCAGACGTTATCCGTGGTATCGACAGAAAGACGAAAACTTTTTCGACGCGTTGGGTTTTTTAAGGAAAAACGTTTCCGCTATGTCGGTGGAAACATGGAAATTTTTTCGACACATCGAGTCAAAAGAGTTTTCTTACTTAGAGAAAAAAAATAAAATTCTTGAGCTTAATCAGGATAAAATCAAGTCATGAGCAACAGTGTTTCAAAGGGAAAAAGGTCTAAGTAAAATCAAAAGCTAAGAAATCAAAGAGGGGCCCTAAAAAAATAATTGTTTTTGGGGTAGTGGTTGCAGCAACAACGATTGACAACTGGATGGTGAACACAGATCTATGGAAAAACTATCTTTCAAACACAAAACTGCTTTATGGCATTTCGTTAAACCAACTCGTCCTAATTATTTTTGAGATTATTTAACAATCCAAACCTTTATAGGAATACAAGATTCAGAACATATCATTGAATGTAGTCCCATGGAGTAAGGTAAACAGGTTTTCAAAAGTCTTGATAACTCTTCTGAGGACAAAATGTGAGATTCATTTACTTCTGTATTCAGTTGCTTCCGACTATGACACCATAAGATTGTAACAAAGTTTGGACATCCGTATTTGTTTGTTTCTCATTCCCATGCCTTTTGTATTATTTTGATGCTTTGACACTTTTGTGTTTTGAGTCTTCACGGATTGCTTCTTTTTCATTTGAGATCTGATTTAGGTTCTTCCATCCATGGTGTCCTTTTGTGTGAGTGATAATTTGTTTTAGCTCACGGATGGAGAATAAACTTTGAGCAATCCAATCATTTTACTGATTTATGTCTTCAGTATATCTCTTTGATATATATTTTCTTTCTTGGAAATTTGACTCTCTATATTAAGCCTTTTTTCTTTCACTTGTGGCATGGGATTATTTTGAATACTATACACCTATGCATTCTGCTTCCTTTTCGTAGGTCTTTTGCGGCAAGATTCCTAGGACAAATATTACTATGAGACTGGATGGAACCCTAAAATAGTATTTGATACCTCATCTACCTTAGTTATTTTAACAAGGTTTAAAAAAAATAGGACTTCAATGTGTTCTTTAAAATAACTTCCCTTTAGTAGTCTATCAAATTAAAGAATCTTGTTTCGATTAAAAATTTACATAGTTAAATTCCAATGAGCAGTTATTTGATTAAAAATATTGGCAGTTTGTCCAAGTTCCAATGATCCCCAAGCATCAAAAGTTGATCTAGATTATTTTGAAATAAAACTAAACAAAAGCAAGAAACTGAAATAAATCTAATGCGAAGAAAGTAAATCAGCAAAACATAACTGAAGGAAACCAAACCAAACCATTGACATGAAGATTCTCTTCCCACCCCTGTAAATCATGTAACTTATACATTGAGGGCCTAATTTTTCAGCAATCTGAAATTGGCCAATCCATAGATGTTGAAAATTAGTATGCTTGCCCTTTTCATCATGCGGGTGATCCCACTTCAAAGATTCCCTTCTCGGACTTATGTTTGTCAAACCACCTTTTCACAATCTCCTGCTAGTGTTTAAGCGTCTCTTTAGACTTGAACCTAGACTCTTCTAACCTCAACAAGGTACTGATTCGAGCTTGCAAGACCTCAATGCTAGACCCTCTTGACACTTGGGCTAAATGAGAAGATGGGAATAAAATGTTCGGGGGTAAATTATCTTCTTTTCCATAAACTAAGGTATAAGGTGACACGCCTAAAGAATTCTTGGGTGTGACCTTATCAGCCCATAGTCCATTTGGGAGAGCTACATGCCAACTTCTCTAATTTTGTATGATAGTCTTCTTTAAAATTCTAATGATATTTTTATTAGTTGATTTAGCTAATCCATTACCTTGTGGATAATAATGAGCAAAATAATGCAATTTCATTCCTTTCTCATTAGCAAATTCTGTAAGCTTAATTGATTAAAAGGAAGTTGCATTATCAAAAACCAGTGAAATTGAAACCCCAAACCTGGTCATAATATTATCTTGTAATAAGTCTATGACTGCATCTTCATTCACTTTCCGTAACGAGATTGCTTCCACCCATCTGGTGAAATAATAAGTGGTTGTGAGGATGTCTTTGTGTTGCAATGAATAATTTGGATTGATTTCTCCAATGATATCAATTCCCAATTGTTCAAATGGCTCCGAAATAATGACTGGTTGCAACGACCCAGTTACCTTTGCTTGTCTCCCATCGCTTCTCTGGCATGTGTCACACTTCCTTACATAAGCATGCGTATCCTTAAACAAGGTTGGCCAATAAGGCCTGAGTATCCTTGAACAATTACTTTGGTTCTATTCTTCAAAATGTAAGGCCTGGATTATTTTACCTCTTTAAAGATTGCACACGCTTGTTTATCACTAGCAGGGTAATTCAATTCATCACCTTGCAACCCAGTGCTCATAAACAATATGGGGTACGCATCTCCCCTTTCTTCCTTCTATGTAAGCACTGCTGCTAGTGAGTTATCAGAAGCAAACGTTTATAGGATAAAACCCTTCTCAAAATCAGGACCTTTAAGTGAAGGTTCATGGGCTATTGTGGTTTTGATATTGTTGAATGCACCTTTTTCTATGTCAGTCCATTTAAACTGTACACTTTGCTTGACCATATGTTGCAAAGGCTTGACTATTTTTCCAAAATCAGGAACAAACCTTCACACAAAATTTATGGTCCCCATGAAAGATTTCATGGATTTATTATTGTGGGTTAAGGGAATCTTTGCTATAGCTTCTATCCTCTCTGAGTCTATGGAGATTTCATTTTTAGAAATGATGTGACCTAATAGATTTCCTTCCAACACTGTGAAAACACATTTTTTAGGATTCAAACAGATACCATATTTTCGACAGCTGTCAAAAAATTGTTTTAGATGAAACATATGCTCTTCTCTCTTCTTGGAGAAAACTGTTACGTCATCCAGGTAAAATACCACACCGTGGCCAATTAAACATGGGAAATCTATATCCATTTCCCTTTGTAAATTTTCTCCAGCATTGATGAGACCAAAAGGAATTCTTTTGTAAGCAAAACCCCCACTTTGTACGAAATGTGGTTTTTAGGCTATCTTGTTATGCTACCAAGACTTGGTTGTAGCATGAAAACCAATCCAATAAGGAGATCAATTCGGAGCCTGAAACCATCTGTAAAATTTGCTCCATTGGTGGGACTGGATAATTATCCTTGTGTGAGGCATGATTCAAATTCCTGAAATCTACACATAGTCTTATTTGACCATACTTTTTTCTTACTGATACCAAATTCGCCATCCACTCTGAGTGTCTAACTCTAAAAATGATCTTCGCATCAAGTAAATTCTTCACCTCATTTTGGATCAGGGGTTCCATCTTGGGAATGACATGTTGGATGATGCGAGTATCATAAGTTTTCAAATCCTCATATGTCCAAGCAAAAACATCTTTATATTGTCGAAATAAACTGACAAATTTGCTTCTCTAGCTTGGTGAACAACATTTCCCCAAGTTCACATACTTGGGTTCAGCCTGTGTTCCAAGATTTATCATATCATACTACATAGTTGAAATGTTCGTTTTGAGATTGGCAATATTTTTGAACTTGCTATTCAAATCAAACATCCCTTCCAATGTTCTTACCCCTTTAGGTATGAAGTTCCCACTTTGAATATTGACTTGATGTTCTTCATCATCAATAACTAAGTCTTCGAAAGTCTCATCATTTGTTAAGAACTCCAAGATTTGTTGATCATCGTCGAATACCCTCAAATTGGTGACATTGTCTGGTACAGATGGCCTGAAAATCAATTCAATTGAGCATCTGTTATTAGTAGGAACTAATCTTGCAGCGGAAGTGGCTAACAAATCAGCTGCTGCATTTTGCAATCTAGGAATAGAATTGATATTAAAAGCATTAAAATTTGTTATAAGTTCCCAAACTTCATTTTGGTAGCCTTTTAAATGTGGTGACATACAATGAATTGTGTTTCAAACCTGTTGGACAATTATTTCAGAATCACCAAAAACTTTTAGATTTCTTACTTTGAATTCAATGGCCTTTTTCAAGCCCTAGATTAAAGCTTCATATTCTGCTGTGTTATTAGTACATTATAATTATAATCTACAAGATAAAAATTGTTTTTTTTTTCGGATCAATCACGACACAATCGGCCCCTAATCCCTCTTGAGTTTTAGAACCGTCAAAATATAACAACCAAAATTGGTCTTCTAACTCTACAAAACTAGTTTTACTCTCTAAATTATAAACTAAATTAACTATGTTAGAATCAATATTGTCAGTCTGATAAAATTGAAGGATCTCAGACTGTGTATCTGATTCACTGCTGGCTTCTTCCGCTTGATAGTTTCCAGGTTCAAGATCTATGAAATAGTTACCCAAAACTGAATGTGAGAAATTTACAGGCTCATTTTTTCTTTCCAATTGCATCACATTATGCTTCATGTGTGGCCCCTCATCACTTTGATATGATTCTTACAGTCCTTATAGGGAAACCACAAGTGTGACCAGTCCGTTGCAAAATACGCATTGAGTTTTGTAGACTAGTCCCTACTCAATATCAAACCATATGCTTCTGGTATATCCACTACCATGATATCTATAAACTGGTAGACCCTTTCATTTGCAGATAACCGGATCAACACATTCTTCATTTCTCCTACCACCTTGACTGTTGTTCTATCCAACTGTATGATTTTTCATGAAGAAGGTGTGGGTTTACCATTTATATTTATACAAATTGAAAGAGTCATGACATTAGAGGAAGCTCCAGAATTTACCAAACAATTATGCACATTATGGTTGAAAATCTCAACGGATAGTAAAAATGGCAAGGTTTGAGATTTAGACTTTCCCCCAATACTAGCTTGATTTATTTCTTTATTTGATTGAATCTCATCTTGGGATCTACTGGGTTGTGGGTCAAAGGCTTCCAGGAGCTTTCTTCTTTGTTGAGGTAAGTTGCACATTTCAAATAAAGAAATATTTGCTTTGGTTTTCTTGATATCCTCTATTATGTCATATCCCATATATCACATTCTGTTGAAATTTTCTTGTTACTTTCTGCTCTATTTTCCATAGCATTCACAGGCTTAATTACTGCTGTAACCTTCTGCTTAGAGGTGACCAAATCATACTTAGGCGGTGTTTGGGTATTACTGCTAACCTTCTTCATACTTTCTTGAATCTTCCCAATCTTGGGCAGTAATAAAATTTCATCCATTATTGGTCCTTTTCTTCTTGTTGTGACATTAAATGCTGAAAGTTGAATTTCCTTAGTAGGTTCCTCCTCTTCTAACCCCAACGTGGGTGCACAGTCCCACAATACCATTGTTGTTTCATGTGCTACTTCTGGTTCGTTTTGTTTCTCTTCTTTCACTTCAAGCTCTGTTATTTTAGCATCTAGTATTTGATTCATAACCAGAGTCATTGAATTGATCCATTGTGGATTTTTTTTTCTTCAGAATGAGGCTCTTGATAAAAAGTACAGAAATTATCCATTCCTACCTCATTAAAGTTTAAAACATAAGAACTATATACAGGGGGTTGAGATGTGGCACCTTCCTCTCTTTTCTTGAAAAATGGTTTAAACTGTTTTATGGATGAAATGGCTTCTTTATCCTTTTCTAAATCAACAATCTTGTTTGATATCTTTTGAACCATTTCAACAACATTTTCTAATTCACTTGAATGTTCCTCTTTAGGTATGGTCATCAACAAAGGTTTCTTACTGCTAAAATTCTTTGTATCTGATTCTGTAGTCTGTTTGTTTATACTTTCAATTTCAACCTCTACTTTTTTGGCTTCTTCATAAGTTTCTACCAAGGAAGGATTTATTGACCTCTTAACAAACATTGGTATGTCAAGGGAATGTGTTGAAGTATCATATTCCATTAACATTTCTTTAGCAGGTTTTATGGCAGAACTTAAACGATTTAAATGGGAGACAAACCTCTAAGTAAAATCCTGTACTTTCTCTTTCTTGTCCATTCTTAGAGAAGGAAATTATTTCATGAGAGCAGCAGTGGTTGTTTGGCTACCAAACTTGCCTTTAAGCAATCTTTCAAAAGTATCTCAAGTCGTTATAGAATTTGCTGGTAAACCAAAATACCAGGATGATGCTTTAGCTTTAAAACTGTGTGGAAACAATCTACACACTACATCTTCATGCTCTATCACTAAAAGATCTAGAGCCAAGAAAAAACTTTGCAAGTGATCATCCACAGAAATGCCTTCTCTGAGATCAAACTTAGGTAATGACTTATCAACATTATGAGGCAAAGCATGCAAAGGAGCTGCCAGGTTGAATGGAGTTTTGGCTCTCCAAGCTGGTGGTGGATTAGGCTGATTAGCATTCGAGGGTACATTTCCAGCCATGATTCTACGAGGAGATTGCGGTGGAGACTCAATCAGTGACTGCAAAGGTGACTGACAAGGTGAAAAAACCAGGGAATCCGGTCCCAAATGATCAAGGGGTTGAAAAATCTCTTGTAAGGATAAATTCACCAATTCTTCTGAATTTCCCACCAAAATCGAATCTTCCGTGTAAGTGGGGAATCTTCTGGGAGCTTTCCTTCTTGGTAATTTAGGAATCATCTGTAATCCTCCAAGCGTCTTCACATAAGACCTTGTGTATATTCTCAAGTGATTGAATACTTCAAAAGGAACAAGGCAAAGGTGCTCTGTAGTTTCTACTTCAGGGTTTACTTGTTCTTCGGGAATGAAATTTTCAGAAAAAACTAGCTTCCGAATTATTACGAGTGTAATAGGTTCGAGTAAACGAATTTCCTCTGCCAACCATGCACTGGCGAACCTCTTTCTAGCACCAAAACTGTTGATGCCTGGAAAATCCCAGGTACCGACAGTAGGGATTCTCCCCAATAGCCGTTCCAAATTAGATCGTTTATCATTTGGAATGGGGAATCTGTCCGGTCAGTGGCCCGACTACTGTAGAATTAAAGGAATGTTTAAATCTATTTTATCGGTTGCAGCCCAATCCCCCGTTATTGATTTTATGTTTTATAATGAAATGCAAGTGCCTATACTAAATGCAAGTGATAGTGGGTAACAAACTCACTAGAGATGCACAGGTCTTCCCTCTGTCTTACCACTCCTGCCCACAGTCACTCTACGAAAGGAAAGACCAACTAATCTATTCTAAACTATTCTAAACTATCCCCATGGATCAAACTTTATATATGAATGAGTAATGTACTGTATTGTTTGCACATAGAATTATATAGATAGTTGTTAAACTATGAATACATAAATATAACAGAAAAAATAAACAAAGGTAGCTCTGTGAAGTTAAAACATCCATTACTCATTGGTTGTACAAGATTCATAACATAAATGAAATCATTCATAAACACATAAATAATTCAGCAAGTTAAGAACGATCTCACAAATCATACAACATGCCAAAACATAAAAAATTCCTCATTTAACGATCCACACAACCCATTTTTTGAATCTCATATAGTCCTTTCTCGAATGAAATTCAATTCTCTATATTCTAAAAAGAAGTAGTTCTCATTACAAATAGTTTCAACATATGTGTGCTAGAAAAATTTCCCTATCTCTTCTACTCTACCTCTACTTATAGAAATTACATGTGACGTTTCAGCTTCCCTAGCCTCTTGGGCTTCCTCTAACTCTTCGATTACAAAATTTCGTCCTTTACTGTACTCACTAGGAAAATTGGAATAAATAAAAAATATTACATAAAATTTCCCACATGTGAATAAAACAAAATAGATTAGGTGGGCCTAACTAATCCATCGACGAATTGATTCCACGTAGCAACATCTGCAACTTGTAAGATTTTTATCATTTAAGCAACATGATATTAGGATCTTATTTGAGAGAATAACATGCATAACAATAAACACAAGAGATAAGAAATACAAAGAATTTTCCTTGGGGAAACCATAAAGGAGAAAACCCCGCAACTTCCTCAGAGATAGAATGAGCACCAATGGCAGCAGTAAAACCCAAAAATAGAAAAGATGATTTCCACAGCTTCTTCTCTCTCTCACACTTGAGAGAGATTCTCCTGTCTCACTCATGCACCCTAGTGAGTGAGCGTGTGTGTGTGATAAATAGAGAGGCTCACTCTCTATTTATATTCTTTTATTCACTTGATGTCCACTTCAACTTTTTGGCCCCACTTAACAATTACTTATTAGGGATGACATCTCTAGGAGAGTCTAATAACCCTAGTTCCCCACAACTGTGGGGACTTTGCCCTCTGATCAACAAGGAGGGTAAAACTTGACACAATTGTGGGTACTATTGCCCCAAATTACAATGGATGGTTAACCTCAATGACTTTACATGACTTGTTTACATTATTGAATCTCTCGATTGGAACATCGTAGCATGACATGACTCAATTACATTATAGATACTTCCTGGAATAAACATCAGGGTATAATACATAAGATATACAAGTGAATACATTCAAAGTTACAAATACATCAACACTCCCTCTTAACTAGGAAGGTATTCTCTCGACACAATTTATCAACACAAGTCTTCTTCTCTGTATCATCTGGATAATCATCAAGTCATCTTCATCTTCAAGCCATCTTCATCGTCAAGTCGTCTTCATTGTCAAGTCATATTCATCGTCAAGTCATCTTAATTGTCAAGTCATCTTCATCAAGTCTGGATCATCACTAGATATGGATCATCACTGGATCATCATCAAGTTTGGATCATCACTGGATCATCATCATCATTGCTGCTTCTGCTATCTCAATCAAATTGTGCTATCTCTTCATTCTTCTCGTCACAGGAAGTTCTACAGAGCCAGTCCTTTTTCATGTTGTTTGTAGGCCAAGACTTCATGTAGGTATTCATCATCTTCAACACTTATATCTAACCATGGGAGGAACACATCCAAGAACCATGTCAGAAAGGCTCGCCCAACACTCACATCTGACCATGGGAGGAACACATCCAAAACCCATGTCAAAAAGGACCAACACTCACATCCAACCTCATCTTGTTAGAAAGGATCTGCACTTACATCTGACCATGTGTAAACACATCGTGCCAGAATGGCTCTGCACTTACATCTAACCATGTGTAAACACATCATGCCAAAATGGCTCTACACTTAAATCTGGCCATGTGAGAACACACCGCATTGGAATGGCTCTGCACTTATATCTGACCATGTGAGAACACACCGCATTGGAATGGATCTTAGTCCCAAAATGAGTATTCCTGGTAACTGACCAGGTACCTCCATTCTCCTAGAGAATGGCATTCAATGCTTATATCTGATCATGTGGGAACACATCCCATAGTCACCTCAGAATGGCTCAGCACTCACATCTGCCATGGAAGGAACCAATCCTCTCACCATGACAGAATGGCTCATCCCTTACATATGACCATGGAAGGAACCAATCCTCTCACCATGTTAGAATGGCTCATAGACTCATCACTTCCCCTTGGAAGGAACCTCGATCTAGAGAACACCAAGCTTCTCCCTGAAATAATCAAACTTCACTCTGGCCATTTCTAGCATAGAATCACATCAGGGTTGATTACATCCAAGGATAACCTACAAGCTTTTCAAGGATCGATTACATCTGAGGAAAACCTATAGGACCGATTACGTCTGAGCAACCTACGAGCTTCGCCAGGGTTGATGTTCAGACAACCTGTCTCACTGACTATGCTAGAACTCCTTCTTTCAAGAGATCTTGATATGGATCACTGCTCCTCTTTGCATCATACAAAAATGAAAGTCAGATCAACCAAATCAAATAGTAGTTTTCAAAAGAAACATACTACCTCCCAAATAGGAAGTGGCAACATCTTTTTCCTTGGCTGTACTCAGTGCCACGCAGGACTGCTTCATGTTACACCAAGAAGTGCTCTTCCTATCAATGGCACTACCCAATCTGAATCCACATAACCCTCGAGGTTAATCTTCTGATTCATATCATATTTGAGCCCATAATCAATTTTACCCTTCAAGTACCTCACTGCATGCTTTGCAACCATCGGGTGAACATGTCTTAATGTGTTCATAGCAAAGCAATTATCTGGTCTCTTATTCGTCAGGTATATCAAGGAACAAATCATCTGACGATACATCGTGGCATCAACCATCTCTGATGAAGCATCACTCAATAGCTTCAGGTTAGATGCCATAGGTGTGGTCATGGCCTTGTAGTCCATCATCCTGACCTTCTTCAGGATCTCTACTGCATACTTCCCTTGTCCCAGGGATATTTTGCCACACCTCCATGCCTAGAAATTAGTGCATCATCCTTCATCTCGAACTTGGAAGCAAGTCTCCTTCTTGCAACTTTAATGAGTTCCTCTTTTCTGTCAGGAACAAGTCATCGACATATAACAGAAGCATCACTGGTCTTTTGCCTTCAACCTTGAAGCAAAGGTTGGAATCTGATTTACTCTTAGTAAAGCCTAGAGTCATCAGTGAGATGTCCATCCTGTTGTATCATGTCGAACCTCAAGATCTTCTGCAGTCACTCCCTCTGAAACGGAGCATCATTATCCCTTTGTCTTTCATACTCTATGCACTGAAACATTCTGTACTGGAGTGACAAGTAGCTTCCTCTGCTACTAATATTTTATGTATCCATTTAGGGTCACTAGATACCAAGATCCTCTATCTTGAACCTTTTCAAAAAGTTCTTCTCGCACCCATCTGTGAGCTTGTCATCCTCTATAGGCTTTCATCTTCAAGCTTGTAGCAAAGGTTAAGATGGTCTTCAAGCTCCTCATGTATGTGTTATCCCATGGGTGTCTTCTGAGCTCGTACAAAGCCTTCCTTCATTTGCACATGATTCTGTCTATCATGTGTCTCAACTCCCATTGGCGGCAAATGTCTCTTCATAGTCTATGCCTTCTTTTCGTGAGAAGCCTTGTGCTACGAATCTTTCCTTGTATCCCATGATGTTTCCATCTACTAGATGATGGAACTACGAACTTCCCTTCAGGTCTCGATACTACATCCTAGACATCATTCTTCATTTTGTATTATTAGAGTGAATCTTGAATTGTCGTCACTTGTTCTTCGGAACAAGTCTCATCCTTCTTTTCTTATAGGAGATTGTACGCGATCTTTCCTACAAGTCAAATGCACCAGTTGTATGATTAGAAACATTTCATAATGCATATTTATAATTGTAAATTCTTATGCATAAAGATATAATCATGCAACTATTTTACCCAATACAACATTCATCCATATCTCACAAAAACTTTCTAGATGCCTTCCATCTCTACCAGGACAACATTGAGATTGTGCAATAATCCAATATGTCAGCAAAGAGGTTTCATTCTAGATAAGTAGCAATGGAGAGTTGTATAGCACCATGAGCTACTTACCCATCACATGCATATTAGTAGTATACTATCATTAATGAAAACATTCTATCATGCATAACACATCAACTGAATATAAACAAGTGCATAACAAAACAATATCATGAAATGACAATTGAATACTTATCTTTATTTCTTTTGTGGGTATACTTCCTTCTTTCAGCTTCATCATCTTCTTCATTCATAACAACATCATTTCTTATCCAAATGCTCAAGATGGATAAGAGGCTCTTCAAGAATTGAGTTCTTCATATTCCTCATTGCTTGAGGGATATTCTTTGGATGGTGAGAGCTTGATATTCAGTTGCTCCCATCTTATTTTCTCTTATTATGAGTTGAGCTTATTCTTATGTGTGCTCTTCCCTGAGTCTGCTGAGAGTAATCACTTCATTTTGGCACACATTCCTCGAATGAATGAATCCCATGATCCTGGGAGGCCATTCAAGGTGGTTATCACAACTTCTGCATTCTCCATTTCTTCTTCTACCACTTCAAGTTGTTCTTTGATTTGAGAGGCGCTTGCAAAGTGAGACTGTATGGTCTTTGCATTCTGGATCTTCACTTTCTTCAACTGTTTTCTCAAAGTCATCTTCTGATTTTTGTTCTTCCCTACAAATAGCTTGGTCAAGGAATCAAACATCTCTTTCGGTGTATTTAGGGAAGACACTTGTGGTATAAGGTGATCCATGATTGATTTAGCAATGATCTTCTTGGCCTTGACCAAGTTCTTCTTGTGCAAGGCTTTTAGCTTCATCTCCTTCTGGAACTGGAACCTCACTACTTATGTAGGTGTCCAATTCATTTCCTTCAAGAACTAGTGAGATACTATACTTCCATGCTTGGAAGTTGTCAACTTAACCAAGCTTATCATCAAGCTGATGTGATAGATCATTTTGAAATGAGAACCTCAAATGAAAATAACAAAAGATTGGATCTTACTGATTTGAGGTGTCCATCCTGGTTCTGGAGCTGGATGATCTAGGGTTTGTCAGAGAAACCCTAATTTTGAAAACTTGGAATATTTTAGATATGATTAGCTAGAAATATAGACCTATTCAATGTGAGCTGTCCAATGTACTCCTTTTCTGAAAACAGTGGAGGGAAGCTCCCGAAACAGGAATCCCTACTTTTCCAATTTCTTCTACAAAAATTCCTGATACTATTTCTATGGTATTTCCTCAATTACTGCTCCTATGTGTCTCAAAATTCACACTGAGTTATCCTCACCTATCCATATTCCAACACCATAGGTTTCATCGGAATTGGTTTCACCAATTGGGATTTATGAGCGGTTTCCCAAGGTGACCTGTTTCGAGACTGTTCAGAATAGCAAAGTTGTACGGACTGCAACGTGTTACTGTTTTATCTTCGAGGTTTGAAACTTTGACCACATAAATAAAAGTCCGTAAAATTTCTAGAACATCTTGAGAAATTTCATTTGGACCTCTGTATCCCGAGATATAGCAATTCTCCCTAGGTGTCCTGTTTAGGGATGAATCTTGGAAGAGGCTGGAACCCTAACTTGGTGGAATCATATCTCCTATAATATAGTGAATATGAGGCTGAAAATTGGACACAGTGTACATCAGGATTTTATATTCGACCTTTGAATGTTTCGTGCCCTGAGACTTCTGAAATCATAAGATATATCAAATTTACCAAAACTTATCAGTTTTAGTATTTAGGGTTTTTCCAGCCCGGGGTCAAACTAGGGTTTGACTTTCCCAGAGTTACACCCAACCAAAAATATCGACCTAGGTCTCTAAAATTCGATTTTGATGAGAAGAGAAATCCTATGCTGAGGTCACTCAAAAATTCTTCTTCTGTAAAAAGCCCTAATTTCCTGCACCAAAAAATGAAAATGCCTCAAATTGAATTTCTCTTCGACAGAAAGATGCGCCCTTGACTAAAGAGTTAGCCTAGCATAATTTTGCTGATGGATTGTGGAGAGACCCAAAAAGTAAGAAGCCCTATCTTCTACAGCTGCACAATGTCTTCTTCTCAGGTTAACTATGATACCATGTTATATTTTTATCATTTAATCAATATGATATTAAGATCTTATCTGAGAGAATAACATGCACAACAATAAACACAAGAGACAAGACACACAAAGAATTTTCCTTGAGGAAACCATAAAGGAGAAAACCCTGCAACTTCCTCAGAGATAGAATGAGCACCAATGGCAGCATTAAAACCCGAAAACATAAAATATGATCTCCACAGCTTGTTCTCTCTCTCACGCTTGAGAGAGCTTCTTCGGTCTCACTCATGCGCCCCAGTGAGTGAGTGTGTGTGTTATAAATAGAGAGGCTCAATCTCTATTTATATTCTTTCATTCACTTGATGTCGACTTCAACATGTCAGCCCCACTTAAAAATTACTTACTAGGGCTGACATCTCTAGGAGAGTCTAATAACCCTAGTGCCCCACAACTGTGGGGACTTTGCCCTCCGATCAACAAGGAGGGTAAACCTTGACACAATTGTGGGGAATATTGCCTTGACTTACAATGGAGGGTTAACTTCAATGACTTTACATGACTTGCTTACATTATTGAATCTCCCGATCGGAACATTCGGGCATGACATGACTCAATTACATTATAGATACTTCCTGGAATAAACATCGGGGTACAATACATAAGATATACAAGTGAATACATTCCGAAGTTACAAATATGTCAACACAACTATGGTCCTAAAGTCTATAAGATCAAATATTTTGAATGGTATTTCATGTACGGATAGCTAGGAATTTATCTCTACTGCCCTTGGTGGGGTGACTCTAAGCTGGTCTTCCAGTAGGAAATTGCTAACTGTAGCTTGTGCCACCAAACTATTTACCACTTTCATATTTAGGACATTAACCTGTTGTATATTAATTTCATCCTCCTACAACCTGTCTTGAAGGTAATTCAAGTGATCCTCTTGTCCTGGAAAATCCTAAAGTCTTTTTTCTAAAGATTTCTGGCATATATTATGCATTGTAATCACCTTTTTGTAGAAATCCATACACCTCCCCAGCGTTTTCTCAACCCATGCGGTCAATCTTGCAACAACTTTACTACTGAATTCCATCAACTCATACTCAATCCTTAAATTCTCTGGAGTCTTCTGAGGCACATTCTCTGGAAATTTTGCATTAGTCTCCATCCAGGTTAATTGACTTTGGATAATTTCTGCAATTTCCCAAGCTCTCGTACTAAATTTAGTGGATATTGCTGAGATCTCTTGTAATCAGATTTGTGCTTGCTTAATCTTGTAGAATTCTTCTTCTAGTTTTAATTTAACTTGATATATTTTCCTTCTAAACAAAAGAGCATGCTCTCAGAGAGGGAATATGTCAATTTTCTGCTCATTTGCTGCCTTAAGATGCACCTCCAAATATTTATTTTGTGCTTCCAATTCTGCAACTTGGGCCCTTAACTCCTTTTCTTGTGTATCAGCTGTGGCCTTTTGCATTTCCAACCCTGAAATTTTCCCTCTAAGTCTTTCTTTTCTCCACTAATAATGGTATTTGACAATACCAAGGAATCCCTTTCTACTTCCAAGACCTGGTAGGCCTCCTAGAGCCTCTCTAAATACGAAAGGGTGGCATCATACTTCCTCTTTTCCTCTCGGCCTTCTCCTTGTTCTTTCCTCAGGGTCTCCTTAATTTGTGCCATATTGTCTTTGTAATGGTCAACTACTCCTTTTAGTTTTCTAACATTATAAGCATTCTCCTGTGCAATTGCAACACTGATTAAGTCCACTTGCTCTGGATCCTCATTTACATTTTTCACAACATTTTTTCAGTAACTGTGGTTACCTTAGGCTGGGTACCCAGTTTCAATTTCTTCTCGGATCTTCAAACGATGGTTTTCTGCTTAGGATAAAAAATACTTTATCTAGCTGAGCAACCGCATGTTGCTTAGAAGGAGTGAAGGGGTTCAACCCCAATTCAGTAATAGGGAGGTGACCTCCTGTTAATATACTTCCTGTAGTGGAAGGAAATATTTCTGTATTATCTTGAGCAGCATTTTGCTCTTGATTCTCCCTATCTTGATCTTCTTTCTCTTTTTGTCTGAGCTCCTCAGCTATCCTATTCGATTCTTCTTTTGCTCGGATAACTAAGTCCTTGTGTATTCTTTCTTCTTCTTCCTTTTGCTTTTGCTCTTTTTCTTTTTCTCTTTGGGCCTATTCAACCATGAATTTATGTGCACCTTCTACTAACCTTCATGTTGTTTCTTCCTTTTCTCTCTGTGCAACTTCTTCTTCTAGTCTTTTCTCTTCGGAGGTACTGCTGCTATTACCTTTGCCTCCTGTAATTGTGATTTTATTCTTGAAACACTTGTTTAGAGAAATCATATTACAAGCATTTCGGTATACTTCGTGATCTTTATCTAGATGATTAGAGTACTCATATTTCACCTTCACGAGTGCACGGTGCGCAAAAAATTTTCCTTGAGAATCATTTATGTGAAAACTCTTCTCGCCAAAATTGAAATTTTCCATGTCTTTAACAAAATCTGGTGCACTTTTAACTTTAGAAAATTTATAAATACCAACATAGAAAGGCATTGGCGGGAAACAATCTTCTTCGTATCAAACAGATAACTCCCAAATCCATCCAAAAAGAGCTGTCTTACTGCTTCCTTATGCACTATATAATCAGTGCCATACTTGGGGAGCAGTGAAGGGGCTTTAGTTCTTCCACACATTCTCAAATAAGTACCCTCTTTGGAGAAGAAATAATCTCCATATTCCCTTGTAGCATCTAAAGCAACTTTAGATATACATTTACATTCTTCAAGAAAAATTAACTGATAAAGAGGCATTAGGAGTTCCTGACAGATGAGCTTGTATGAGCTATGATATCTGTGAGCCCATAACAATTGGTATGCATTGTAAATAGATGCTTTTCCCTACTTCCAACTACAGTTTAGCTTCTAAAATGGATGTAGGAAGAGTATATAGTCAATTAAAAATGATCCCATGTATAACTCAGGCTTCCACTGGAGCAATCCTTCATGTGCTGCAGTTATACATGAAGACAAGCTATTAGCCACTATATCCGACCAGTTGAAAGTAGTACCTTCCATGGTCACATGATACATTAGTGGTATCCAACCAATATTATAAAAAATTCCATCAACCCTGCCGAAAAATCCTACTAAGCATCAGTGCTACAAGTCTATATGGAGTATGTAGACTGGTGGTTTCATATTCCCCAGATTCCCTTTGCCGGAATGATTTTCCCTCTGTCATCAGCATTCTTGCGCATCAAACATAATCAATAGTCAAACTATTTATGCAATCATTTTTCATGCTGAACTTTGAGACTGGAAAGCTGTAGGATTTTGCTATGAATGTAGGGGTAAAAGAAGTGAAACCCTTGTCCTCTACATTATACATGATCATACCTCCTGCATTCACCTTAGACAAAATCCATCCAATCACTTTGGAGCAAGAAAATAGCTCTGGTCACGTGGACACCTTTGTAATCCCTGTTCTTAATATGTTTCCAAACAAGAGTAAATATTCAAATCCCACGTCTGGAACCTTCTGATCTTGGAGCATATGATATATCTTCCCCCACTTGAATTCCAGCTCAGCTTCGGTGATTGATTTTGTGTCTTCATAATTATCTCAACCCTAGGCATGACTTCTAGGTTTGATTCTTCCTCAGCAACTTTAGCTTTCTTCTTTCCTTTCTTGGGCATGGCATCAGATGCATATTGAGGCTGTAGAAAAACACACCAAACTTGTCTTAGCATCCTTATGATTGTAAACCACATATATTCATGCACACAAGAAATAGAGAAATATTGTAAAAATTGCAAGACATATAAGAAATTTATCATTTTCTCCTAACAAATCATTTCTTTTTGGAACAAGCTTGACTAGTATTTTACCATATCGTCCTTAGCCATGGGAAAAAAACTCTGCAGGTAAAACCTCACGCACCACAAAAACCCAAAACTAATATAAGGTCGAAACCGCGCGATAAAACCTAGCTCGCATGCAAGCTCTGGCTAAGGCATCGAGAAGTTAATCCTATCGTTCCCAAGCACAATACTAGGTATTGATCAAAACAACCTTTGAAACTTATGCATGACCTTTCTAGGAGACTTACGACCCACAAAACAAACCAGAGGGATGTGGTGGTGCTAATCCGGTGGCCACTAGGGCCAACACCTTCTATATGAAAACCTAGGTTACAAAACCGAACAAAAAACAAGGCTTTTGGGTCTCTATGGCTTCGATAACCGCTATTGCTGCAAACTGATATGAACCCATTCGAGGGAGGGTCGGTGGAAAAATCGGCCCATATCAGCCTCATTATTGCACAACCAGGGCCCTAAGCTAGCCATGTCTGAATGAAAAAGGTAGGAAAATGCTGGGAGTAGGTAGAAATAAAAGCACAGACATAGTAATCTAGGTCAAGAAATAGATGAATGGGTCAATACAAAAAAAAAGGCCGAGGAGAAGGCTTTAAAACCCATCGACAACCACGGCAACCCTAACTTTGCAAAATGAAACCTAAATGCAAAGTGCCAAATAAAATGCCATTTAACCACTTAAACAAGTGACGATGTGAATTAGATCCTACCTGGAAAGAAACTCGAAGGCCGGTGAAAGCTTGATTCAACAGCTCTGACAGCTCCAAATGGCGATATCCCGTAGGCACATGCTCAAATGGGGCAACAATCTCACCGTCAAAAGCATAACCGACCGTAAAACCTCCCTCCTAGCTTATATAATAAGCAAACAAAAAAGACGCATTAAAAGTGACTAGTGGGATAATTATGCTGCATGCGCGAGCATGAACGCTGTTTGGCGCCTAACTAAAAACCTGATCGATGAGAAATCATGTCGACGGGCGAGATGAAGGACCTCCAACCATAGCGACTCAAAAACCATGAATCTGCCGCAACTATTGGGTTTCCTCATAAAATATCACCCGCCAATGCGTTTTCATAACCCTCTGACATTAAGGTAGCAATGGATGAGCAACAAAACATCAAGTCTGCCTCCTTCGAAAAAAATCATGAATAAAACCCAACACTATCCGAGATGGTGGGGCAAGAACACTCGACTAAAACATATTAGCAGGCCCGATCAACAACGAGAAAACTTTAAAGACCCGACAACATCGGCACCGAAAGGAACAAATAGCCGCCGTTATTGGAAGTCTTTGGATGAAATGACCCAAGAATAACATCAGTAATAAGAGCAGGATTATTCCAATTGTATCAATTGGAAAATGAAAAGCTTTTCGACAAGGTTGAAAACACCACAACATAAAATCACAACATTGGTTGGAAGGCCATCGGAGGAAAGTCTAGACATTATCTGTGGTATCAAAAGAAAGACAAAAACTTTTTCGGTGTGTTGGGATTTTTAAGGAAAAAAATTTCCACTGTGTCGACGAAAACATGGAAATTTTTCCGATACATCGGGTCAAAAGAGTTTTCTTACTTAGCGAAAAAAATAAAATTCTTGAGCTTATTCAAGATAAAATCAAGTCATGAGCAACAGTTTTTCAAAGGAAAAAAGGTCTAAGTAAAATCAAAAGCTAAGAAATCAAAGGGGGGCCTTAAAACATTAATTTTGTTTGGGGTAGTGGTTGCAGCAGCAACAATTGGTGACTAAATGGTGAACATAGATCTCTGGAAAAACTATCTTTCAAACACAAAACTTCTTTATGGAATTTCCTTAAACCAACTCGTCCTTATTCTTTTCGATATTATTTAACAATCTAGACCTTTCTAGGAACACAAGATTCATAGCATATCATTGATTGTAGTCCCATGGGGTAAGGTAACCAAGTTTTCAAAAGTATTGATAAATATTCTAAGGAAAAAATGTGAGATTCATTTACTTCTGTATTCAGTTTCTTCCGACTGTGACACCACATGATCGTAACAGAGTTTGGATAGGCATATTTAGTTGTTCCTCATTCCCATGCCTTTTGCATTATTTTGATGCTTTGAGACTTTTGTCTTTTGAGTCTTCCCAGATTGCTTCTTTTTCATTTGAGATCTGATTTAGGTTCTTCCATCCATGGTGTCCTTTTGTGTGAGTGATAATTTTCTTCATCTCACGGATAGAGAATAACCTTTGAGCAATCCAATCATTTTACTGATTTATGTCTTTAGTATATCTCTTTGATATATATTTTATTTCTTGGAAATTTGACTCTTTATATTAAGCCTTTTGGTTTTCACTTGTAGCATGGGATTATTTTGAATACCATACACCTGTCTGTTCTGCTTCCTTTCCATAGGTATTTTCTGGAAAGCTTCCTAAGACAAATATTACTATGAGACTAGATGGAACACCAAAATAGTATTCGAGACCTCATATACCTTGGTTATTTTAACAAGGTTTAAAAAAAATAGGACTTCAACGTGTTCTTTAAAATAACTTCCCTTCAGTAGTCTATCAGATTAAAGAATCTCTTTTCGATTAAAAAATTACATAGATAAACTCCAATGAGCAGTTCTTGGATTAAAAATATTGGCAGTTTGTCCAAATTCCAATGTTCCCCAAGCATCAAAAGATGAGGTGTCTTATTTTGAAATTAAACTAAACTAAAGCCAGAAACTGAAATAAATCAAATGCGAAGAAATTAAATCAGCAAAACATAACTGAAAGAAACCAAAACAAACACAAAAGATTTATTTATGTACAAAACACATATAAGGCATTAGGTAAAGTAAGGTTTGAGAACCAAACCATTGACAGGAATATTATCATCCCTCCCCTGTAAATCTTGTAACTTATACGTTGAGGAGCCTAACTTTTCAGCAATCAGACATGGGCCAATCCATAGATGGTGAAACTTAGTATGCTTTGCCTTTTCATCATGCGGGTGATCCCACTTTAGAACCAAATATCCTACTTTAAATCTTTCCTTCCTGAACTTATGTTTGTCAAACCAACTTTTCACAATCTCCTGTTGGTTTTTAAAGCTCTCTTTAGACTTGAACCTAGACTCTTCTAACTTCAGCAAGGTATTGATTCGAGCTTGTAAAACCTCACTACCAGACCCTCTTGACGCTTGGGCTAACTGAGAAGATGGAAATAAAATGTTCAGGGGTAAATCAACTTCTTTTCCATAAACTAAGGTATAAGGTGACATGCCTAAAGAATTCTTGGGTGGGACCCTATTAGCCCATAGTGCATTTGGAAGAGCTACATGCCAAATTCTCTGATTTTCTATGATAGTCTTCTTTAAAATTCTAATGATATTTTTATTAGTCGATTCAGCTAATCCATTACCTTGTGGATACTAATTAGCAGAATAATACAATTTCATTCCTTTCTCATTACCAAATTCCGTAAGCTTAATCGATGAAAAGTAATATGCATTATAAAAAACCAGAGAAATTGGAACCCCAAACCTGGTCATAATATTCTCTTGTAAGAAGTCTATGAATGCATCTTCGTTCACTTTCTGTAATGGGATTGCTTCCACCCATCTGGTGAAATATTAGTGGCCATGAGGATTTATTTGTGTTGCAATGAAGAATTTGGATTTATTTCTCCAATGATATCAATTCCCCATTGTTCAAATGGCTTCGAAACAATGACTGGTTGCAACAACCCACCTACCTTTGCTTATCTCCCACTGCTTCTCTGGCATGTGTCACACTTCCTTACATAAGCATGAGTATCCTTAAACAAGGTTGACTAGTAATATCCACCCCTTAAGATCTTGTGTGCAGTAGTGTCTCTTGAAAATTGCCCTCTAGTTGGACCATCATGCAATTCATTAACAACTTTAGATGCATCCTCTTGTTCCAGGCATCTTAGAAATACTCCATCATTGTTCTTTCTTAAATGAACTCCATCAATTATTTGATAAGATGCTGAATTTAAGTGAAGGACTCTTATTTGTTTATAATTCCAGTGTTCAGGTAAATATCCCTATTGGAGATAGTGTATCAGATCTATGTACCAAGACTCTGTAGCTGTAAGTACATGACACATATCAATCATATGTAACTCAACTTCATTTTCCCAGTCATCATCTTCATTGTTTTGAGTTTTAGCCATTAACTTACAAATCCCTTGTCCTTTGATGATAGTTGTTGGTTTAAATTCTAAATCATATTCTTGCAAATTTGTTACCCAATTTCCTCTTCTTTCTCCCAATTCTTTCTGCACGAAAAGGGTTCTAACTGCCGAGTGAGGAACAATTACTTTGGTTCTATTCTTCAGAATGTAAGGCCTGAATTATTTTACCACTTTAAAGACTGCATACGCCTGTTTATCAATAGCAGGGTAATTCAATTTAGCACCTTGCAACCCAGTGCTCATAAATGATATGGGGTACTCATCAACCCTTTCTTCCTTCTGTGTAAGCACTACTACTAGTGAGTTATCAGAAGAAAAAGTGTATAGGATAAAATCCTTCTCAAAATTAGGACTATTAAGTGAAGGTGCATGGGATATTGTGGTTTTGATATTGTTGAATGCACCTTTTTCTATGTCAGTCCATTTAAATTGTACACTTTGCTTGACCATCTGTTGCAAAGGCTTGACTATTTGTGCAAAATCAAGAACAAACCTTCACACAAAATTTATCGTCCCCATGAAAGATTGCATGCCTTTATTATTGTGGGGTAAGGGAATCTGTGCTATAGTTTCTATCCTCTCCGAGTCTATGGAGATTCCCTTTTTAGAAATGATGTGACCCAATAAATTTGATTCTAACACTGCAAAAACACATTTTTTAGGATTCAAAGAGATACCATATTTTCGACAGTGGTCAAAATTTTGTTTTAGATGAAACATATGCTCTTCTCTCTTCTTGGAGAAAGTTGTTACATCATCCAGGTAAACTAACACACTATGGCCAATTAAACCTTGGAAAGCTATATCCATTGCCCTTTGGAAAGTTCCTCCAGCATTGATGAGACCAAAAGGAATTATCCTGTAAGCAAAAGTCCCCCACTTTGTACGAAATGTAGTTTTCAGCCTATGTTGTTTGTCTACCAAGACTTGGTTGTAGCCTGAAAACCCATCCAATAAGGAGAACAATTCGGAGCTTGAAACCATTTGTAAAATTTGCTCCATTGGTGGGACTGTATAATTATCCTTGTCTAAGGCATGATTCAAATTCTTGAAATCTACACATAGTCTTATTTCACTAGAATTTTTTCTTACCGGTACCAAATTTGCCACCCACTCTGAGTGTCTAACTTTGAAAATGATCTTCACATCAAGTAATGTCTTCACCTCATTTTGGATCATGGGTTCTATCTTGGGATGCATCTTCCTCAGTGGCTGCTGAAATGGTTTTACACCTGCTTTGATAGGAATGACATGTTGGATGATGCGAGTATCATAAGTCTTCAAATCCTCATATGTCCAAGCAAAACCATCTTTATATTGTCGAAATAAACTGACAAATTTGCTTCTCTCGCCTGTTGAACAACGTTTCCCCAAGTTCACATACTTGGGTTGAGCCCCTGTCCAAATATTGATCAACTCATACTGCATAGTTGAACTTTTCATTTTGACATTGGCAAGCTTTTTGAACTTGCTATTCAAATCGAACATCCCTTCCAATGTTCTTACCCCTTTAGGTATGAAGTTCCCACTTTGAAGATTGGCTTGATGTTCTTTGTCATCAATAAATGAGTCTTTGAAAGTCTCATCATTTGTTAAGAACTCCAAGATTTGTTGATCATTGTCAAATATCCTAAAATTGGTGACATTGTCTGGTACAGATGGCCTGAAAATCAATTCAATTGAGCATTTATTATTAGTAGGCACTAATCTTGCAGCGGAAGTGGCTAACAAATCAGCTGCTGCATTTTGCATTCTAGGAATAGAATTGATATTAAAAGCATTAAAATTTCTTTTAAGTTCCCAAACTTCATCTTGGTAGCCTTTTAAATGCGGTGAAAGACAATGAACTGTGTTTCAAACCTGTCAAACAATTATTTCAGAATCACCAAAAAAATTTAGATTTCTTACTTTGAATTCAATGGCCTTTTTCAAGCCCTGGATGAAAGATTCATATTCTGCTGTGTTATTAGTACATTCAAACTCTAATCTACAAGATAAAAAATGTTTATTTTTTTTCCAGATCAATCAGGACACAACCGACCCCTGATCCCTCTTGAGTTTAGAACCGTCAAAATATAACAACCAAAATTTGTCTTCTAACTCTACAAAACTAGTGTTACTCTCTAAATTATAAACTAAATTAACTATGTTACAATCAATATTGTCAGTCGGAGAAAAATTAAGGAGCTCGGACTGTGTATCCAATTCACTGCTGGCTTCTTTCGCTTGATAGTTTCCAGGTTCAAGCTCTATGAAATAGTTACCCAAAACTGAATGCGAGAAATTTACAGGTTCGTTTTTTCCTTCCAATTGCATCACATTATGCTTAATGTGTGGATCCCTCATCACTTTGATATGATTATGACAATCCTTATAGGGAAACCACAAGTGTGACCAGTCCGTTGAAAAATACCCATTGAGTTTTGCAGACCAGTCCCTGCTCAATATCAAACCATATGCTTATGGTATATCCATTACCATGATACCTATAAACTGCTAGACCCTTTCATCTACAAATAACCAGATCAACACATTCTTCATTTCTCCTACCACCTTGACTGATGTTCTATCCAGCTGTATTATTTTACATGAAGAAGGTGTGGGTTAACTATTTATATCTCTACAAACTGAAAGAGGCATGACATTAGAGGAAGGTCTAGAATCTACCAAACAATTATGCACATTATGGTTTCCCCCAATACTAGCTTCATTTATTTATTTTCTGATTGAATGTCATCCTAGGATCTACTGGTTTGTGGGTCAAAGGCTTCCGGGAGATTTCTTATTTGTTGAGGTAAGTTGCACATTTCGAATAAAGAAATATTTTCTTTGGTTTTCTTGACATCCTCTATTATGTCGTATCGCATATCACATTCTGCTGAACTTTTCTTGTTACTTTCTTCTCTATTTTCCACAACATTCACAGGCTTAATTAATGCTATAACCTTCACCTTAGAGGTGACCAAATCAGACTTAGGTGGTGTTTGGGTATTACTGCTGACCTTCTTCATACTTTCTTGAATCTTTCTAATATTGGACAGTAATAGACATTCATCCATTATTGGTCCTTTGCTTCTTGTTGTGACATTAACTGCTGAAAGTTGAATTTCCTCCATAAGTTCCTCCTCTTTTAACCCCAACGTGCGTGCATAGTCCCACAATACCATTGTTGTTTCATGTGCTACTTCTAGTTCGTTTGTTTTCTCTTCTTTCACTTCATACTCTGTTATTTGAGCATCTAGTATTTGATTCATAACCATAGTCATTGAATTGATCCATTGTGGACAATTTTTTCTAGAATGAGTCTCTTGATGAAAAGTACATAAATTATCCATTCCTACCCATTAAAGTTTAAAACAGAAGAACTATATACAGGGGATTGAGATGTGGAACCTTCCTCTCTTTTCTTGAAAAACAATTTAAACTGTTTTCTAAATGAACTGGATTCTTTATCCTTTTCTAAATCAACAATCTTGTTTGATAGCTTTTGTACCATTTTAACAACATTTTCTAATTCACTTGAATGTTCCTCTTTAGGTCTGGTCAGCAGCAAAGGTTTCTTACTGCTAAAATTCCTTGTATCTGATTCTGTAGTCTATTTGTTTATACTTTCAAGTTCAGCCTCTACTTTTTTGGATTCTTCATAAGTTTATACCAAATAAGGCTTTACTGACCTCTTAACAAACATTGTTATGCTAGGGGAAAGTGCTGAAGTATAATATTCCATTAAAGTTTCTTCAACAGGTTTTATGGCAGCATTGAAATTATTTAAATAGGTAGCAAACCTCTGACTAAAATACTACACTTTCTCTTTCTTTTCCATACTTAGAGCAAGCAATTCTTTCATAAGAGCGGCAATGGTTCTTTGGCTACCAAACTTTCCTTTAAACAATATTTCAAAAGTATCCCAATTCGTTATAGAATTTGCTGGTAAACCAAAATACCAGGCTGATGCTTTAGCTTTGAAAGTGTTTGAAACAGTCTATACAATACATCTTCTCACTCTACCACTAAAATATCTAGAGCCAAGAAAAAACTCTACAAGTGATCATCCACATAAATTCCTTCTCCGAGATCAAACTTAGGCAATGAATTATCAGCATTTTGAGGAAAAGCATGCAAAGGAGAAACCAGGTTGAATGGAGTTCTGGCTCTCCAATCTAGTGGTAGATTAGGATGATTAGCATTCGGGGGTACATTTCCAGCCATCATTCTATGAGGATATTGTGGTGGAGACTGAATCATTGAATGCAAAGGTGGTTGGAAAGGTAAAAAACCGGGGAATCCGGTCCCAACTAATCAAGGGGTTGAACAATCTCTTGTAAGGATAAATTCACCAATTCTTCCAAATTTCCCACCAAAATTGAATCTTCCGTGTAAGTGGATACTCTTCTGGGAGCTCTCCTTCTTGGTAATTCATGAATCGTCTATAATCCTCCAATATTCTTCGCATAAGACCTTGTGTGTCTTCTCAAGTGATTGACTACTTCAAAAGGAATAGGGTAAAGTTTCTCTGTAGTTTCTACTTCAGGGTTTACTTGTTATTTGGGAATGAAATTTTCAGAAAAATTAGCTTCAGAATTATTACCAGTGGAATAGTTTCAAGTAAATGAATTTCCTCTGCCAGCCATGCACTAGAATCCCTTCTTCTAGTGCCAAAACTGTTGATTCCTGGAGAATCCTAGGTACATATAGTAGGGATTATCCCCAATAACCATTCCCAATAAGATCGTTTATCGTTTGGAATGGGGAATCTGTCCGGTTAGCGGCCCGACTATCGTATAATTAAATGAATGTTTAAATCCATTTTATCGGTTGCGGTCCGATCCACCATTTATTGATTTTATGTTTTATAATGAAATGAAAGTGCCTATACTAAATTCAAGTGATAGTGGGTAAGAACCTCACTAGAGATGCACAGGTCTTTCCTCAGTATTACCTCTCCTACCCCATAGTCACTCTACGAAAGCAAAGAACAACTAATCTATTCTATACTATCCCCACGGAAAAAACTTTATATCAGAATGAGTAATGTACTGTATTGTTTTCACATAGAATTCTACAGATAGATGTTAAATTCTAAATACATAAATACAACAGAAAAAATAACACAAAGATAGCTTTGTGAAGTTAAAACATCCATTACTCATTGGTCGTACAAGATTCATAACATAAATGAAATCATTCATAAACAAAGAAATAATTCAGCAAGTTAAGAATGATCTCATAGATTGTACATCATGCCAAAACAGAAATAATTCCTCATTCAACGATCCACACAAACCATTTTTTGAAGCTCATACAGTCCTTCCTCCAGCGAAATTCATTTCTCTTTATTATAAAAAGAAGTAGTTCTCATTACAAAAAGTTTCAGCATATGTGTACTAGAAAAGTTCCCTATATCTTCTACTCTACCTATACTTATACAAATTACATGTGACCTTTCAGCTTCCCTAGCCTCTTGAGCTTCCTCTAACTCTTCGATTACAAAATTTCGTCCTTTAGTGTGCTCACTAGGAAAATTGGAATAAATACAAAATATTACATAAAATTTCCCACATGTGAATAAAACAAAATAGATTAGGTGGGCCTGGCCAATCCATCCACGAATTGCTTCCATGTAGCAACATCTGTAGCTATGGTCCTGAAGTCTATAGGCTCCAATATTTTGAATGTTACTTCATCTACGGATAGTTGGGACTTTATCTTTGCTGCTCTTGGTGTGGTGAATCTAAGCTGGTATTCCAACAGGCAATTTCTAACTGTACCTTGTGCCATCAAACTCTTTACCACTTTTGTATTTAAGACATTAACCTATTGTATATTAAGTTCATCCTCCTACAGCCTGTCTTGGAGGTACTTCAAGTGATCCTCTTGTCCTGGAAAATACTGAAGTCTTTTTTCTGAAGAGGTATGACATCTATTATGCGTTGAAATCACCTTTTTGTAGAAATCCATACACCTCCACAGCGTTTTATCAACCCCCGTGGTCAGTCTTGCAGCAACTTTACTACTGAAGTCCATCTGCTCATACTCAATCCATAAATTCTCTAGAGTCTTCTAAGGAAAATTCTCTGGAAATTCTGCATTAGTCTCCATCCAGGATAATTGACTTTGGATAATTTTTGCAATTTCCTGAGTTCTCGTTCTGAAGTCAGTGGATATTGATGAGATCTCTTGTAATCAGATTTCTTCTTGCTTAATCTTGTAGACTTCTTCTTCTAGTTTTAATTGAACTTGATATATTTCCCTTCTTAAAAAAAGACCGTTCTCTCGGAGAGGGAAGATGTCAATTTTCTGCTCATTTGCTGCCTTAAGCTACACCTCCAAAGAGTTATTTTGTGCTTCCAATTCTACAACTTGGGCCCTTAACTCCTCTTCTTGTGTATCAGCTGTGGCCTTTTGCATTTCCAACCCTGAAATGTTTCCCTCTAAGTCTTTCTTTTCTCCACTAATAATGGTATTTGACAATATCAAGGCATCCCTTTCTACTTCCAAGGTCTGGTACGCCTCCTAGAGCCTCTCTAAATCTTAAAGGGTGGCATCATACTTCCTGTTTTCCTATAGGTCTTCTCCTTTCTCTTTCCTTAGGGTATCCTTCATTTGTGCCATCTTGTCTTTGTATTGGTCAACTGCTCCTTTTAGTTTGTTAAGATTTTAAGCATTCGCCTATGCAGTTGCAACACCGATTGCGGTCACTTGCTCTGGATCCTAGCCTACATTTTTCACAATAGTTTTTTCAATAACTGTGGTTACCTCAGTTTGGGTACCCACTTTCAATGTCTTCTCAGATCTCCAAACGATGGTTTTCCGGTTAGGATTAAAAAATACTTTATCTAGCTGAGCAACCGCATGTTGCTTAGAAGGAGTGAAGGGGATCAACCCTAATTCAGCAATAGGGAGGTGACCTCCTGTTAATATATCTACCGAAGTGGAAGGAAAGCTTTCTGGATTATCTTGAACTACATTTTTCTCTTGATTCTCCCTATCTTTCTCTTCTTTCTCTTTTTGTCTCAGCTACTCAGCTATCCTATCTGCTTCTTCTTTTGCTCGGTCAACTAACTCCTTCTGTATTCTTTCTTCTTCTTCCTTTTGCTTATGCTCTTCTTCCTTTTATCTTTGGGCCTCTTCCACCAACAATTTCCTTGCACCTTCTACTAACCTTTGTGTTGCTTCTTCTTTTTCTCTCTGTGTAGCTTCTTCTTCCTATCTTTTTTGTTTGGAGGTATTGCTGCTGCTACCTTTTCCTCCTGTAACTGTGATTTTATTCTTGAAATGCTTGTTCAGAACAATCATATTACAATAAGTTCAGTATACTTCTTCATCTTTATCCAAATGATTAGAGTACTCGAAGTTCACCTTCATGAGTGCACGATGCGCAACAACTTTGCATTGAGACTCATTTCTGTGAAAACTCTTCTCGCCAAAATGGAAATTTTCCAGTTCTTTAACAAAATCTAGTGCACTTTTAACTTTGGAAAATTTATAACTGCCAACATAGAAAGGCATTGGTGGGAAAACAACCTTCTTCATATCAAATAGATAACTCCCAAATCCGTCCAAAAAGAGCTGTCTTACTGCTTCCTTATGCACTATATAATCAATGGCATACTTGGGGAGCAGTGAAGGGGCTATAGCTCCTCCATACATTCACAAATAAGTACCCTCTTCGGAGAAGAAATAATCTCCATATTCCCTTATAGCATCTAAAGCAATTTTATATATACATTTACATTCTTCAAGAAAAATTAATTGATAAAGAGGCATTAGGAATTCTTCACAGATGAGATTGTATGAGCTATGATATCTATGAGCCCATAAATATTGGTATGCAGTGTAAATAGGTGGTTTTCCCTCCTTTGAACTATAGTTTATCTTCTCAAATGGATGTAGGTAGATTATACAGTCAATTAAAAATGATCTCATGTAGAACTCAGACTTCCTTCGAAGCAATCCTTCCTGTGTTGCAGTTATACAGGAAGACAAGCTATTAGCCACTATGTCCGACCAGTTGAAAATAATACCTTCCATGGTCACGTGATACATTAGTGGTATCCAACCAATCTTATAAAATCTTCCATCATCCCTGCCGAAAATCCTGTTAAGCATCAGTGCTACAAGTCTATATGTAGTACATAGACTGGCGGTTTCATATTCCCCAGATGCCCTTTGTCTGAATGACTTTCCTTCTATCATCATCATTCTTGCACATCCAACATAATAAATAGTCAAACTATTTATGAAATCATTTTTCATGCTGAATTATGAGACTGGAAAGATGTAGGATTTGGCTATGAATGCAGGGGTAAAAGAAACGAAACCCTTGTCCTCCACAATATACATGATCATACCTCCCGCGTTCACCTTAGACAAAATCCAGCCAATCACTTTGAAGCAAGGAAATAGATTTGGTCGCATGGACAACTTCGTAATCCATGATATTAATATGTTTCCAAATAAGGGTAAATATTCAAAGCCTGCGTCTGGAACCTTATGATCCTGGAGCATATGATATATCTTCCCCCACTTGAATTTTGTATCGGCTCTGGTGACTAATTTTGTGTCTTCATAAATTATCTCAACCCTAGGCATGACTTCTAGGTCTGATTATTTTTCAACAACTTTAGCTTTCTTCTTTCCTTTCTTAAGCATGGTATCAGATGCAGACTGAGGCTATAGCAAAACACACCAAACCTATCTTAGCACCCCTATGATTGTAAACCACATATATTCATGCACATAAGAAATGAATAAATACGGTAATACTTGCAAGACATATAAGAAATTTATCATTTTCTCCTAACAAATCATTTCTTTTTGGAACAATCTTAACCAATATTTTACCATATCATCCTTAGCCATGGGAAAACAACTTTGCAGGTAAAACCTCATGCACCACCGAAACCAAAACCTAATATAAGGTAAAAAACGGGCGATAAAACCTAGACTGCATGCAAGCTCTGACTGAGGCATCGAGAATTTAATCCTAACATTCCCAAGAAAAATACTAGGTATTGATCTAAACAACCTTCGAACCTTATGCATGACTGTTACATCTGATTTTACCACACATGGTGGATCACACCTTTATGGCCTTCCTTGTCCCTTTGCAGACTCTTTGGACCCCATGGACCATTTTTGTACCTTTGATGTTTCCAAGATCATCCCTAAAAACATGTATTATTTGATATACGCGACTTTTAAACGCATTCTTGCATATATACACGGATTTGACCCTTCAACCCACGTACATCGGGATGTGTGCAAAAGGACAAATAGTTTTGGAGTTTTCCTTGATGTGGATCCAAATCACTTGTCTCTTGGCCTTCCATATGCCTTGAGATCGCTCAGATTCAACCTTCCATTACCCCATTGAAGCACTATATAAGGCACCCTTTGGATACATTGAAAGGGGGAGGAATTGAAGAGCAAGAAAACTATAGTCCATTGTCGCTGGAACTTATACTTGAGTCTGCATCCCTTTGTCCCTTGGAGCACTTTGTGTTCTTCCCAAGCTTTCCTTTGCTTGTTAGCTTGTTATAGAGAGATGGAGGATTGAAGTGGTGGAGGCCCAGGTGGAGGACTCAATTTCTCTGATTCACAGACGTGCCGACAGAGGTTGTAACTATTGTAATCTCTATTTTATATTAATAGAAATATCTTTTCCTATCCAATAATGTGTATTTAAATGAGTATTGAATCCATGGCTTCTTTTAAATGCTTATATGTTATTTATTATATATGCTAGAGTAGGTCTAACACAATTATATATAGCATGCTTGTCTTGTTTGCTGAATGTTGAGAGAGAAAATTACTTATACAAGCAAGAGTGGAAAATCTCAACGGGGATCTACATCAACCATCCAGAATAAGGTATGTATCGATATCCTTTAGTGTTAGATATCTGGTTTCTCTTGCATATTGGAAAGGATTGATTTTTGCGGTTACTCTGTTTGTTGTGGTACCCCAAGCCATAGGAAGTTTTCTCCATAACAATGACCTTTCTAGGAGACTCACGACCTGCAAAATAAACCAGAGGGACACGGTGGTGCCAATCCATTGGCCACTAGGGCAAACACCTTCTATCTGAAAACCTAGGTTACAAAACCAAAAAAAAAACAAGGCTTTTGGAGCTCTTCGACTTTGATAACCCCTATCGCCACAGACTGATATGAACTAGTCGAGGGAGGGTCGGTGGAAAACTCTGGCCATCTCGACCTCATTATTGCACAACCAGGGCCCTAAGCTAGCCATGTCTGAATGGAAAAGGCAGGAAAAGGCTAGGAGCAAGTAGAAATAAAACCACGACCAGAGTAAGCTAGGTGAAGAAATAGGTGGATGGGTCACAGACGAAACAAGAGGCCGAGGAGAAGACTTTAAAACCCATTGACAACCGTGGCAACCCTAACTTCGCAAAATGAAACCTAAATGCAAAGAACCAAAGAAAATGCCATTTAACCACTTAAACAAGTCATGATGCAAATTAGATCCTACCTGGAAAGAAACTTAAAGGCCAGTGAAAGCTTGACTCAACTGCTCCAACAAATCCAGATGGCGATATCTTGTAGGCGCGTGCTCAAACGGGGCAGCAATCTCATTGTCAAAAGCGCAACAGACCGTAATGGAAAA
Organism: Pseudotsuga menziesii; assembly: GCA_001517045.1. Lineage (NCBI taxonomy): Eukaryota > Viridiplantae > Streptophyta > Pinopsida > Pinales > Pinaceae > Pseudotsuga > Pseudotsuga menziesii. The sequence goes on from LPNX010654927.1 coordinate 684,919, forward strand.
AACCTCCCTCCCTGCTTATATAACCAAACAAAGAAGACACATTAAAAGTGTTTGTTGGGATAATTACGCCGCATGCACGACCGTGAATGCCGTTTGGTGCCTAACTAAAAACCTCATCGGTGAGAAATCATGTCAGCGAGTGAGATGAAGGACCTCCGACCGCTACGGCTCAAAAACCATGACTCTGTCGCAACTATCGGGTTTCCTCAGAAAAGATCATGCGACAATGTGGTTGCATAACACTTCGACATTGTGATGGTGACGTATCAGCAACAAAACATCAAGTTTGTCTCCTTCTTCGAGAAAAAATCATGAACAGAACTCGACACTGTTGGAGATGGCGAGGCGAGAACGCACGACCAAAACCTATTGGCAATGAGAAAAACTTAAAAGCCCTGAAAAAATCAGCACCGAAAGGAACAAATAGCCTCCGTTATCGGTAGTCTTTGGATGAAATGACCCGACAAGAACATCAGCAATAAGAGAAGGATTCTGTCAATAGTATTGGCTAGAAAATGAAAATATTTCTGACAAGATTGAAAACCCCGCAACATAAAATTGCAACATCGGTTGGAAGTCCATCGGAGGAAATTCCAAACGTTATCCGTGGTATTGGTAGAAAGACAAATTTTTTTTTGATGCGTAGGGTTTTTAAAGGTAAAACCTTTCCGCTGTGTCAGTGGAAATATGGAAAATTTTCCGACACATCGGGTCAAAATGTCTAAGTAAAATCAAAAGCTAAGAAATCAAAGGGGGGCCCTAAAAAATGAAATGTTTTTGGGGTAGTGGTTGTAGCAGCAACACTTGGAGATTGGCTAGTGAACACAGATCTTTGGAAAAACTATCTTTCAAACAAAAAACTGCTTTATGACATTTCGTTAAACCAACTTGTCCTAATTATTTTCGAGATTATTTAAAAATACAGACCTTTCTAGGAATGCAAGATTCAGAACATATCATTGATTGTAGTCCCATGGGGTAAGGTAACCAGGTTTTCAAAAGTCTTGATAACTCTTCTGAGGCCAAAATGTGAGATTCATTTACTTCTGTATTTAGTTGCTTTCGACTGTGACACCACAGGATCATAACAGAGTTCAGATATGCGTATTCATTTGTTTTTCATTCCCATGCCTTTTGCATTCTTTTGATGCTTTGAAACTTTTGTGTTTTGATTCTTCCCGGATTGCTTCTTTTTCATTTGAGATCTGATTTAGGTTCTTCCATCCATGGTGTCCTTTTGTGTGAGTGATAATTTTTTTCAGCTCATGAATGGAGAAGAACCTTTGAGCAATCCAATCATTTTACTGATTTATCTTTATATTAAGCCTTTTTGGCTTTCTTTTGTGGCATGGGATTATTTTGAATACCATACACCTGTCCGTTCTGCTTCCTTTTCGTAGGTCTTTTGCGATAGGATTCCTAGGACATATATTACTGTGAGAGTGGGTGGAACCCAAAAATAGTATTCCAAACCTCATCTAACTTAGTTATTTTAAAAGGGTTTAAAAAAAATAGGACTTCAATGTGTTCTTTAAAATAACTTCCCTTCAGTAGTCTATCAAATTAAAGAATCTTGTTCTGTTTAAAAATTTACATAGATAGATTCCAATGAGCAGTTCTTGGATTAAAAATATTGGCAGTTTGTCCAAATTCAATGTCCCCCAAGCATCAAAATTTGAGCTGGATTATTTTGAAATAAAACTAAACTAAAGAAAGAAACTGAAATAAATCAAATGCGAAGAAAGTAAATTAGAAAAACATAATTGAAAGAAACCAAAATAAACACAAAGGTTTATTTATGTATAAAAGACATCTAAGAAATTAGGTAAAGTCAGGTTTGAGAACCAAACCATTGACAAGCAGAATCTCTTCCCACCCCTATAAATCTTGTAACTTATACGTTGAGGGGCCTAACTTTTCAGCAATCTGAAATGGGCCAATCCATAGATGTTGCAACCACCTTTTCATCATGCGGATGATCCCACTTTAGAACCAAATCTCCTACTTCAAAGATTCCCTTCCCAGATTTATGTTTGTCAAACCACCTTTTCACAATCTCTTGCTGGTGTTTAAATCTCTCTTTAGACTTGAACCTAGAATCTTCTAACTTCAACAAGGTATTGATTCGATCTTGTAAAACCTCACTACCAGACCCTCTTGATGCTTGGGAAAATTGAGAAGATGGCAATAAAATGTTCGTGGGTAAAATAACTTATTTTCCATAAACTAAGGTATAAGGTGACACACCTAAGGAATTATTGGGTGTGACCCTATCAACCCATAGTACATTTGGAAGAGCTACATGCCAACTTCTCTAATTTTCTATGATAGTCTTCTTTAAAATTCTCAGTGAATTTTTATTAGTCAATTCAGCTAATCCTTTACCTTGTGGATAATAATTAGAAGAATAATGCAATTTCATTCCTTTCTCATTAGCAAATTCTATAAGCTTAATCGATGAAAATTAAGATGCATTATAAAAAACTAGGAAAATTAGAACCCCAAACCTGGTCATAATATTCTATTGTAAGAAGTCTATGATTGCATCTTCATTCACTTTCCGTAACGGGATTGCTTCCACCCATCTGGTGAAATAATCAGTGGCTGTGAGGATGTATTTGTGTTGCAATGAAGAATTTGGATTGATTTATCCAATGATATCAATTCCCCATTGTTCAAATGGGTTCGAAACAATGGCTGGTTGCAACGACCCATCTGCCTCTGCTTGTCTCCCACCACTTCTCTGGCATGTGTCACACTTCCTTACATAAGCATGAGTATAATTAAACAAGGTGGGACAGTAATATCCAGCCCTTAAGATATTGTGTGCAGTTGCATCTCTTGAAAAATTCCCTCCAACCGGACCATCATGAAATTCCTTAGCAAATTTAGATGCATCCTCTTGTTCCAGGCATCTCAGAAATAATCATTCATAGTTCTTTCTGAAAAGAACTCCATCAATTATTTGATAAGATGCTGAATTTAAGCAAAGTGCTCTTCTTTGTTTAGAATTCCAGTGTTCAGGTAAATATCCCCGTTGGAGATAGTGTATCAAATCTCTGTACCAAGACTTCAGAGCTGTAAATACAGGACACAGAGTCAATTAGATGTAACTCAGCTTCATTTTCCTAGTCATCTTCTTCATTGTTTTGAATTTCAGCCATTAACTTACAAATCCATTTTCCTTTGATGATAGTGGATGGTTTAAATTATAAATAATATTCTTGCAAAGTTGTTACCCAATTTCCTCTTCTTTCTCCCAATACTTTATGCAAAAAAAGGGATCTAATCGCCGGGTGAGGAATAATTACTTTGGTTCTATTCTTTAGAATGTAAGGCCTGAAATGTTTTACTGCTTTAAATAATGCATATGCCTATTTATAAATAGTAGGGTAATTCAATTCAACACCTTGCAACCCAGTGCTCCTAAACGATATGGGGTACTCGTCTCCCATTTCTTCCTTCTATGTAAGCATTGCTGCTAGTGAGTTATCAAAAGAAAAAGTGTATAGGATAAAATCCTTCTCAAAATCAAGACTTTTATGTCACGTCCCCTCCCCTCCATAAGAGAGAGAACGTGACCATTTCTTCCAACTAATTGATGCGGGAGCATCCAGCTCGAAGTTCCATCTATTCAAGTTTGTGTAAATTCTCTAACTTCTCAATAGCAGAGAAATTGATCCTGTCGGTGCTCAATTCGACGATTTACGAAGAAATATCTTAGAGGAGATCGAACGGTGAAGAAAAATCGCGACAGAAATCGATGGTCACAATATGTTCCACATCTGGAAACATATCAAAGGTGCAGAAAGATTGAGTTTGCAGAATGAGGGAAATATGGAAATTGTGATCCCGCATCTTGCATCCCACATGTGGAATAGACCGCTGCAAAAAGGAGAGTTGTGAAAGGAGATCTGCGGGGAAATTGCGATCCCACATTTCGCATCCCGCATCCCGCATGTGGAATAGACTGTTGCGGATATATTTCATTGCAGAAATAGATATTGTGAGGCCGCATCCCACAAGTTGCTGAAAGGAGAGTTGCTAAAGAAAATCTGTAGGGAATAGAATTTACAACCAGACGTTTCTGCATCCCGCATCCGGCATATTGCAAGTTGCGGAAAGAATATTTATGTCAGGAAATTCAATCTGTTAGCAGAATTCTTGGATAGATTTGATCATTCAGGGCATCACCAATCCAGGCAATCTAATCCCCATAACGTAATTTAAGAATGCATTGAAAGAAAACATACACAAACACATACAATTTCAATATACAGCGAAAGCAATTCATTAATTCAACACATTAGGCATGTTCATCATATTTCATTAAGAAAATACAAATGTAGAGATTAACACATAGATACTTATCTTTGAAAGAAGCTCGTCTCGCAACTAGCTATGTTGCTACAACGTTCCACCCAACCATACGCCAGTGTGCTCATCAATCTCTTAGCAACACGGCCACCCTTGAGCTGGGCATGATTCCCACAAGGAATAAGGGAACACTAGTAGACTCACACATAGCCAAGGATACAACAAAAACTCAGCCAAGCCAACATAGTTGGGTTTATCAGGCTGTCCAGCCAAGGATTAAACACAAGGCCAAGTGCACAACTTGACACAACTAAGCCAAGATCGAATTGGGTTAACATGCTACCATCCAAGCCAATCTCCCTTGGGTTAACAGGATTCTAAGGTGGTGGAAAGGTAGAAAGGCTAAGATAGTGTTTCATTCAAGAGCTAGGGACACCTACACAAGATCTATATGGCCTGGTATCCATAATAACTACACCCCAACACAAGTAAGAATCCCCTTCTCTGCTCCACAGTCCCTCAGGATATGCCTTCCCTTCCAGTACTCTTCAGGGCCGTGCAGTGGGGAATTACCATCCACTCTTATCTTTTCATGAGGCTCCTCTATGAACTACATTAACAAGCCCATTCCTCTTCTCTTCCACCCCTAATTCTTGCATACAAAACATACCCAAACCACGGTGCACAACACAACAACCACAAGGTAAAACACAGTAAACAGGCTCCACTCACTCTGTGACAGAGGATACTGTTGCGAAAACACCTTCCATGACTTAGGTAAATCAAACCACCATTCAGAGTGATGAACCGATTCTTGACGACACTAGGGAAATCTCAGAGGAACAGTCTTTCATAAAATCAAGTGATCTCCACCACCCAATTGCTCAACAAAACAACAAATCGCTTAGCCCGTGAGGTTCACGACTGTTGGATAAGGGTAAATGGTTTAGAACAAATAAAATAGAGCAAATACATGGTTCTTCTTGCAGGTTTGGATGAACCACAATGATGAGCATACCCCCCTGCACACTGAATGAAGGGAGGATATAAAAAACGTCCCGCAGCTCCCCCAAAATGTGAGGGAGGATGAAAAATGTGAATGCATGAGGGAACGCGCATACATTTTTGGGTGTTTCTTTTTGACCCATGGATTTTCCCCAATGGCTCAAGGTTAAACATTCCCCCTCCCTATTCCTTGTGAAATCATGCCCCCATCTCTTTAACGTTGTGGTGCATAGCTAGTTGTGGTACTTTTATAAGTTTGCATTTTACATGATGTCTCAAACATATCGTGCCTGGCTAGCACATAAACCATCGACATTGATTTTAATCGCTGATACATAAGACAGTAAATCCATGGTGGGGCATTTGCATTTAGCTCCACACCACGATTAAATACAATATTTACATCATATTCAATTTAATACCACGGGGTCAAAAACGAGGTGTTACATTCCCCTCCCCCTTCAATAGCACTGTCCTCAGTGCTTTAAAATAATTTAACAATTTCTACATTGGCACCACCCTTAGTGCTCTGCAAAATTTGAACAAAAAAGGATGTGCCAATCACATGGCATCCTCTAGCTCCCACGTAGCCTCTTTAGCACCGTAGTGCTTCCTCTACACCTTTATTTGTCTAATGGCACGATTTGGAACTTTTCCAAGTCCTTGCTTGCATGCATCATAACACACCATGAGATCATTTTCTAGTCTTGGAAAATCGTTCTCCTCAGCTTGGAACATTTCCAGTGTCTTTGGTAATTAGCAATACCTATACTGAAGCCCCAAGCAATGAGTCAATTCCCATGTTAGTATTCACAAGATTTTCCCAAAATCATAGATGAACCACATGCACATGTATATTGACATAACATCAGCAAAAGGTTGTCAAGTGAACCAAATACTCATCTGCATAGGTATCTTCTTTTTGTTCCACATGTATCTGACTTGGCTTTATACAACCATGGCACTCACAACCCTGCTCCCACCCCACACCTAGGTGTGCATTAAAGGGTAGCCAAATTTCTACAAGCCTCGGATCACCTGAAAATACCTATCAACTGAGGTCTAACAACTATATTCTTGATCCCAAAACCTCTTCAGGTGCTTCAATAGTAGTTATGTTCAATAGCCTACACCTCCTCTAGGTGCTTACCAAGCTCAGGTGCTTCCTTTTTCCGAACACCACAACAAATTAATTCACATGTCTGATTCATTCCTAGAGGATGTAATCTATAACAAGATTTTCAAAATCACGGAGACATCATATGCTCATGTATATTTAATAAAATCAATAAAAACATAAGTTTGATAAGTAAACCAAGTACTTATCTGTATAACATCTCTCATCCGAGATATGGTCAACCCCACTTCAGATCCTAACAACTCCTTGGGTGTTCAATGGAAACTCTAGTTTATGGGCCTAGCACCTCTTCTAGTGCTCACCAATGCTGAGGTGCTTCCTTTCTAGGCACCATAACATAGCATATTAATTCACATGTCAGATTCATTTCCCACGGGATTTATTTCTTACAAGATTTATGGAATCTTAGCTGAATCATTATTGCACATGTGTAATTACATAAATTAACCAGGATATTCCAAGTAACCCAATAGTTATATGTATAGAACCTCTCAACTGAGATCTGTTCAGCCCCACTTCAGAGCCTAACACCTCCTTGGGTGCTCAATAACATCTCTAGCTTAAGGTCCCATCACCTCCTCCAAGTGCTTACCAATGTTCAGGCGCTTACCTTCTAGACATCATAATACGTAGGGGTTATTCTCTTCACGGATCCCCCACTCTCGTGACAATCCCCTTATGGTGTGAATTTGTGTGGAAATAATTCTAACCAGATGTCTTACACCCTGGGCGTCCCCAGTGATGCATACCAGTGCCTAGCTGGCAGGGGGAGAAGCTATGTACCCAAGTACAACCTTCTAGAGGAGCCATGTACTCCCTGTACATGTTTTCATCATCTCACCTATGTTACATATAGACATGCAGTTTTCATCAGATGCCATTATAAAATTTTAATCACAGGTTTCCAAACCTATTCCAAACACATCCCTTCGAGAATCTATGTACACCCCATACATCCCCCCGAGGAGCCATGTACATCCAATACATATTTTCATCATCTCACCTGCATTACATACAAGCATGCAATTTATATGAGATGTCATCATAAAAATAATTACAATCATAGGTTTTCAAACCTATTCCAAGCACATTCCTCCGAGAAGCTATGTATCCCAGTACATCCTTCCAAGGAACCATGTACACCCAGTACATCCTTCCGAGGAGTTATGTACCCCAAACAAATCCTTCAGAGAATATATGCATTCCAAGGGTGTACTTTCACCATCTCACCTATGTTACATACAAGTATGCAGTTTACATGAGATGTCATCATAAAATTTTAATCATATATTCTCAAATCTATTTCATGCATACATGATTTCCCAAATATCAAATGATCAATAACATTGATATTCAAAAATAAAAATATGAGCTCATAATCTTGCTTCTTGCAGAAAATCAGATTTTTGCAACCATGAGGCCATCCTCATGTTGTTTGGCTTCTGCAAGTGGAGAGTACTCATCCCTTACTTATGCATGCTGCCCAAAACCTATACATCCACATACAACATGTCATCCTGGTATAATTTTTAATTAGCCAAACAATCATAGTTAGTCAACAGGAAACTTCAGTCATCAAGCAATTTAAGACAAGCATATTATCCATTATTAGCATGATTCAAAACCATCACAGGAGATCACAGTCTCCCATAATCAACATAAAAAATTGCAATTTGAAGTTTCAAAACCTGTTCTCAGTCATGAGATCCTTCTCATGGCACATGATAGCTTCCTTCCTGGGTTTCATTGGGCACAACCATACTGCTCTTCTAAGGTCATTCTACCTGAGTCTTTAGGAAGTCCTCATATGCATTCCCATACACACAAGGGCCACTTCCTCATGGAACTACAAGTTCACATGTAGGCTTCCTTAACCTATACATAGGTTTCACTTTACCTGCAGAATCTTCTTTAGTGAGCTTCCTGAAATACCCTGCAAGTCCCACAAAAGATCTTAGATCTGTTAACTTTCTTGGAGCAGGAAACCTCATCATGGCCTCAATATTTTTAGGGTCTATAGATATTCCTTTATCTAAGATAAGGTGACCCAAATAACAAATTCTATCCTAATAGAAGTCACATTTTCTCAAACCTGCATACAACTTATGCTTCCTGAGCAATTTGAAAGTCAGCCTCGAATGTTCCACATGTTCTTCCTCATTATTAGAATAAATAAGAATGCCATCTAGGAAAACAAGAGAAAACTTGTCCAGATACTTACTGAAAACATTATTCATGAGGCACATGAATGTAGTTGGTGCATTGGTACCACTACAACTCATAAGAACCATACCTTTCTTTGAAGGTTGTCTTATGAACATCTTCATCCTTGATCCTTACCTACTGGTAATCAGACCTTAAGTCAATCTTGGAAAACACCTTTGATCTTCTCATTTGATCAAAGAGGTCATCAATCCTAGTCAAATGATACTTGTTCTTCACAGTGAATTTGTTCAACGGTCTGAAATCAATACACATCTTGTGTGTACCACCTTTCTCTTTCACAATTACAAATGGTGCTCCCCAAGGAGACACACTTTTTTTGACATACCTCTTTTCTAAAAACTATTGTAGCTTCACCTTCAGCTCTATCATTTCTGGTGTACTCACCCTATAGGGTGTCTTGGACATTGGTGCTTTACCTGGAACAAGTTCAATTGTAAAATCGATGTCACTCTTTGGAGGAAACCTTGGAACTTCATCAGGAAAACATCGCTAAATTCCTGCAACACATGAAGGTCCTCCAACCTAGGATCTTCATTCTCTGCTGCCTCCAAAACATGATTTGCATACACTCTGCAACTTTTCCCACATAACTTCTTCAACTACATTGCTGAAGACATCCTCCTAGAGATCACTTCTGGAATGCCTTTCACAACCTTTAGGTTGCTTCTTCATCCAAGCACTTCAAAGGTCTTGTTGTAACAATCAAGCATTTTTCTCTGTGCTTCCAACCAATCCATTCAAATGAGGACATCATAGGATCTAGGTGCCAGAACATTCATATTTGCATAGGTGGCTAACCCATCCATGACCAATGGACATTTCATTACTACCCCACTAACCTTCTTCTTGTTCCAATGGCTAGTTGAACTAACCATGACCTTCTATGCTTTGAATTATTCAAAGTGCACATATCAATAAGTCCAGGGGTGATATAGCTGTGAGTCGATCCGGGGTCAATCAAAACATAAATAGTCTATTCAACAATCTCACCCTCAACTTCCACCACAGTTGAGATATGAACTGCATGGTGGTCGACTAACACTACACAATTTTAGGAATGATCCTTGATTCCTATCCCACAGTTTCAGCTTCTTGGGTGCTAGGGACTTGACCCTCATTCCTATTTGCAAGTGGACAATTCCTGCGCATATGGGGTCCTTCACATACCCAACATTTGAGGGGTTCCTTTAGCTTTTCCCTCATCATTTTGGCTGGCTCAATCACAGCTTGTGATGGCCGCCTTTGTTGCTTCAGGAGCCGATGAGGTTTAAAAACTTTTTTCCTTTGGTTAAGCTTCTCATTCTTCTCATGAGAATTTATCCTACTCCCTTCCATATCTGTTAACTGATGCCCAGAGTTTATCTTCCTTTGGAGATCTACCAAACTCTGTAGCATGGTTGTAGTCAACTGGTTTTGCTCTAACACGGCCTTGACCAACCTCTTATTTTCTTCTTTTCAATCCTACAACTCTGCCCTCAGGTTTCTTATGGTAGCTGCAAAATTTGGGGAACTCTCTTGTTCCCTCTTCCCAACAGCTTCAGTTCCATGACCTTACATACCTTTCTCCATGTGGACAAATCTGGCGCAAATGGGGTCCTCCACATCTCCAACATTGGAGTGGCCTTCTGCTTCTTGTGGGTCTCTTGGATTCCCCGCCATAGCATATTTCCCGTGTCCATAGGGATCCCGTGCATCATCCATGGTGTTAATTTTCTTGGCATTGATCTTCTTTGACCTCCTTGGTCGGACCAAGATCAGCTCTCCAATCTGCACTATGACCCTGCAAAATGTGTTAACAACATCATTTGTTAGTCAATCTTAGAAATTCAAACAATTACTTACCAATTGCTTCTTGCAAGCGTGAACGATCAATGTGTCTTTCATCGGGTTGGCTAATGTTAAGCAATTATGCTAATTAGCACTCCTTCTGGCTATAATTTCCTCTATGCAATAACGACTATCTCAGGGGGATGACAGAGGTCAAGGCGATTTCCCCCTTGTGGCATCGAGGGTAGTGTCCTAGTTTTTGTTTTTGTTTTTTTGTAAATCTTCCATTTTTTCACAATCTGGTGCACACACGCACTGCCATTTTTCATCTTTCGGGCCCCTGCAATCCCTGCTGAAAACCTGTTGAATTTCTCTGAACACAGAGGTGGATTTCTCATGGCCCCTTTGAGACCCAAAGCTGCAACATGAGCTCTATTAATTGTTCAACTTGGCCCATTTAGGCCCTAGTGCTGCAACCAACAACTCTGATACCACACTGTCATGTCCCTTCCCGTCCACTAGAGAGAGAACACGACCATTTCTGCTACCTAATTGATGCAGGAGAATCCAACTTGAATTTCAATATATTCAAGTCTGTGTAAATTCTATAACTTCCCAATAGCAAAGAAATTGATCCTGTCAGTGCTCAATTCGACGATCTACAAAGAAAGATCTCAGAGGAGATCAAACGACGGAGAAAGATCGTGACGAAAATCGACAGCCACAATCTATTCTGCATTTGGAAATAGATCAATGGCTGAGAATAAATCTATAAGAATCAACGATGTGGAAAGCTTGAGTTTGCGGAATTGGGGAAATATGGAAACTGCGATCCCACATCTCGCATCTCGCATCCCACATGCGGAATAGACCGTTGCAGAAAGGAGAGTTGCGAAAGGATATCTGCGGGGAAATTGCGATCCCGCATCCCTCATGCGGAATAGGCCGTTGCAGATATAGTTCGTTGCGGAAATAGAGATTGTGAGGCCGTATCCTGCATCTCGCATCCCGCAAGTTGTGGAAAGGAGATTTTCAGAAGGAAATATGTGGTGAATATAATTTACAGCAAGATGTTTTCACATCCCGCAAGTTGCGGAAATAAGATTTCTGTCAGGAAATTTAACCTATTAGCAGAAGTCTTGGATAGATTTGATCATTCAAGCCATCACCAATCCATGCCATCACGTAATTTAAGAATGCATTGAAAGAAATCATACACAGATGCATACAATTTCAATTATACAGCGAAAGCAATTCATCAATTCAACAGATTAGGCATGTTCATCATATTTCATTAAGCAAATATAAATGCAGAGATTAACATAGAGATACTTATCTTTGAAAGAAGCTCGTCTCGTAACCAGCTATGTTGCTGCAACGTTCCACCCAACCATAGGCCAGTGTGCTCATCAATGTCTCAGCAACACTGCCACCCCCGAGCTGGACATGATTCCCACAAGGAATAAGGGAACACTAGCAGACTCAATCATATCCAAGGATACAACCAGAACTTAGCTAAGCCAACATAGTTGGGTTTATCAGGCTATCCAGCCAAGGATTACACACAAGGCCAAGTGCACAACTTGAGACAACCAAGCCAAGATCCAATTGGGTTAGCATGATACCATCCAAGCCAATCTCCCTTGGGTTAACAGGATGCTAAGGTGGTGGAAAGGTAGAAAGGCTAAGCCAGTGGTTCATTCAAGAGCTAGGGACACCTACACAAGATCTATCTAGCCTGGTATCCACAATAACTGCACCCCAACATAAGGAAGCATCTGCTTCTTTGCTCCACAGTCCCTCGGGCTATGCCTTCCCTTCCAGTGCTCTTCAGGGCCATGCAGTGGGAAATTACCAGCCACTCTTATATTTTCATGAAGTTTTTCTCTGCACTAGGTTAACAAGCCCATTCCTCTTGTCTTCCACCCCTAAGTCTTGCATACAAATTAAACCCAAACCAGGGCGCACATCACAGCAACCACAAGGTAAAACATAGTAAACAAGCTCCACTCACTCTGTGACAGAGGAGACCAATGCAGAAACACCTTCCATGACTTAGGTAAATCAAACCACCATTCAGAGCGATGAAACGATGCTTGATGACACTGGGGAAAGCTCAGAGGACACTCTTTCATAAAATCGAGTGATATCCACCACCCAATCACTCAACAAAACAACAAATCGTGCAACCCGTGAGGTTCATGACTCTTGGAAAAGGGTAAATGGTTTAGAACAAATAACCCCGAGAAAAGACATGGTTCTTCTTGTAGGTTTGGATGAACCACAATGATGAGCATACCCCCCCCCGCACACTGAATGAAGGAAGGATGATAAAAAAGCGTCCTGCAGCTCCCCCAAAACATGAGGGAAGATGAAAAACATGAATGCATGAGAGAACATGCATACTTTTTGGGTGTTTTGTTTTGACACATGGATTTTCCCCAATGGCTCAAGGTTAAACATTCCCCCTCCCTATTCCTTGTGAAATAAGGCCCCCACCTCTTTAACGTTGCGGCGCACAGCTAGTTGTGGTATTTTTATTAGTTTTCATTTTACATGATGTCTCAAACATATCATGCCTAGCTAGCACATAAACCACTGGCATCGATTTTAATCGTCGATACATAAGACACTAAATCCATGGTGGGGAATTTTCCTTTAGCTCCACACCACAATTAATTACAATATTTACATCATATGCAATTCAATACCATGGGGTAAAAAACGTGGTGTTACATTTTAAGTGAAGGTGCATGGGCTATTGCGGTTTTGATATTGTTGAATGCACTTTTTCTATGTCAGTCCATTTAAAATGTATACTTTGCTTGACCATCTATTGCAAAGGCTTGACTATTTGTGCAAAATAAGGAACAAGCCTTCGCACAAAATTTATGGTCCCCATGAAAGATTGCATGCCTTTCTTATTGTGGGGTTAGGGAATCTGTGCTATAGCTTCTATCCTCTCCGGGTCTATGGAGATTTCCTTTTTAGAAATGATGTGACCCAATAGCTTTCCTTTTAACACTGTGAAAACACTTTTTTTTAGATTTAAAGAGATACCATATTTTCGACAGCGGTCAAAAATTTGTTTTAGATGAAACATATAATTCTCTTCTCTCTTCTTGGAGAAAACTGTTACGTCATCCAGGTAAACTACAACACTGTGGAAAATTAAACCCCATAAAACTATATCCATTTCCCTTTGGAAATTTGCTCCAGCATTAATGAGACCAAAATGAATTCTTCTGCAAGCAAAAGTCCCCCACTTTGTACGAAATGTGGTTTTCATCCTATCGTGTTTTGCTACCAAGACTTGCTTGTAGCTTGAAAACCCTTCAAATAAGGAGAAAAAATTGGAGCCTGAAACCATCTGTAAAATTTGCTCCATTGGTGGGAATGGATAATTATCCTTTTCTAAGGCATGATTCAAATTCCTGAAATCTACACATAGTCTTATTTCACCATACTTTTTTCTTACCGGTACCAAATTTGCCACCCACTCTGAGTATCTAACTCTGAAAATGATATTCACATCAAGTAACTTCTTCACCTCATTTTGGATCAGGGGTTCCAACTTGGGATGCATCTTCCTTAGTGGCTGCTGAAATGGTTTCACACCCACTTTGATAGGAATGACATGTTTGATGACACAAGTATCATAAGTCTTCAAATCCTCACATGTCCAAGCAAAAACATCTTTATATTGTCGAAATAAACTTACGAATTTGCTTCTCTCTCCTCGTGAACAACATTTCCCCAAGTTCACATACTTAGGTTCATCCTCTGTCCCAAGATTGATCAACTCATACTGCGTAGTTGAAATGTCCGTTTTGACATTAGCAGACCTTTTGAACTTGCTATTCAAATCAAACATCCCTTCCAATGTTCTTACCCATATAGGTATGAAGTTACCACTTTGAAGACTGGATTGACGTTCTTCATCATCAATAACTGAGTCTTTGAAGGTCTCATCATTTGTTAAGAACTCCAAGATTTGCTGATCATCATCAAATACCCTCAAATTGGTGACATTGTCTGGTATAGATGTCCTGAAAATCAATTCAATTGAGCATCTGTTATTAGTAGGCACTGATCTTGCAGCGGAAGTGGCTAACAAATTAGCTGCTGCATTTTGCAGTATAGGAATATAATTGGTATTAAAAGCATTAAAATTTGTTATAAGTTCCCAAACTTCATTTTGGTAGCCTTTTAAATGTGGTGACATACAAAGAATTTTGTTTCGAACCTGTCAGACAATTATTTCAGATACACCAATAACTTTTATATTTCTTACTTTGTATTTAATGGCCTTTTTCAAGCCTTGGATTAAAGCTTCATATTATGTTGTGTTATTAGTACATTCAAACTCTAATCTACAAGATAAAAAATGTTTATTTTTTTTGGGATCAATCAGGACACAACCGACCCCTAATCCCTCTTGAGTTTTAGAACCATCAAAATATAACAACCAAAATTTGTCTTCTAACTCTACAAAACTAGTGTTACTCTCTAAATTAGAAACTAAATTAACTATGTTACAATCAATATTGTCAGTCCGATAAAAATGAAGGAGATCGGACTGTGTATCTCTATGAAATAGTTACCCAAAACTGAATGTGAGAAATTTACAGGCTCATTTTTTTCTTCCAATTGTGTCACATTATGCTTCATGTGTGGCTCCCTCATCACTTTGATTTGATTCTGACAGTCCTTATAGGGAAACCACACGTGTGACTAGTCCGTTGCAAAATAGCCATTGAGTTTTGTAGACCAATCCCTGCTCAAGATCAAACCATATGCTTTTGGTATATTCACTACCATGATATCTATAAACCAACAGAACCTTTCATTTGCTGATAACCGAATCAACACATTCTTCATTTTTCCTATAACCTTGACTGCTATTCTATCCAACTGTATGATTTTACATGAAGAAGGTGTGGGTCGAACATTTATCTTTCTACAAACTGAAAGAGGCATGCCTTTAGAGAAAGGCCAGAATCTACCAAACAATTATGCACATTATGTTTGAAAATATCAAAGGATAGTAAAAATGGCAAGGTTTGAGATTTAGACTTTCCCCCAATACTAGCTTCATTTATCAATCCAAGGAGGAATTGGCTGTAAAGATATTTCCGAATGTATTCTTCTTCCAAGATTTCATGTTTTTCTTTAGGAATTTTATTTTTTGTTGCAACTTGTGCATTTTGGAGAACCTAGTTACCTAGAAGACAGTCCACAAGTTTTTTACAGTTTATTTGAAATCAGGATGTGAGAGCCAAAACTTCTCAAACCTAAAGGGTCTTTAGAATGAGTTCTCATCACTGTGACAGTGAAGGATGATGGTCCAATGGTCGGATCCCGACTATGGAAGAAATGTGGTTATTAATTTCATTCTTAGACTTAGCAATGTCTTTAGGGACCAGAAGGCAATCTAGTATTGAATCTATCTGGTTTTCTCCTCCTCACCGATTATTCTAGGTGAAGATGCCATTGGTTGTTTCGACATCTACTAGCCCGATTTATTTTATAAAGGCTTTGAAGTTGACATCCTCATGTGTTAAAGACCCATGCCCGCCTTTATTTTCCTAAAGGGTGGCGATGATGTTGAAATATCTAGCTAATAACCATGATTTCATGGGTATTGTGTATGTATACCATTCGAGATAGCTTAAAAGATTGGTTTTTTTCTCCCGAGATTGAGGCCCTAGACTTTGAATATATAACCATGAAAATTAGTGCTTGAAGGATGAAAATAGGCAGAAATGGAATTCTTTGTTGCCAAAAAGTAATTAAGGGTTACCTCTTAAGGGTTCCAAATGAGCGCTAAACCTCCTAGGTCTAGTTTCTTGAATTAAGATCATTGAAGGATTTTCCTGGAATATTTTCCTCCAGATCATTCTGTTTTTGGTGAGGCCATTGATACCTCTCGCATTCCAATATATAATATTCATGGGAAACTCCGTGAGATGAGAATATTGCTCTGATTCAACTAAATTTGTACCAAGACTATTGAGGCGTTGTAGATCTATTTTTTTCCCTCTTTTCTTGGGATCCCTTGAGGTTTTCTTTGGATAATTTTGTGAGAAAATTTGAATTTCCAATTTGGATTTGGATTTGTATTTAGCCAGATCATCTTTTAACAATTTAATTTGCTTGGATGATATTGCATGAAAGGATTTACGATAGAAATATTCCTCGACTCCAAGGAGATCCAAGTCTCCCAGATCTAGATCGCTCATGTCTTCATCCATGGCCGCATCTAGATTTGGACTCGTAACAACTAGAGGGACCTATGGAGAGACTGTTGATGCTGAAGGGGAGGGGTAATGTGGATCTTGGATTTGGTCCATGTTTGTATCTTTATGTCTAATTTTTGTGGTATGTTGGTATTTTTCATATGGGTTTTCGGTTTCCTCTAACTGATCTACAAGAATGTTAAAGCTATTTCTAGTGGGGTTGGTATCTGATTTGTTGATCATGGAGTTCTTCTAGTTTAGGCGGTTCCTGGAAGTGACCTTAGTGAAACCCTTCTCATCTGTTGTTTGCAGCTTCTTGATATTTGGAACATGATTAATTTGGGGATGGTCTTTATAGAGGTTCCTATGCTCATTAAATTCGTGATACCTAAAAGGGACATGGTCATACTCCACTGGTTGGATCCACTCCAAGTCTTCATGCACTAGACATACTGATCCTCGAAGGTCCCTTTCTATGTGCATGTAGACACATATCCTTGCATATGATGTATACTTATTGATTCGATTCCGATCAACAATTTTGAGAAATTCTCACAAGGAATTACCTATTTATTAAAGGGTTTTTCATTTCGATAGTCTCATGGAAAAGAGTAAATGAAGATCCAGACGGGGGCCCATGTAAAATATTTTGCATCGAGATTAAACCTCTTGACCCAGTTCTGAATGAATAATCCTGCAGAGTTGAAGAAATGAGGTCCTCCATCCACGACCCTCTCTTTGTCTTCGATCCTTGAAAATATAATTGTGAATAAGTGTTTTGATCCAAGATGGAGGTCAAAATTGGACTTGGGATTCCATTTTACTGATATCCAACCCATTAGATCTTTCTTGGTTGGACAAAGACCAATGAACTTACAAATTAATTCATGATCCTTCATGAATTGGATTCGAGCAGTGATTCTTTTCGAAGGTCGTTCTATGTGTGGTCGAGCTGTCGTTTTTTCTATGCATGTACTTGTTTTCTGATTTTCGCATGGATTAGAACTTCCTGTAGGAATTTGGGTCATTCTCTTATCTCCATCTCCTTCAACAACTATCTGTTGCTTATATTTCATTGCTTATCCAGGTTGAGAGTTGGGAGTCGTCTATGATAACGAATCAAAATATGGAGGGGGGATGGTCTCATGTCCCCCTAGGGGTGAGCCACGAGATTTCCAAAAGCAACGTGCAGAAGGGATACAAGGTTTATAACTTGGGAGGAATAATGTTGAGGGTGTCAAAAGTGCAGGGGAAAGGGATCATTGTAGATCATTTTCTGATTTAACAATAAAAAACTTAAAATCAACCCCCAAATCCAATTGTGATTTTACTAGTAGCACCATTTTTTTCAAGCTTAAAATACAATATTTTTGAAACCATGGTATTTACTTGTACCATTAAAATAAAAGTTTTAAAATGAACCCTCGAGTTAGAAAGTGGTGCTACCAGTAGTAACCCCATATTTTTGGGGGTGGGGGGAGGGGGTATTAGAACTGCAATATTTTTGAAACCATATTCTAAAAAACTACCATTGTTGTCAACAAAACAATAAATCAACCTAAAAACATCCACTCTTTTAGGGTTAATTTATCACTCTAAGCACCAAAAAATACATAATGACATGATGATATCACCTTATAATTTAAAATTTTAACATTACTTTCAAATATTTTATTTATTTGTAATAAAAAACTTTATACAAATTTCATTGAATTAAACACAAATGATTTCATAGTAATAGAATGAAATTGTCCATATTCAAATCAAATAAGCAAAGGGATTTCGTTATATTATTCATAATTAAATCATATAAGACAACAAACATAATAATCATTCATAGCTTCATCGAAGCATATGTAAGTTCAAACACTCCCTTATAGTTACTATACAAACATCATATTAATTAAAAATTATAGAAATATTTCATAAAAATATTGAAACCAACTCATGAATTTTGATACACCATCGAAATCTACATTATTTTTAGATGAATGATTGAATGAAGATGTAGATGATCCATATACTTTTCTATTGTCAATGAGTGCACAATCTGAGTCTACATGTATGTTCAATAGTTCATATGTCAGAATTTTTCTAGATTTACCACTCAATCATCTTACAACTATTTATTGTGCCAATAACATCTTGATAACCTATATCGTCTTGGAAAAGAGTGCACCTTTCTTTATTAAATTAAATTCATAGACAAGTATGCCAACATGATTTAATTTGAACATGTCAAAAACAAATAAATGTGTTGGAATCATCCTCGCCCATTCCTTTTTTTTAAACACACAAAATCTAATTAAAAACCAAAAAAATGTGGAAAGGCCTATTCTAGAATGCTCCCCCCAAAAAATGAGGAGAGACCTATTCTAGAATGCTCCCACTCATTCTTTTGTTTTTTTATACAAAAATATATCATATGTAAATTTTACTTTATTATTTATTCTTACCTTTTAAAACTATTAGTCAGTATTATATTAATTTGTAATATTACTATGACCTACTCTTAGAAATTGTAATATACTAATATTATATTATATGTTATTTATGAGTTGTATTATTATTAATATGTTTATTATAATTTATATAATTATGAATATTAATATTTTTTCTTCACACAAACAATTATTTAATATATTAAAAGAGAATGGTCATGGCTTATAACCAAAATTGACGATGTACAAAGAAACCACTACTCCCGAGGAATCCAGAGAGCAATTCTAATCATCATAGAGCTATTACAGTCTTCTATAGCGTATAAAAGGAAAAACGAGATAAAACTAAAAGGATCTTATCACTTCCTTAAACAATCCCTGTGCAAACCATTCTTGCGTTCGCTTCCCCTCCTCTTACCTAGGCCAAGTTTCATTTCCTCATAGATTTTGTTGAGGTCGTGGAGCTCCAAGCCAAAAATTCAATGCATCCACTCACGTTATTTCAAACCGCATGAGGCGTGAGACAAGCATCCATATCTAGCACCATATGACTCCTTTCGAGGTTGATCTCCTCCATCTACATCTCATAGAGGCCGCACATAGGAAGAACACCTGGGATGGTATTGACGTGATTCCTGCAAAGAATGGTCATGATGTGAATCCACACGATCTCCCTTTTAATTCCATAGATTCATGGTCGATGCCAACACTTCCAACCCATGTACTGTGTTGAGCAAGCCATCAAAAGAGGAGGGTGGATATCTTAGCTCCGAATCTAGGCGCGCTAATGATGGGATTCGATGCTGGCGTTGTGGCAGATATGATTTCAGGGTACTTGATGCATTTCCCTTTCCATAATTCATGTTTTTGAGTGATCCTAGTGGAAGGATGACACCTTTTCTTGCAGCTTTATATGCTTCTACATTCAAGTTTCTTAGAATATGGAAGAGTTTGAATGAACCAAACTTAGGGAGGAGAAGCATAATCCTTTCCAAATAGGAGTTTAGTTTCACATTTCTAGAGATGTGTCCATGAATTATGGATTCAATAAGCATCAAGGAGTCTCCCAAAATAAGGATTTCAGTGTAGCCCAAGAGAAGAGCTAGCTAACAACCTTTTAGAAGAGCTAAGGCTTTTGCTTGATTATTTGATTTGGTCCCCAATCCCCAGTTGTAACTGAGATTAGTATTTGCTCTAGGGGAAGAGATCACTAGGCTCCCACACCTACTGCCCCGGGGTTGCCTCTAGAAGCTCCATAAAAAATTAGACAATGTTTTCTCTGATCCTTCCTCCATATAGCAAAGTCAGCGCTTGACAATCTGATTTTCTAGTGCTGAGGGATTTTAGGACAACTTGATAAGTTGGGGAAATCCAGTGGGGGAAGATCCCCTATCCAATTTCTTTCCATACCAGAATATGTAGAATCCATTTTCTTCCCAGATGCTTTTAAGGTTTCCAAAAGGAGTCCTTTGGCCTGACCTGCTACTTGGATGGGGGTGAGGAAAATGTTTTTGAAAATGGCTTGATTCTTGGCTAACCAAAGCTTCCAGTAGGTGAATTTGGGGAGATCCAACCAATTATTTTTCTAAACTGGATTATGTCTCAAGGGGGAGGGGTATCTCTTTCACCATGAGATGAAGAGCTCGGGTATATTCGTGAAGGTGGGAGCTGGGATCTGGAGATCTTTGAGAAGAAGAGCCCAAACCTGAGAAGAGAAGTTACAATCCAAAAAAAGGTGATCAATGGATTCCAAGCCATGGAAACAAAGAGGAAATCAATGAGGGCCAGGGATTCCTTTTTGATAAGATTTCGCCCCATTAGAATTTTTTTTGTGCCCAAGGAGCTAGCAGAAAAAGTTAACTTTGGGGAGTCCAAAGGGAAGGAAAACAAATTTCTAAAGTTTTTTTTGAGAAATATAATATTTGTCTATTTGAAGAAGATTAAAGCCTAGAGATGTAGTGTCTTCCCCCACCCTCTCTTATTAGGAAGAGATATATGGACTGGAGCACAAACTGAAAGATGAAAACGAAAGGAGGACTTGGAAACCAAAAGGATCGGAGGTACCTCGGGGATGTTCCAATTTCCCCAAATTCCATTAGATGTCCAACTTGAGATGACAAATAAGGTATTAAGGTTTTTCCCTAAAGCCCATTCCCGAACTCCATCAAGATCAGTGTTGCTATTTAAGGGAGGACGACCGATAATGCTATCCGTCCAAAGAAGAATCTTCTTCCCATTTCCTAGGATGCAATAGAGTTAAGGGAGGAAGAATTCCATCCCCTGTCTGCACAGATTCCATAAGGGGGTTCCTTTGGGAATTGGGTGCGTCTCCAAACACCTGCTTCCAGAGCCTGTAAGATATTTTTTCCGTAGAGTTTGACTAACCTAGTGACGTTTTTTGAGATAGAATTTTCCAAAGGACCTTTCCACTCGTTGAAATATTAGATAAGTGAGGGTCTCGAATATGTAGTCCTCCCTCATTTTTTTATATTCTTACCACGCTCCAGTTGACAAGGTGGATTTTTTTTTGTTCCCTTTCCACCCTCTCCACAGAAATCCTTTCAGGTACTTAGAGATTTTATTTGTAAAGGATTTTTGGGCCAAGAATACTGACGACTGATAGACAAGAAGGGAGGAGAAGAATGAGTTTATGAGCACAAGCATCCAAAAATGATTCATCCATCATCCTCCCCAGGAGCCAATCTTATTTTTAACTTCATGCAGCCAATGGTTTTCTTTTGAGGCTCCAGATGAGATAGGGATCCCTAGATACTTGAAGCTTCCCCATTTTTCAAATCCTTACATTCCTAGCATTCTTTCGATTCTTGAGAGTGTTGCTTGTTCCACATTACATATGTATATGGAGATTTTGTTGTGGTTTATTTTTCGACTGAAGACCAAGAAGTAAGAGTGGAGGACACGCTTGAAATATTTTGCAATGTTTATGGAAGCTCCTCCTAAGAAGAGAGAGTCGTCTGAAAATAAAGAGTGATTTATGGGACCAACTCGTTGGACTGTTCTTATTGATGGAAGATTCCCAGGAAAGATTTCCACCTGCAACTTCCTACTCAAGTAGTCAACCATTAAAATGTAAAGATAAGGGGAGAGGGGGAATCCTTTCATGATACCTCGAGAAGATTAGAAAAAACTAGAAGGCCCTCCATTAATCAAAGGAGCTATCCATGGACCCCCGATGCAAGATTTTATTTTTCTGATAAAATGTTTGTTGAACCCGAATTTTTCCATAACTCTATACATATAGGAGTGTTTGAATCTGTCAAAAGCGTTAGCCATGTCAATTTTTATTATCATACCTGTTAGCACCATTTATGGTTAGAAGTTGGAAAGGGGCAGGCCTTAGAAGAAATAAGGTATTGTATGGAAATTTTTTATGATATGACCAAAGGTATGCTTATAAGGTGCTTGAAGAATGATAAAAGGGGTTAACTCTAAATATTAAATCTGTATTTCCTAGAAAATTATGGGTTAAGCTTTGGAAATAAGCTTAAAATGAAAATGCGCACCTATGGTATCATGTGACAAGTTTTAATGGTGTAGATCTTTGGATGGAAAGATCTATGGTTGACAATTAATCCGCTACCAAGAGATGCATGGGAAAAAGAATTTGGGAAACTAACAGAATGGTTTAAATGGGAGCCAATATATACAGTCATGAAAAAGGTAAGATAATATATATGGTTAAGAATGATTCTGTTGGTGAAAATAGAATGGAGAAACAAAATTTTCCAATCAACGAAAAAGCTTACACCTCGCACAGATCAACGATAGATATTTAAAGTGTTGGAGACATTTACCACCATACACACTCATTTTGTTCAATTTGGCCTAGTTAAACCACTATCCTAAGTTTTATTGACTTAATTGACATCAGAGGAGAAATGTATGACATCATCATGAGCACACCCATGCCTACCTTCAGTCAAGGAGGATAACTTATCCTTCTCCTACATTCAGGGAGGCTAACTGGAGCACTCTGGGGGTGATTTGAGTGTCATAAATGGACTTTATTGCTAACTGATGGTTACAATTAGTTAAATAGGGTAGTGAAGGAACCTCCCTTCATTAAATTGATTATTTAATGATTATTTAATGAACTAGAGTCAAAAGGGGCACCTCCAACCACTTATGATGGCCAGTTACACTTCACTTAACCTCATTGGGGTTCATTAGAGTCATTAACGCGCTACCACTTGTTGGTTGGATTGTAGTGACATGTGTCTAAGCTAATTTCAGTTAGAATTAGTCATTTATTGCACTCCAACTTTAGTTAGGGATCAGTTGAGTCAATTAGGGTATTGATCAGTGGTTAACTTGAGTGTTCACTGTGCCTTACATTTAGTTAAGCTAGACTCACTCATTCAATTCGAATAACCTCCAGCTTGGAAATTCAAATTTTCTTGGAATTCATGCTTCCAACATGATCATTGTATTGTATTATTCATTATTCATTTGATTATACAGAGCTGCTACTTCCATTGCAGCACCATTTTTCCAATTTTATGATTTTGTAGCACAATTACACCATTTTCATGCCTTATTGTTATTAATCTTTGATGAGACTGTGTTTTAGTCCCTAGATTACTGTGACAGATTAATATGGTATCAGAGCTCATGGTGGGACAAAGCTCATATCTCTCAAAAACAAAGTTTTTGACAGATCTTGCATGAAAAATTGAGCAAAGCTCAAAAATTCCAGAACTGCACCAGAAGCCAAGGCTTACCACTTAATACCCCAAGTAAGGAAATTGTTGATCAAGCTTGCTTGATCAACTATGCTGGGTGTGATGAAAGCCTAAAATGTGCAGGCTGTTTGACCTTACGGTGCCCTTTTTGTTGTGATTTGCAGGTTTTAACAGGTACAACTTCAAATGGACTCATCGGTCCCTCTTCTCACCCCGTTCATAAGCTATTTAGAATGGAAGTTGAAGATGATTGCATCTTTGAAGAGAAAAGGTCTCTATGAGGTGTCTATTGGACTTGGAAAAGAGTCTCATGAGAATGAGAATGACTGGATAAATGGCGGTGATAGAGCTTTTGGAGCAATATGTCTAGCCCTTTCTCCTAGCTTGAGCTACCTTATTGGTTTTGCTGAATACCCAAAGGATCTCTAGACAAAATTGGACAGAACCTTTGACAAGCATAATGAGGATCATAATAGAACTTTGGAGATCACATCCAGTACCATAAGAGTTCTTTACTCAAAATTCTCAGCCTCTACTCTCTTTGATAAAGTTGTTCAAGATGAAGATGAAGCAGAATCTTCTATACAGTCAATTCGAATTGAAGAAAGTCTCCATGCAGTGACTCCTTCTCCTGATGCTCCGGAATTTCATGAGATATATGATATCTCATCTCCTCATATTGATAAAATAGAAGAAGACATTCGAATCTCTAATATTGAAGAAAACACTGCTGCACTTCCATGCAAACATTCACTGGTGATTTTCCTTTGAATTTTGTGCAAAATTTACAAGTAATTGCTTCCAAAAGTGAAGAGAAATTTGATTTTTATCCCTCTAAAGTTGCTGCTGGTGTGAAAATATGTGATACCTTGGATATTTTGGAATAAATATCAGATTACCATAGTTATCCATTTGCTCCCCATGATCTAGATCTTCCAGCAAAATCCTACAGGATTGCATGCACCAAAATCAGAATTTTGAAGAAAAAGACAACTGTGCATCCATCGTCTCGGTTGACCATACTTTTGGATCTGATATGAACCTTATTGGATCTGATATGATATTATTTGGATCTGATCTGATATTTATTTTTTCAATATTTTGGGTTCATAAGTTTTCAGTACTGCTTGTAGCTGTTCTCATTAATTTTGTGAAGAAACAAGTACCACAAGTCTCCTTCGAAACTGCTACTGGGGATTTGATTTCATTTCAAAGTTTTGGATCTGTTGTGAACCTATTTGGATATGATTTAATTTTTGATCTAATATTATTTTGTTCAAATTTTAAAATCCAAGATCTTTCAATACTGCTTGAAGGTGCTCTCACCAATTTCGGTGTGAAAAATCAAGTACCGCAATTCTTCTTCAAATTTGCTTCTGGGGATTTGGTGTTAGTTTCCTCTTATGAGGTTGCTGATATTTTATTTTTTGAATCATTAGATATTTCTGAAGCTATATCATATTATGGATCTCAAGCATTCTCTCTCCATAGTCCCAGGGCTTCTCTACCTTTGGTCACATGATCATCTCCTCACAGAACTAGTAAAGAGGAAGACATTCTGAATCCGCTTGGAAACTTGCTCCTAAGATTTGGGGATGATTTTACCACTCATGGTTTGCTGTTCAAGGCTGAAAAATATTAGTTTCTTGAGTGTTCCACACATGGTTTGAATCCTCAAGGACCTTTGCTTTCTCTTCAGATGATTTCAGCTACTCTACATGGGTCCATTTTTCACCATGCAGCTGTATATATTTCTGATTCAGTTGAGTGCATTGTTCTTCTTCCAAAATGGAAGATTCCTCCAGACATATTCATTTAGTTTGGATTCATAGGTTCACATGCAAAATCTCAAGATGTTGCTGCACATAAGAACCAATTCTTGATTTACTGCTTAGTTTGAGGGGGGGTATTTTTCCCATGAGGTTTTCCTTGTTTCCTTAGTTATATTAAGGAGTTACTTTATTGTACAGGGTGACCTATGGCCTTTGTTTTTGGGGCCCTAGAATTCTTATGAACTTTATGTTTTCTACTCCTCCTCAGTATAGATTAAGGGGGGGGGGGGGGTNACACACTCATTTTGGTCAATTTGGCCTAGTTAAACCACTATCCTAATTTTTATTAACTTAATTGACATCAGAGGAGCACTGCATGACATCATCATGAGCACACCCATGCCTACCTTCAGTAAAGGAGGCTAACTTAGCCTTATCCTACATTTGGGGAGGATAACTAGAGCACTCTGGGGGTGATCTGAGTGTCATACATGCACTTTATTGCTAATTGATGGTTACAATAAGTTAAACATGGCAGTGAAGGCGCCTACCTTCATTAAATTGATTATTTAATGAACTGGAGTCAATAGGGGCGCCTCCAACCACTTCTGATGGTCAGTTACACTTCATTTAACATCATCGGGGTTCATTGGAGTCATTGATGCGCTACCACTTGTTGGTTGGCTTGTAGTGACATTTTTTTGAGCTAATTTCAGTTAGAATTAGTCATTTATTGCACTTTGACTTTAGTTAGGGATCAGTTGAGTCAATTAGGGTTTTGATCAGTGGTTAACTTGAGTGTTCACTGTGGCTTACATTCAGTTAAGATAGTGCAAGTTGGAGAGACTGCTGCTAAGCAGGGATGATTTTAAGAACCCCCCCTAGATTTATATGTATAAAAAATGGGTGAATCTCTCCAATATATAGGAAAATTTGAAGGCAATTTTATCAATAATATAATATGTATATATAAAAAATTTGGCGAATATTTCATTTTATTATATAATGTTGTAAAATCTTGGTGAATCTTTCACTAAATTATAAGATATTGTAAAATCTTGGCGAATATTTAACTTTATTATAAAAAATTGTAAAAATTGGTGAATCTTTCATTGATTTATAAAATCTTATAAAAATAGAGGAACAACAACATTAGTCAAATAACATGAATCATATCATCAACAATAGAACATGTAAATTCACGAGTCACAACTGGAAGGTGTCAGTGAAACACATCTACACTTACTAGATTCAAGACAAGTGGGGACTCCACTTATTATCTTGTCTCTTAATGGTCCAACGGACATGTGGGGACCTGAATCTTGACAAACCGATAAACTGATATAATCAGACATTATGCTTGATCTTGGCCTCCACTAGCCATTTGTGGTCGTGCAGGCTAATACAATTATGCATTGTAATTATGCCTATTGATTATTGCATTATATGAATGTTGGTCTCATGCCAATAGGTATCCTATAATCAATGCATAGAAACCTAGTGCATAGACCATTTTTCTTTCGCTTAGCTATGTAGAGCTCATTTTTTTTTGAATAATGATACGTATTTACAAAGAAAATATACAATCAACATAAAAGAATTGAAAAACTGAAGACAATTAATTCATGCAACTAAAAGTTAATAAAAACATATTTTCTCTAACCCTGAATCAATGGAAATCGACTAAAACCAATCTTGATTCAAGCTAGAACAAAGGGTTAAAGCAAGCATCAAATGAGAACTAGAATCATTCAAGGAACTAACACAATATTTAACCAAAATACACACAAATTTCAAAAATTGACAAAAAGCTTCAAACAAAAGCAATAAACAAACCATAAAAAATTGTCAAGATATTCGTGCTAAACACCAACATGGTTTCATATACTTGAATCAACCCATTCTTTCTCAGCGAAAGTGTTTCCAAATTAGTTATTTATCCTTTAATATTAGGACATTATCTATGTGAAGAGCTAGCTCCTAGGCCTAGCTTTCTCAAATTTCAGCGTTATTTCTTGTCACATACAAGAAAGAAACAATGTAAGAGATAAATATCAAACCATAAATCTTAAAATAAGTTGCATGAAGGTAATGTATCTCAAATCATCAATGTTACAACAAAAAAATACAATGTAGAATCTATTTTTACGTAAAACACAACCTCAAATTCATATACAGTGATCACCACTGACCCTCAAGGGTACATGGAACACCTAGACCAAAATAAGACTCAAGAAGTTTAATAGTATTCAACTTTGGAACATGGTTCTCTCGCAAGTAAAAATTAGTCATTCAAGTCTGCCCTTGAGTAGTATTTAAGTAATACTCAAGCCTGCCATTGACCTTCTTCTGTTCAAATTTAAATTCGGATATTTTGTGTAGATCCCATTATAAATGACTCTCTCCCTGAGGATCACCTCATCATATCTCTAATGTAAAGCCAAAGTCGAAAACAAAGACCTTTAATTCTATCTTCAGGCTGTACAAAATGATTTCTTCACTACAATTAATGCATCAGCTCTTCTACCTACTATTTTATTGTTGTTCAATAAACTAAGACATGCCACAATAAAGGTGGACTAAACAAAATCCTTCAACTCTTCCTGCTTTTCAGAATAACTAATAGCTACCCTTAATTATCACACGGGTTATCCTCAAGAATTTTGTTTCACTGATCAAGGAAGTATTCAAAGAGTCCTTCAATCTGCTACCAACAATCAAAATAGTTCCAAATCATGCTATAAAACTTAGCGAATAAGTTCATAATGTCTGCTTAATTTTTTTTCCAGTTCCGCTATCAATGGTTTAGCTCCCCCTGAAGTAGGGCTTCCAAACATTCAATGAAGAAACATGAGATGTAATTTGCACATATAATTCTTCAATTCACTTCCTTTGTTGGTTCATTCTTCAATTGTTTTTCTCCCCTTGAGTTTGTTGTTTCTCTTCATTTGTCATTCTATCTGCTTCTCCTGAGCTTGTCCTTAGTCCTCTAAGATGTGATTTCTGCTTCAGAATGTCATTGACTTGTCAAACTCTTTCTTCATACATCACTGGCCTTTGCTTTTGTTTGTTGGAAATATATACTTATATAAATCTAACATGTATTTAGCTCCTCTCTGCATTTATAGCATTCATTCTTTTTGAAGGTTCCTTCTATTTGGCACGAACTGGTTGTTGATTGTTGGTACTTGTCCTGCATCGTCCAGCCAAAACCGTTGTCAGGTTGGATGTGGTTTTTCCACCTTTCAAGCAAGGGCTGGGTGTTTTATTTTTTTCACTCATTGTTGTTGAACCTTGAGGTGTTATAGAATATGGTTTTGGTGAATTTTGAAGAGTTCCATAATTTGGTGGGAATCCCATCACTCCACCTTAATATCCACTCCTCAACATGAATTCCTTAACAGAAGGACTGCCGGTAAAACAAATCACAACAGGTCTCTTAGCAGAATGCTTCTTTAATCTTTCTTTCGCATCTTAAACCTCCATATCTGTTGAAATTCTCTTTCCATGCACATTTCTCTCAAAACTCAACATTGCAGAACCCCGAGGAGAACTTGCATTCCTGTTGGGAGTGGTGATTTGGGAATACCTACTAGTATCTATTTGACCTTATTTCTTGGCTGTGTCTCCCTGGTTACATAGGGGCACTTTGCTACATTTCCAACAGTGACATTGGAAGGTACCTTCTAAAATTTCTTGTTCTCTGATATTTCACAAAGATTCTTGAAATTCTTAGGAAATCCTTTTCCTATCTTCCTTTCATCCTTTGGAACTTCTTTAGAATTTGAACCTAGGTGAAAACTACGATTCTTCTCTAAAAGTGTTAAGCATGGAGATATGTTCTCCTTTCCATCAAATCTTCCTGAAGAATATCCATCTCTTTTTCAAATCCATAGACACATCTATTTTATTTTGGTTCAATTGCCTTTCAATGTTATCTTTCTTCCCTTCAAACTTGTCTTCTTTGAGACAACCTATCTTGCTAGGAGTGCTTCTTAACTGAGTCCCAGATGACCCAGATTTATTCTGAATATGAGGGCTTGTCCCACTGTAAATGCTCTTTGTCTTCATTTTTTCATTCTGTTTCTTAAATCTTGGTTGGGATTTTGAACTATATTGAATAAATTTATCAGAGACAACCCTTCCTTTTTTTCTCTTCTCAAAACTCTCTTCTTGAGGACCATTCCTTGTCTCTATCTTATTTGCAGTTCTCATTGGTGTGTTTTTTTCATTAGATTTGTGTTGAATACCAACTACTTTGGATAGTGTCTCATAAGCGTTTTGCACTTTCAATTCTGTTGGTTTTTGTGTAAGACGAAATATTTCCTTCTCTAGCACTCCAATTCCCAAATCATGGCAATCATTTTTCACAAGGGCTTCATCTTTACCTCCAATTTCTTTGTGTTCAATTGTAGAATCATTGTTTGTGGAATCTACAACATTTTCGGAACTAGAGTCTCCCATGGAAAACATAACTTTATTTGAATATGGAAGGCCTTTTCCTTCAGTACACACAATAAGGGCCTCTCTCTTTGTCGTGGATGTTGGACCCTGCACTGCAATGAGAGTGTAACAGGTGCTAGCTGTGGACTCAACACTTAATTCTCATTCTCCTGTGAGGAATCGATATCCTCTCCCTTGCCTTGGCCTTTACTGGCAAGATTAGTTACAACAGGATTGGAAACCTTGTTAGCTCCACTCTCTACCTCACCTTCTTTGCCTTATTTCATAGAGTTGACATATTCTATTGAAGATTCTCTACAGCAAATAGCATTACTTCACACAAATCTATGACATTTCATTTTCAACAGTGATGGACACTAGATCTTGATTTTCAATGTGTCAGGTTTTCTCTCCATAAATGTAAATGTCATTGGTGTTGCTAGCTCTATCATCTTTGGAACAACTTCTCCTTGATATTTGAAACTTGTGTTGATGTATTTGTAACTTCGAAATGTATTCACTTGTATATCTTATTTATTGTACCCCGATGTTTATTCCGGGAAGTATCTATAATGTAATTGAGTCATGTCATGCCCCGATGTTTCGATTGGGAGATTCAATAATGTAAACAAGTCATGTAAATTCATTGAGGCTAAACCTCCATTGTAAGTAGGGGAAATAGTCCCCACATTTGTGTCAAGGTTAACCCTCCTTGTTGTTCGGAGGGCAAAGTCCCCACAGTTGTGGGGCACTAGGATTATTAGACTCTCCTAGAGATTTCGGCTCTAGTAAGTAATTGTTTAGTGGGGCCGACATGTTAAAGTGGACATTAAGTGAACGAAAGAATATAAATAGAGAGTGAGCCTCTCTATTTATAACACACACACTCACTCAATGGGGCGCATGAGTGAGAGAGAAGTAGTTCTCTCAAGTGAGAGAGAGAGAGAAGCTGTGGAGATCATATTTATGTTTTCAGGTTTTACTGTTGCTATTGGTGCTCATTCTATCTCTGAATAAGTTGCGGGGTTTTCTCCTTTATGGTTTCCCCGAGGAAAATTCTTTGTGTCTCTTGTCTCTTGTGTTTATTGTTGTGCATGTTATTCTATTAGATAAGATCCTAAGATAATGCTAGCTTGAATGATAAAAATCTAACATGGTATCAGAGCTAACCTGAGAAGAATACATTGTGCAGCTGCAAAAGCTAGGGATTCTTAATTTTTGGGTCTCTCTCCATAATCCATCAGCAAAAGTATGCTAGGATGACTCTCCATTGAAGGGCACATCTTTCTGTCGAAGCGGAATTCGATTCCGGACATTTCTAGTTTTTGGTGCGAGAAATTAGGACTTCTTATAGAAGAGGAATTTTTGAGTGAGCCCAAAATAGGATTTATCTCCTCATAAAAATTGAATTTTAGAGACCTGGGTTGAGATTTTTGGTTGGGTATAGCTCCGAGAAATTCAAACCCTAGTTTGACCCTAGAACGGAAAAACCCTAAAATACTAAAAATAATAAGTTTTGGTACATTCGATATATATTATTATTGGAGAAGGCTCACGAGCTGAAACGTTCACATACCAAATATAAAATCCGGATGTACATTTTATCCAAATTTCAGCCTCCGGTTCGCTATATTATAGGAGATATGATCCCTCCAAGTTAGGGTTCCAGCCTCTTCCAAGATTCATACCTAAACAGGACACCTGGGGAGAATTACTATATCTTGGGATAGGAATATCCAAATGAAATTTATGAAGATTTTCCATAAAGGGCATGGACTACAATTTATATGGTCCAAGTTTCAGACCCAGAAGATGAAACAGTGACACATGTCACTCCGTACAACTTCACTATGCTGAACAGTCCTGAAACAGTTCACCTTGGGAAAACGATCATAAGTCCCAATTGGTGAAACCAAATCTAATGAAACCTATGGTGTTGGAACAGGGATAGGTGAGGATACCCTACTGGTAATTTTTAGACATAGAGGAGTAGTAATTTTGGATATATCACAGAAACAGTATCAGGAATTTCTGCAGAAGAAATTGGAAAACTAGGGCTTCCTGTTATGGGAGCTTCCCTCCAGTGTTTTTAGAAAAGGAGTACATTGGATAGCTCACCTTAAAGAGGTATATATTTCTATCCAATCATATCTAAAATATTTCAAATTTTCAAAATTAGGGTTTCTTTGACAAACCCTAGATCAGCCAGCTCCAGAACTAGGACAGACACCTCAAATCGGTAAGATCTAATCTTTTGCTATTTTCATTTGAGGTTCTCATTTCAAAGTGATCTATCACATCAGATTGATGATAAGCTTCGTGAAGTTGAAAAATTCCAAGCATGGAAGTATATGATCTCTCTGAAGAAAATGAATTGGACACCTAAATGAGTAGAGAGGTTCTAGTTGCAGAGGGAGATGAGGCTCAAAGCCTTGCACAAGAAGAACTTGGTCAAGGCCAAGAAGATCATTGCTGATTCAATCACAAATCAACTTGTACCACAAGTGTCTTCCCTAAATACACCGAAGATGTTTGATTCCTTGACCGAGATATTTTAAGGGAATAACATAAATCGAAATATGACCTTAAGAAACCAGTTGAAGAATGTGAAGATCTAGAATGCAGAGACCATACAGTCATTCTTTACAAGGGTCTCTCAAATCAAAGAACAACTTGAAGCGGTAGAAGAAGAAGTGGAGAATGCAAAAGTTGTGATAGCCACCTTGAATGGCCTCCTAGGACCATGGGATTCATTCATTTGAGGAATTCGTGCCAGAAGGAAGTGATTACTTTCAACAGACTCTGGGAAGAAGAAAAAGCTCAACTCATAATAAGAGAATAGAAGATGGGAGCAACTGAAGATCAAGCTCTCACCATCCAAAGAATATCCTTCAAGTGATGAGGAATACGAAGGGCTCAACTCTTGAATAAACTATTATCCATCTTAGCATTTGGGTAAGAAATGATGAATGAAGAACATAATTAAGCTGA
Source organism: Pseudotsuga menziesii (assembly GCA_001517045.1). Taxonomy (NCBI): domain Eukaryota; kingdom Viridiplantae; phylum Streptophyta; class Pinopsida; order Pinales; family Pinaceae; genus Pseudotsuga; species Pseudotsuga menziesii. The sequence goes on from LPNX010654927.1 coordinate 717,961, forward strand.
AGGCTTAAGGAGTCTACCCATGAAATAAATAAAGATAAGTATTGAATTGTCATTTCATGATATTGTTTTTGTTATGCATTTGTTTATATTCAGTTGATGTATTATGCATGATAGAATGTTTGCATTAATGACAGTATACTACTAATATGCATGAGATGGTAAGTAGCTCATGGTGCTATACAACTCTCCATTGCTACTTATCTAGAATGAAACCTCTTTGTTGACATATTGGGTTAGTGCACAATCTCAATGTTGTCCTGGTAGAGATGGAAGGCATCTAGAAATTTTCTGTGAGATATGGATGAATGTTGTATTGGCTAAAATAGTGGCATGATCATATATTTATGCATAAGAATTTTCCATTATGAATATGCCTTATGAAATGTTTCTAACCATACAAATGCATTTGACTTGTAGGAAAGATAGTGTACAATCACCTACAAGCAAAGAAGGATGAGACTTGTTCCGAAGAACAAGTGACGACAGTTCAAGATGGAGAATAATATGACGAATGCAGCGACATCATTGATGAAAAACCTTCCAGCTATGAAGAAGTAACCAAGAAGAAAGGGAAGACCAGTTCAAGAAGAATGATGTCTAGGATGCAGTATAGATACATGAAGAGAAGTTTGTAATTCCATCATGCAGTAAATGGAAACATCATGGGATACAAGGCAAGATCCGTAGCACGAGGCATAGACTACTAAGAGACATTTGCAGCCAATAGAAATACACATGATAGGAAGAATCATGTGTGAAAATGAAAGAAGGCCTTGTACGAGCTCAGAAGACACTCATAGGATAACATATACATGGGGAGCTTGATGAAGATATTAACCTTTGCTACAAGGTTGAAGATGAAAGCCTATAGAGGATGACAAGCTCACAGATGGGTGCGATAAGAACTTTTGAAAAGGTTCAAGATAGAGGATCTTGGTATCCAGTGACCCTAGATGGATACATATAATATTAGTAGCAGAGGAAGCTCCTTGTCACTCCGGTACAGAATGTTTTAGTGCATAGAGTACAAAAGACAGAGGGAGTATGATGCTCCGCTTCAGAGGGAGTGACTGCAAAAGATCCTGAGGTTTAACATGGTACGACAGGATGGACATATTACTGATGACTCTAGGCTTTTACTGAGAGTAAATAGGATTCCAACCTTTTCTTCAAGGTTGAAGGTGGAAGACCAGTGATGCTCCTGTTATATGTCAATGACTTGTTCCTGACAGAAAAGAGGAACTCATTAAATTTGCAAGAAGAAGAGTTTCTACCAAGTTCGAGATAAAGGACTTCGGGATGATCCACTACGTTCTAGGCATGGAGGTGTGGACAAGGGAAGTATGTAGTAGAGATACTGAAGAGGTTTAGGATGATGGATTGCATGACCACACCTATGGCATCAAACCTGAAGCTATTGAGTAATGCTTCATTAGAGACGGTTGATGCTACAATGTATCGTTAGATGATTTACCTGACAAATATGAGACCAGATATTTTCTTTGTTGTGAACACATTGAGATATGTTCACCTGATGGTTGCAAAGCATGCAGTGAGGTACCTGAAGGGTACAGTTGATTATGGGCTCAAGTATGAGGCGAATCAGAAGATTAACCCGGAGGGTTATGAGGATTTGTATTGGGTAGGCAGTGCCATTGATAGGAAGAGCACTTCGATGTGCTACTTCAGTATGGGATCAAGTGTGATATCTTGGTTTGGAAGGGTGGAGTCCTGCATGGCGCTGAGTACAGCTAAGGAAAAAGATGTTGCCACTTGCTATTTGGGAGGTAGTATGTTTCTTTTGAAAACTACTATTTTATTTTCTTGATATGACTTGCATTTTTGTATGATACAGAGAGGAGAAATGAAGCTCCAGTATGTGATCCAGATCGAGATATCTCGAAAGAGGGAGTTCTAGCATAGTTGGTGAGACAGGTTGTCTGAGCATAAATCCTGGCGAAGCTCGTAGGTTGCTCAGATGTAAACAAACCTGTAGGTTGTCCTCGGATGTAATCGGTCCTGGTGAAGCTCGCAGGTTATCCTTGAACGTAATCAGCACTGATGTGATTCTATGCTAGAAATGGCCAAAGTGAAGTTTGAGTACTTTAGGGAGAAGCTTGGTGTTCTCCAAATTGAGGTTCCCTCCAAGGGGAAATGATGAGTTCATGAGCCATTCTGACATGGTGAGAGGATTAGGTTCCTTCCATGGTCAGATGTAAGGGCTAATCCATTTTGTCATGGTGAGAGGATTGGTTCCTTCCATGTTAGATATGAGTGCTAAGCCTTTCTGATGTGATTGTAGGATTGGTTCCTACATGATCAGATATAAGTGTTGAATTCCATTCTTGGAATGGAGGCACCTGGTCAGTTACTAGGAATACTCAGCTTGGTGCTGAGATTCCATTCTCTAGGAGAATGGAGGAACTTGGTCAATTACCAGGAATCCTTAGTCTAAGACTGAGAGCCCTTCTAATGCGGTGTGTTCGCACATGGTTGGATGTAAGTGTAGAGCCCTTCCGATGTGGTGTGTTCGCACATGGTCGGATGTAAGTGCAGAGCCCTTCTGATGCGGTGTGTTCACACATGGTCAAATGTAAGTGCAGAGCCCTTCCGATGAGGTGTGTTCACACATGGTCGAATATAAGTGCTGAGCTATTCTAGCGCGATGTGTTTACACATGGTCAGATGTGAGTGCTGGGCCTTTTTGACAAGATGAGGTCAGATGTGAGTGTTGGGCGTGCCTTTCTAATAAGATGAGGTCAGATGTAAGTGCTAGGTAGGCCATTCTAACTTAAGGTTAGATATAAGCACTGAAGAAGACCTACATGGAGGCTAGGCCTACAACCATCATGAAAAAGGGCTGGCTCTGTAGAACTTCCTATGATGAGAAGAATGAAGTGATAGCACCATTTGATTGCGATAGAAGAAGCAGTAATGATGATGATGATTTAGTGATGAGATAGCTTTGATGATGATCTAGATCAAGTGATGATCCAAACTTGATGATGATCCAGAAGTGATGATCTAGATCAAGTGATGATCCAGACTTGATGATGATCCAGAAGTGACGATCCATATCAAGTGATGATCCAAACTTGATGATGATCTAGCATTGACAATCCAGACTATATGATGATCCAGATCAAGTGATGATCCCAACTCGATGATCCAGTGATGATCCAGACTTAATGAAGATGACTTGACAATGAAGATGACTTGACGATGAAGATGACCTGACAATGAATATGACTTGAAGACGAAGATGACTTGATGATGATCCAGATGATACAGAGAAGAAGACTTGTGTTGATAAATTGTGTCAAGAGAATACCTTCCTAGTTAAGAGGGAGTGTTGATGTATTTGTAACTTTGGAATGTATTCACTTGTATATCTTATGTATTGTACCCCGATGTTTATTCCAGGAAGTATCTATAATGTAATTGAGTCATGCCATGCCCCAATGTTCCGATCGGGAGATTCAATAATGTAAACAAGTCATGTAAAGTCATTGAGGTTAACCCTCCATTGTAAGTCGGAGCAATAGTCCCCACATTTGTGTCAAGGTTAACCCTCCTTGTTGATCGGAGGGCAAAGTCCCCACAATTGTGGGCAACTAGGGTTATTAGACTCTCCTAGAGATGTTGGCTCTAGTAAGTAATTTTTAAGTGGGGCCGACATGTTAAAGTGGACATTAAGTGAATGAAAGAATATAAATAGAGAGTGAGACTCTCTATTTATAACACACACACTCACTCATTGGGGTGCATGAGTAAGAGAAAATTAGTTCTCTCAAGTGAGAGAGAGAGAGAGAGAGAACCTGTGGAGATCATCTTTATGTTTTCGGGATTTACTGCTGCTATTGGTGCTCATTCTATCTCTGAGGAAGTTGCGGGGTTTTCTCCTTGATGGTTTCCCTGAGGAAAATTCTTTGTCTCTTGTCTCCTATGTTTATTGCTGTGCATGTTATTCTCTCAGATAAGATCCTAAGATAATTCTAGCTTGAATGATAAAAATATAACAACTTTGCTGAGATATTCTCCAAAAATATCTCTCTTTGTACTTTAAGATGGCCATATACTACTGATGTTTATGATCCCGTTGAGGTCTGAAAAATAACTTTTATGGCTGTCACCAAGCTGTCCTTAATCTGCCTTTGCAACCTGTGTACAAATAGTCCTATGACTGTCATATAACATCCCAAATAGTGCTTCTAGATAACTTAACAATACTTCAAATGTCATGGACTTCTATTCTCAAGTCTATGTCATGGAATCGCTTCATGTCACAAAGATATATATTCCCTTGCTCCATGTGGGACAAAGTTCCATGACAAATATAAAAAAACAATTGAACGCTTAGTGATAGAGTGACTTGGGATTATTTGGGAGATTTTTAGTTTATGCATTGACACTTTTCAAGTACACTAACAATGAATCCCTTTCCATATCAAAAAATAAAGCTTTGAGATAATGATAGTTAAGGTAAAGATGGTGATTCTATTATATGCATGGATTCAAACTGATGGGAAGGGTGTGCTGCCAATTGTTATGTTCCCACTCATCATTATTGCATATACCTCTCAATACAATCACCATTTAAGAAACTAATTTATAGGAATTGATCTGATTGAATAGGTAATGAAACAAATATCTTTTGAGAAAGAGCAACATCTTATTTTTATCCTAAAGAGAGGTACTATGTTCATCGAGAGTTGAGTTTGCATTTTTTGAAATTAGCACAAATTACTTATACCATGTTAAATTTTGAAATCAAAAGAGAAATTTCAAGATGTATGCTTTAAGTGAACATAGTATCATTGAAAACAGAGCACAAGATTTCAGCTTTTCTCATTTAATATTAAGTCATTTTATAAGATGAAATTCTAGAGTTTATGTGAAGGATAAAATGGCACATATGATAGATTACAAGCAACATATTCTTCATTCATAAGTAAGTGGGACAACACATGAATTGAGGTGTTGATCTCTATCCACATACCTGATCTTCAAACTTCTAAATATAGAATTTGGTTCCTCAATCAAAGCATGGCTTCATCATTTGAACAGCATAAAGGTAGCAGTTGAAGAAAAAGCAAGATGGAGGGAATTTGTTGGCAGTGAGAGACTAGGTTTTGGTTATGGGCCTTGGTCTAGTGTAAATTCTCATATTTAAGAAAACTTCCAGGGGATGGTTTGCATTAATCTTCTCATTAATTTCATATATGTTCTTTCTATACATTAACGTAATTTTGCAAGCCAGAGTATTTTCTATAATCAAAGATTGGCAAAGGCCAGATTGTGTAATAGTTTTCTTTTGTCATTTATGTATTTGTGTAAAGTATTTATCCAAATACAGGGTATGTTGTAAGAATTTCAGAGATTGACTCTTTTTGTACCTTTGATATACAAGAGTTTGAAATTGTTCATTTGATTACTTTAATTAAGTGGCATATTGTTGGATCATTATTTTAATGCGAAGTAATTCATTTGCATGTCAAGGATGCTTGATCATTCCACAAACTCTTAATTTGTACCTAACGTTTCTTCATTTTAAGTTAGCAAATATTTCCTTACTCATTTCCAGGACAAATATATATATGTTCTTCTTAATGACTTCCACAAACTCTTAATTTATCGCATGCTTTTTCATCTTAAACTAGCAAGGATTCCTTACTCATTGCCAGGAAAAATATTTATATGTTCTTCTTAACTTCTTTTGCACCTACCATTTTCAATTATTGTTCTCTACACATCAAAACTCTAGTTCCCATTAGAAATGCCTTCAATATGAGGGTTTACTTTGATTTTATTCTAGACCCTATTTCTATTTACCTAAACTTGTCATTCTTTCCACTGAATGTTGTGAGCTGTTGTTGTCTAGAAAGGCCTTCAATATGAGGGTTTTACTTTGATTTTATTCCAGACTCTAATTTTATTTACCTAAGCTTGTCATTCTTTCCACTGAATGTTGTGAGATGTTGCTTCCTGAGTTGTTGTTGTAGTGATAGTGAGCATCCAACTCTCTGACAATCACAGATGGTTACCATTTGGCCCAAGAGCCTTGACAAAGTTCATAAGTACCCAATAACATCTCGAGTAACAATAGAGTGCATAATTTCAAAGTCCACCTGTCCTCTCAATACTTGGGCTTCCCACTATAAATCGACATGTACAACTACTATGGCTCTCACTATGTTGTTAGTTATTCGGTTACGACAAACTAAAAACTATTGAGACAATCTCTAAGTCACTCTTTCTTTTATAAATATATATAATATTATGCAAAAAAAAATTATTAATGTTTGTTTTTAATTATCCATGTTCTTTTTATATTAATTATCTATTTAAGATAAATATTTGGACATATAGTTTCCAACATGTTCTTGTTAAAGAGATTGTTAATGGTTTGCTACATAACAGAGATTTTAGTTTATCTAGATATTCTTTTTGATGTGTTTCCATGCCTTGCCAGTTCATTTTTGGGTGTCATTCTAGTAGGTTTTCCATGTATTCCTTTTCCAGAGATAAAATATTAGTTATTTGCTTCGCGGTGATAACCTAACACACACACATCATTTATTGAATATAATTAAAAAAATGTATAAAAGAAAACTACTTTGAAAGGACCGCACATTTTAGAAATGAGATTCAAACAATGGGGGTTTGAAGTTTCAATCTATGAGTTTTAAGGTTTTGATGACAAGCTCAAGTTCCATTGATACATATTTATGAAACATAAAACTTCCATTTAGGCTTCAACAATGACAAAACCCCTCAACAAGGCTTGTCCCCCAAGTTATTAAAAATAAAATTATTCAACATGGAAAATAAGCATACTACTAAAATCTGAAATCTCTATGCATATATTTGAAAATTTGTTAGTACTTACAATTCAAAATTCTCTAATAAACTGGCATATCTTGTAAACCAAATAATTCAATGGATGGAAGATAGTCCAAGGCCCTCAAGAGCATCGACAATGCCAGGTTTTTAGTGCCCATGGTAACAAGTATGAGTGGGTTTTAGAGTTCTCAATGTTCTCTGCAAGTCTGAATTTAGAACCCAGTGCACATGCAACAGAGCATTAGCAAAGTCATGATGTCTAAGTACCCATGAGTTCACAACTTCAATTCTTTAAGCATATTCAACATGGAAAATAAGCATACTACTAAAATCTGAAATCTCTATACATATATTTGCAAATTTGTTGGTACTTACAATTCAAAATTCTCTAATAAACTGGCATATCTTGTAAACTGAATACTTTAATAGATGGAAGATAGTCCAAGGCCCTCGATAGTAGTGACAATGTCAGGTTTTTAGTTCCCATGGTAACAAGTATGAGTGGGTTTTAGAGTTCTCAATGTTCTCTACAAGTCTGCATTTAGAACCCAGTGCACATTCAATAGAGAATTAGCAAAGTCATGATGTCTAAGTACCCATGAGTTCAAAACTTCAAGTCTTCAATCATATTCAACATGGAAAATAAGAATACTACTAAAATCTGAAATATCTATACATATATTTGCAAATTTGTTGGTACTTACAATTCAAAAATCTCTAATAAACTGGCATATCTTGTAAACCAAATACTTCAATGGATTGAAGATCATCAAGGACCTCGAGAGAAACGACAATGCCAGGTTTTTAGTGCCCATGGTAACAAGTATGAGTGGGTTTTAGAGTTCTCAACGTTCTCTGCAAGTCTGAATTTAGAACCCAATGCACATGCAACATAGCATTAGCAAAGTCATGATGTCTAAGTACCCATGAGTTCAAAACTTCAAGTATTCAAACATATGCTTATGACTATTGGGTTTTTGCTAAGAAAATAAGACAAAAACATAAACAAAATGTACGTTTGATATTTTCAAAAATAAATAGAGATCCTTGGATTTCAACTAGCTTGCAAATGACATTATAGTAGCAATCCCATGAAAGAGTCTTAAAATAGAATAATTAATCCCTAATTATTGATTCCATTTTGGCCTCAAACCCACTCAATTCATTTATTGAATCCATCTGGGATTAATTCTTTCATATTGTCAAAAACATGGTTTTCACATAATTTTCAAACTCAATCAAGGGAGAAGAGTTGCCATGAAATAGGAAAATATCATGCAACCCAACAGGGATCAAGGATATTTCAATTTATAATTGAAAAAAAAATAATCTTAATCCTCCATCTTCAACACATCCAGTAGTTTGTACATTCCCATTATATTTCAACACCTTATACATCAAAGCATAAATATATACAAAACTATCAAATAATACCAAGTTGAAAAATATGATGTATCACCACCCAAGTCCTCTAACAAAATAAGATGCCAAAATTGATGTGGGTGTACAAAAGACCAATCTTCAAATATTCAAAATCAAATTTAGGAAAACAAATGGAATGTAATATAAAAATGCAGGTTGGAAATTTCAAACCTGCCTTCATCCAAATCGTAATATTAATAAATTGATCTCACTAGCTTTGGTGAAAGTTGAACTTATGAAGATTGAAGCTGGAATGGAGCCATACATAAGAACTACTAGGTTCCCCATTATACAAAATCTTCACTTGGCACAATAGAGCTAGATATGTATGCAAAGGGATAAGATACCGTTCCAAGTAAGAGTAAGAACAAATGATATATTCGAGGAAAATAATGGACCTATAACTGCATTTCAAATACTAGGTGTAGAACAAGGTGGGCAGAGAAAAGCCATCATAAAACTAATTTAAACCCATCAATTGAGTTGGAGAAACTTGCATTGGCAGTTAAGAACTTACAAGATTAAGGCAAAATCTCATCGAGTAATGAAAAAATGTGGAATGGACTAAAGAAGTGGGAAAAATGTATGAATGGTTCATAAATGGCATTTTAAAAGCACAGAAAAGTGGATGAATGAATCATAAATGGCATTTTAAAGAAACATATTTGAAAATTAATAAATCATGTATAAATTTTAATATCGTATATGGGAAAGAAATCTTGAATTGGATCTAAGGGTTGAGAATCCACTCATAAAGAGTACAAGAAGTGTTATAGGAAGAACCATCCAAGTTCATACAAAATGGTATAATGTTCACTATTCATAAGCGACAAGATCATTAACAGAGATATGATGAAAAAACACAATCCACCTGATAATGCTTGGCCAATGAGGATTGGAAGATTTATGGTCTTAATTGAGCACTGCTCAGGGTAGGTCATGAAAGGTCCTACCTCATCTATGCATAGGATCCATGGGCCTTTTATGGCTTACTAACCAAGATCACGATGTTATTTTCTGACAATCCTATCTTGATTTTGTGATCATTTCAATGGCTTCCTAATACTTCTGCCATTGAGTGTGTGTGTCCTTCAAAGATCCAAGCATTATGCTTTCTTATTTGATAATCCTTGTCTATATAGAGGCTATGAGTGTTGGAAGCTCAATCCTTGATGAAGTCACATGAACAATTTGTTTGTGTTTTGTATTCTACACCCAAGAAAAACACTAATAGAAGTAGTGTGCTTGTTGGTTTTCATATGCCACATTTTTATAGTATGTTGATTTTCCAATGTTATATTTAATATTTATCCTTTGAACACCATCATCCCCCTAGTCACCTCCCCTAAAAAAAAGGTATCAGCCCTGGTTTCATGCAACTAAGATCCATTTCAATAGATTGAAATAGGTTGGGACTTTGAAATTTGAAGCATTTATACTAAAATTATGCTACCAAGATGAACAAACCTTATTAAAGATGGTCTTTTCAAATCCAATTAAAATAGCAATCCATTGTGTCCATTCCACTAAATAGTAAATACCTAACTAAAAAATGGAGATGGTACCAAATAGAAAATAACAGTTTTCGCCAAGCCTCATTGAAGAGCACAAATGATGTCTCAACTTTTAATTTAGGGCTAGGGAAACTATCCAATGATGAGAAAATTTGTCAACTATGATTCTTGGAATGAGATTGAGATTCTTATGATAACAAGTCTAATTATAAGAGCGTACCCATTCTTGATCATTAATATAGGAAAGGATCATGATAGACAGACAAATAGAAGCAAACAACTTTGTTCAGGAAATAAGAATCCTTCAAACTAAATTCTATGGAATTGGTTTGAAACATAACCCAAGGTAAAGGAATAAATGGGCCAACTATATGTCTAAACTAGATATCCCCTTATCCCAAACAAAGATACTAAATGAACATATGGATGGAACCAAAGAAGAATAATGGTTAGAGATATTTGTGGTACCTGACAGCAGCCTTTAGGAAATGGATGCCATGATTAAGCAAACTTCTGACATGATTATATAAGTACTTAAAACTTGCACAGGGATGATAATGTGGCCAAGAGAAAAGTTGTTTAGATTATGACAATCGCATCATTTTCATGCTTTCAAGTTTCAACTCAGTCCTGTTACAAGGGAGTTGGGAAGAAGATTTTAGACTAAAGAAAACTTGCGATGAATGAGAGGACCGGAAGCACTGATGGGACATTATGGTAGATGGAGGAAAAGGGACAAAGAGAATACTGCTCCTCTTCCAACCCACCAAATCCACAATGCCAACTTCTGCTCTATGTATCTTCCATGTGACATGTCCTTTCTTTATGTAGTACTCAGATAAAACATGAAAATGAAAATACCAAATTCCCATTGAACAAGGAAAAATGTCTATGTTCTAGAAAGGAAGATACACAAGGAAATGTGCATGAAAATGAATGTGATGGGAAATATAGCTCAATTCACAAAGGTAGAGTGGACAATTTGAAAATCTTTCATAATCTTGTGGTTTAGCTTAGCTATAGGAAATCAAAGAAATATAATGGAACATAACGCAATAATGGAGTAACTTCCAGTTGAAATGTAAAATATTGGCAGATTAATGTGTGGAAATTGCAAAGCATGCAAATGGAGATGAATGCCATGGATAACTTTATGTTTAAGAAAATCAAGTTAAAATCAAGATGGATATATTCTACCAAGATATTGAGAGCTTCATCTAGAAGGTGGGAATAAATCAAATGAAAGCCACTGCCATGCAAGATCAAGCTCATCAATCCATGGTTTATTTACCTAGAAAATACCACCTTTTGTAATTCAAGCTTGATAGTTTTTGTGTGTGTATGTTCATGTTGTGTAGATTCACATTGGAACCATTGGTATCTCCATAGTTATAGTGCATATGAAATCCCTCAATATCTAATTCTTGTGAGACTAGGGCACTAGGACTCAGATGTGTGTGTGTCTTGAATATAATATAGACACGAGGAAATAAAATATAAACACAAAAATGTAAGTTTTTTTAACATAAAAATAGAACTAAAATGCACCAAGCAAAAAAAATAAAACAGAGATCATATAATACATAACTATGAATTGTACTTCTCTATATCCACCTTCATCCGATATCATGATCAGTAATGCATAGCTCTTTACATGTGCGAGGCAGTGACTCTAAAACAACAAAAACTGCAGGCTGATTTCCAGGTCTCACCCCATCATATTGATTAGCAATTTAGCACCTTTTTCAACCCTATTTCAACAATTGGTGGTGCTAAGAGACAGAAAGATCTTTTGATGGATAGCAAAGCCAACATCAGGTCTATGATACCACGTAAAGAATCTCATCCTAGATCTGATTGAGTCTTTCCCACAGAAACTAGGCACAAATATTGTTGTCTTCATAGATTCAATAAAAAACCCTACCAGGGCTAGAGTCGTATCATGAGATTCCTTTCTGTGGAATCAAGTATTGGTAGAGGGTCTACTCATGTTTCCTGGATTCCTCCCATAATCATCCAGCCATGCCCTCTAGCCTTCAGCAGTCCCCAGACATCTTCCTTTGAATTTTTATTAAACTTATAAACTTTGTATGGCACAAAAGGAGATCAGGGCTCCTTACCTTTATAGAGGCTTCACTTATGCAGCCATCTGATTTATCTCTAAGAGACTGTGGGATTTAACCTGAACTTATGCCACACAAACTTGATTCGTTGTTGCTTTCTTAACATGGCAAAACTTGGCGCCCTTCAACAGCCTGTCTAACTGGCATTCATGCTGAACTTCCTTCCATGTTATCAGAACCTCTATCTATCATGAAATAATCTTGGAAAGTGCTATAATGTGAACTTAGAATAATCTATTAATGTGCATCATGCATAAAAACAAATCGATTCCAATTGATCTTAGCAGCCAATCTTTTACATAGATATGAGGAGACTCCAATATCCACACATTATGGGCACCAACTCAAACGAGGCTCCAACTCCCTGGATCTCCTGCACCAACAGGAAGAAGGACACAACCTTCTATATGCAAGCTCCAACTCATGTTATACACTTCAATGGAGAGAGGCTCCATCCTCTCACAAGTATCAACACCAACTGAGATAGAAGATCCAACTTCTCTTACTTTTCCACTGACTGGTGAAGGTTTCAATCTTATTGGAAAAAGATCCCACTTCTATATAGTGCACAAAATGATGATGGTAATGACAACCTTTGTCAGTCTGTCAGCTTCAATCTCTTCTCAACTCTTCACTACTCTTCCTCCAATGTTTTTGTCATATCACTGTCACAGTCAAGTCACTTTCTTTTGCATTTTCTCAAATTCTATGTCTACTATTATACGCCTATGTTTAGCTGTTACTTAGGGTTTCTTGTTGTAGCAATATGCTTAGTTACTATCAGGTGTACAAGGTCCAATCATACAACCGATTACATGTTGGTCATCACCATGGAAAATCCTTAATAAAGCCATGCACAAATCATACTACAAGCCAATGTAGATCTGCCCCTAGATATCGATGTTGGTTCAACAATGGTCATATTGCGTGGCTAAGGGCACAAGAATACTCTCTTTACCATAGAGTAGAACACCATACATACCTCAATCATAATACTATTCAGCCATCATCAAAGGAGTATGCCAAATTTGATCAAAAAAATACACAAGCCTTAACTTCAGTCTGCACTCTTCATATCAAATTTTGGACTGTAGCAGTCATTGCACCTTCAACCTCTTCCTTCCCTCCCTGCTCCTTGGCCTTCAATTTCTAGTCTGATCTTCTGCCCATAATATCATTGTTTCTTGGCATGCTTATTGGACAGTCACATCAGTTTGAAGGTTTTTTGGGGGCACAATTTGAGTGGAGAGACACCAAGGAAAAGTGACACCCCACACTGCCTTCATTTCTACTACGAATTACTTGGAAGGAGTTCAAAGTAGACTGCTGGGATTTTCCTTTTGCTTTTACCAGTTGCCAGTATACATACTCAGACAAATCGTGGCACTTCAAGAATATTTCTCATCAATGAAAAGGATTTGTTATTACATTTAAACCTACAGGTCAGAAAAGGAGTTTAAATATGATTTACTTGTAGTTGTTATCATATAGTAGTTGTTACAGTCATTAAAATAATCATATTATCTTCATTCAAACTGCTGTTATATTTATTACAAGATTGTTTTTGTTTATCCATACTATGGGATTTTCTTTCTGGATTTAATGCACATGAATACTTTCAAACTTATTATGAAACTATTGCGTCACTGAGATCTAAAGCAAACCATCAAATTAAACTACAAACCCAACAAACAAGCAAACCTCTTCAGATTAGCAGTAAGAAAGAAATCACAGTGGTATTCAAGCAGTGAATTGGAAAAGTGTTAGACGGAAGTCCTCAACCAAAGAAACTCCACAGTTAACAAAAAATTAGGTAGTTTTAGCAAGGGTCTTTACACAGGATCTCATTTTTACTAAGGTCATCAAATATGACATTTATGGAAAGACTACACCAAAAACAACTAACTATGGGTCTAGAGGAATCAAGAACAATTGCTAGCAGAGAAAAAGGAAATGCCATAGAATTATAGTATGATGGAAGAAATAGCAGGCATCTTGGAATCCTCAAGGGAATAAGATCTCACTATAAAAGTAAAAGTTGAGGGTTGCATGAGCGCTAGAAAAGAACAAAAAACGAAAATAGCAAGAACACGACCTCGAAGTAGTTAAGTGTAGAAGCAAGTTTAATGAGGGAATCATCATGTGGGTCATCCAAAACAGGTATGCTTAAAAATAATACTAATCCCTACTCTTAGTCATTAATGAAGCTAGATAGTTTAGTAGAAAATCTTTCTAGGACCTTCCACACCCAATTTCTCTTATGGCTAAGGATTCAAACTCCATAGAAAAATTTGATGTCCTCAAAAACCTTAAATATTTGGAAGATTTTCCTAAAGGACTTTCCTTGATAAACAAATCACATGGGAGACGGAATTCTAAAGTTGTATCTGTAGTGAGCAGTTCATTTGAAGAGGTTGAGGAAATTGAACGAAAAAGAGGAAGGGAAAAAATCTGTCTGTTATAAATTATGACCCAAAATGGAAAACTCTAAAAAATAGGACTCAAGGATAGAGGGAGATTTAGCCTTGAACCCCAAACAACCCTCTACAATATGTAGGAAGTGTTACCTATCATTCAGTACAAGAAGTCAAAAAGGAAGTCAAGGGAAACAAATGACTATCAAGGGGGGCCTTAAAGAGGGTGTGCCTCAGAGAGGGTTAATCCATGAAAATTATCCCCTTGAATGTGAGAGGGGTAGGAAGTGCCCATAAGAATCCAACCCTCAAAAGATTGTTTTCCATTTACAAACCAGGTGTAATAATGATCCAAAAGATCATGTGTAGGGGCTCCAAAGAAAACACTATACTATCATCCTATTTAGCAAATTGGTCTTTTTGTTCTCTAGACTAAGTAGGAAGATCAAGACATAACCTAACTAAATGGAATAAATCTATGGAACTTATAAATTCATCATTTATATCTGCAATTATACAGATTGAACTAAAATCCAAGGCATATGGAGATGGAGAGGTGTTCTAGGACAATTCCAAAGTTTATGTAGTGGTCAAATTATAATGTCATCCTAGGGTGTGATTGGAGAAGTATGTGGGGGAATCACCAAACAAGATGCAATGGTAGATTAGTAATATCATATGTTTAAATATTTAGGGATCTGTGAGGTGAAACCTATTATCCTGACTCCAACAGGGAGGAACTATGGAAAACGAAGGAATGGGTATTGAAGAGTTTAGATAGGTTTTTGGTAGATTAAAATATTTTTAAGGATGTGGAAGACTGAAAGTCTATGGTTTCACCTCAAGCATACTTCCCACAAATTCAAGGATTTAGCACTGGCTCTATGAAAAAAATCAAAGAGATGGTGACTAATTGGTGCTAAAACTGGTTATCTAAAGGAGGCAAGGTAACTTTGGTCAAATTAGTTTTGGAGGGGATATTAATTAAATGGAATTTGTAGATTTACATATCAAAAGGAATGATAGGAAAAACTAGAAAAAAAGTGCTTTAGCTTCCTATGAAAGGAATGTTAGGAAAAACTACAAAAAATTGCTTTAGCCTCTTATGGACAGGAAAAAAAGAAAGGGAAGGAATACCATTGTTTAAGTTGGAAAAATTGGCAAAACCAGGAGGGGAGGGGTTAAAGAATATCCAACTATTTGAACAAGCTTTAGATAGCAAAAAGTCTATGGAAAATGAGAAGGAATGAAGGCTTATGGGGAGAAGTGATGAAACAAAAGTAGATAACTCTTGGGTCAATGGAGAATTTGATTAGAAATGAAGGCAAGGATTTTGGAGGGGCCTCAATTATCAAAAACACATTAGTGAAATCTTCTCTATTCCTCAAAGAAGGTTGGCCTAGAAGATTGGGAAAAAGGAAAATGGTTGACCTAAAAGACTGGGAAAGGAGATAGAGTGAGAACTGGGGAGGACCCATGGATGGGTTGTAAAGGAAATTATAGGTTATCATTATCTTTAACAACTACACCTGGAGAATAGGAGCATAGTGGATGCAGGAAACCTTTTGTCTAACTCCATATGTGTTAAGAACCCATGTCAACCCCCCTCTTTATTTTGTTAGTATATTGTTTCGGACGCATATGCTTTGTAAGTCGTCCCATTAGTATGTTGCATTATCCCACATTCATGGGGAGTAAGTAATAGTTGTTAAGTCATCCAGTTAATATGTTGCATTATCCCACATTCATGGGGAGTAATAGTTGCATATATTAGACTTAGTATATAAGTATGTGTTGAGGATAATGAAAGCATCGAAGAGTTATTTTGTATTGAGCTTGCTCAAAGGAGGTGCCTCCTCGAAGTGGCCTGCGATTAATAAAATCTCTTCTGTGATCCATAATTTCTGTTATATCGTGCATTCTTATTGTTTATTACAGGAGGTTCTCCACATCTGGTATTGGAGCACTTTCTTGGGCTCGTTTGGTGGAATTTCTAGAAATTTGTTTTCCTGCCATGCTTCCTGGCGCTGTGAGCCTGACAGTTGTTCTTCTTCTTGCAGCGGTATTATTCATTCCGATCAGGGATTAAATCCTATTCACTTAACTGTGGGAAGTACTTGGGCATAGCCATAAAACTCATTGTGAGGAGTACCACAGGAATCCCGAAGTAGCTGGCCATTGAGAGGACCTGCCAAGCGAAAAGGGCAACGACCCCCACCAGATTGACTAGATTCCCATCTGTGAGGAAAACCAAAGAGCTGTCATTTTTTGCCAAGCAGTTAGCAGTTTTACCTGCACCGTGAAGTGAGGGGTACTACCCCAATACTCAAGCCTGAGACAGCCTTAGTGTCCGAGTGAATACCTTTCAACCATTAGGAAGCTGAATATACCTGGGGTCCATATCTAATTACAGTTGATAATGTGCAGCATTCCGGAATTATCACAGATCATTTACTCCATTTCCTGTTGATACAACACAGCTTTCTAGCACCGCCACAGATCATTTATAGCCATATCTTCCTTGATTTAGCTCTGTTTCCCTTGAAACTTCACTGAAACCCCCATAATACCATTCTACATATTCCTTTATTGAGCACCCTATCCCCAATATCACTTCCTGAAGGCTAAAATTCCACATTTGTCAATTTTTAGGGTTTGTCATAACTTCTCTGATTCTCACCCAATCGCCTTCAAATTTTTCCACGGTGTTCGTTTTCCATTTTTGCTTCATTATCCCTCTTTGAAAAATTTTACAATTCCTTCATTCCACCTCTGAAATTCACATTTTCAGCTTCTTGTCCCTAAGAAAGTGTCCAAAACCCCGTAAACCCCCAATTACCCCCCCAAATTTTTCTCAAATAAAAAATCTCCTTTTCTCAAACCCTCTCCATTTTTGTTTTTCTACCCATCACCTAGAAAGAAAAAAAAATTGCTTATGGTTGTCCCCTGCGTCGGAGCAAATAAACAAATGGAAGAAGAATTTGCCGCCATCAAGTCCAAACTCAAGGATCTAGATAAAAAATTTCTCGGCCTCCATCTTCAACATTCACCCATGAACACCTGCCGCCAACCTAACTCTTCTACAGACACTGGGTTCTCATCGTCTAGCAACTTCCGTGGGTCGAAGCTGGATTTTCCTCGCTTCAATGGTGATGATCTGACTGGATGGATTTATAGGGAGGAACAATATTTGAGTCTGCATAACACTTTTGATGTCAATAAAGTCCCACTTGCATCCTTTTATTTGGAACATGAAGCACTTCAATGGTTCTGTTGGTACATCAAGGCTCATGCAGAGCCAAACTGGACAGATTTTTCCCAACTCCTTTTGCAACGATTTGGACCTAGTGCTTTTGATGACTTCACATGTGCACTCACCAAACTTCGCCAAACTAGCACTGTGCGGGAGTATCAGACAGAATTTGAGAAACTAGCCAATCACACCGAGGGATTTCCTAATGCATTCTACTTGAGTTGTTTTATCAGTGGTTTGAAGGATGCCATATGATCTAAGGTTAAAATGTTCTTCCCCAACACAATGATGGAAGCCCTAGGGTTGGCTAAGCTAGCAGAGGACAAGATCAAGGCTCAACAACGCTCCAAATACACTCTTGTTCCATTCAGACCTATGGTTCCCCAAAGAACCCAAAATCCGCCAGCTCCTAGAACCACTCCTATCAAGCATTTGTCTGAAGCAGAGATGTGAGAACATCGTGAAAAATAGATTTGTTATAATTGTGACGAGAAATTCACCCGGGGGCATAGATGTGTTGAGAAAAAACTCTATCTCTTGGATGTGGATTCTCCACCTGCACCTGAAATTTTTTATTATGCTCAAGATCCAATAGATGATGATGGTGACATTCAACAACTTCCTACTCCAGACGACCAACCAGAGATATCTCTCCATGCCTTAGCCAGAGTCACCACCCCACAAACCATGCGGGTCATAGGGTTCTTCAAAAAACTCCCTCTTACAATACTCATTGATTCTGGTAGCACTCACAACTTCATTGACCCAAGGATCGCCAAACAGGCTTATTGTTTCATCCATCCTTGCTCCAGCTTTGAATTCATGATTGCCAATGGGGGCACCTTACCTTGAAAAGGGAAGTGTCGTAATGTGTGCATATCTATGGGGTATTATAACTTGTGCTCTGACATGTTTTCCTTGCCCTTAGGCGGATGTGATGTGGTTTTGGGCGCTCAATGGTTACGCACACTTGGACCCATTTTATGGGATTTTACCGAACTTTGGATGCAGTTTTCCATCAATGGTACCAAACACACATTGTGGGGCTTACAACTAGGGTCTTTCAGCCTCATTAGTTCGCATCGAATGGAAAAGATTCTTAAGAAAAGTTCACATGGTGTCATCGCTCAGCTCCATTTCATTCAGATGCAACCTTCAGCAGTCTCAACTACTCCATTGGAGCTCCAACAAATTTTGGATTGATATGCATGTGTGTTTGCTGAGCTAGTGGGATTTCCACCTTCCTAACTCGAGGACCATCATATTCTGCTCCTTCCCGAAAGCATCCCTCCCAACATCATGCCCTATCGCTACCCATTTCACCACAAGACATAAATTGAGATGCTTGTTCACAATTTACTGAAGCAAGGTGTTATTCACCCTAGCACTAGTTCCTTCTCTTCACCGGTCCTTCCAGTTTGGAAAAAAGATGGGTCATGGCGCCTTTGCATCAACTTTAGAGCACTTAATCACATCACAATCAAGGATAATTTTCCAATTCCCGTTGTTGATGAGCTTTTGGATGAGCTCCATGGTGCTCATTTTTTCTCCAAGTTGGATCTTCGTTCTGGGTATCACCAAATTCGGGTCCATACGGATGATATCCCTAAAACAACTTTCCACACACATGATGGCCATTATGAATTTTTGGTCATGCCATTTGGCCTCACAAAGGCCCCTTCCATGTTCCAGGCATTAATGAATAAAATATTTCGACCCTACTTGCGAAACTTCATTCTGGTCTTCTTTGATGATATCCTCATCTATAGTAAAACCTGGGTTGAGCATCTTCAACATCTTGATCTTGTACTGCAACTTTTCTGTGATCATCATCTCTGTGCCAAACAATCTAAATGTGTTTTTGGGTAGAAGGAAGTAGAGTATCTCGGGCATATTGTTTCAGCACAAGGGGTTTGTGTCGATCCTACCAAAATCGATGCCATGAAAAATTGGCCACATCCTCAGACCTTGAAGAGCCTTCGTGGGTTTTTGGGACTTACTGGATACTACCGCAAGTTTGTCAAGGATTATGGGAATATTTCTACTCCATTAACAACTCTACTGAAAAAGGATGCTTTTGCATGGACACTTGCTGCTGAGTGTGCATTTGAGAAACTGAAACAAGCTATGTGTACCACACTTGTTCTAGCTATGCTTGATTTTTCTAATCCCTTCACTATTGAGAGTGATGCTTGCAAAAATGGACTTGGTGCTATCCTCCTCCAAGACGAACATCCCATTGTGTTCACCAGCAAATCCTTGTATGGTAAGAATTTATCCGCCTCTACATACGAGAAGGAAATGATGGCTATTTTGCATGTCGTACAGAAGTGGCATCCATACCTCTTAGGGAATCATTTTTACATCAAGACTAATCACCAGAATCTGAAATCATTAGAGAGAATTTGAGGTTAAAAATGGGCCTCCTAAGAGATGTACTACAAAAATATAAGATATATTAAAATATTATGAGGTAGGGGTTTTATGGGGTAGGTATATATGACAACTCATCTCCTACACTACTTTTTATGCACAATATAAACAACCATGGTTGAGTTACTTTTCTAAATTGACTATAAATAAAATTAATAAAATAACTCTACAATGATATGACTAAGATTCATTGTAAATTCCCCCAAAAAAATTGTCCTTTAACATTTATTTGTATTGAACTTGTAAATAAAATTAAACAAAAATGAATTTAATTTATATGTATAACTAACATATTTTTTTCATATAAATATCATTCATGAATTTAATT
>LPNX010654927.1:738616-850337 GCA_001517045.1 Pseudotsuga menziesii
ACCACTACCTTTGTTAACTATGGGTTTTCATCCACCACAGAAAATGTGACAAATAAGCATTCTTAACTCATGCAATGCCACCTCAACCATGGGGGATGATGTCATCTACTAGAATGTAATTGGTCGATTTTTATAGTACATTTTGGTCCTTTTGAGGCCCATTTTTGACCTCAAATTCTCTCTAATGATTTCCTGGAACAAAGAGTCTCATCCCCAACACAACAAAAATGGGTTAGCAAACTCATGGGTTATGACTACGAGATCACTTACAACAAGGGTAAGGACAATCTTGTGGCAGATGCTCTTTCCTGCACATTTGATGACCATGCTTCTCTTTCAACTATTCCTATGCCTATTCCAAATTGGTTACAATATCTTCAGCAAGGCTATGTCAATGACTCTTCCTTATCTCAAATCATTCAACAGTTGGTCATTAATCCTTCTCTTGTACTGCATTACTCTTAGGATGGTTCTTCTCTGAGATACAAGGGTCGCTTGGTGCTTCCCCACAGCACAGATCTTCACTGGGATGTCTTCTATGAACTCCATGCTTCTCCAGCGGCAGGGCACTCTAGGTTCCTCAAAACGTATGAGCGGGAATGACGTAACTTCTTTTAGAAGGGAATGAAATGGGAAATTCAACAGATGGTTGCTGAATGTGATACCTACCAGCGCCACAAGGGTGAAACTACACTCCTCCCTAGCTTACTTGAACCCTTTCCCATCCCTACAAGGATTTGGACAGATATTTTGATGGATTTCATAGACGGGCTCCCTAAATCTGGAGGGAAGACCGTAATCTTGGTTGTGGTTGATCGACTCTCCAAATATAGTCATTTTTGTGCTCTCAGCCATCCATATACTGCCTCCTCAGTCGCACAAATTTTCATGGACCAGATATTCCATCTTCATGGAATGCCTTCTTCCATTGTCTCAGACTGCGATGCAACTTTCACCAGTCATTTTTGGACCGAACTCTTTCGCCTCACTGGCACCAAACTGAAAATGATTTTAGGATATCACCCACAAATAGATGGTCAAACTGAATTCACCAACAAATTCTTGGAAACTTATCTTCGTTGCTTTACCTCTGAACAACAACATCAATGGGAAAAGTGGCTCCCTCTCGCTGAATGGTGGTACAATACTTCCTACCATACTGCATCTAAAATGACTCCATATGAAGCTATTTATGGGCATCCACCCCCTGTGCTCCTTCCATACACCCCCCATAGTTCACCAGTTCAGGTAGTTGACATGGTTCTTCGAAACCGTGATCAAATTCTCCACATTCTGCAAGAGAATCTTCACATGGCAAGCAATCTCATGAAGCAGAAATCCGATCAACACCGGTCTGAGCGCACCTTTCAAGTCCCTGATATGGTTTTCCTTTGTCTGCTGCCTTACAAGCAATCCTCCCTAAAACTCAAAGGGCATCAGAATCTGGCTCCAAAGTTCTATGGGCCATATAAATTTCTTTAGAAGATTGGGTCTATTGCTTATAAATTGGAACTTCCTCCTTCTTCTCGCATTCAACCAGTCTTTCATGTCTCTTGTCTTAAGAAAGTGATTGGAACCAACATCAGAGCACAAATTGTTTTACCAGAGATGGATATGGAAGGATCCATCATTTTGGAACCGGAGGCCATCCTCAATAAGCGCACTCATTAGCTTCGCTCTCGGGTCATAACAGAGGTCTTAATTTAGTGGCAGAGGATGCTACATGGGAACTGCTCCTTCAGATCCAGCAGTAGTTTCCACATCTAAAGCTTTGAGGACAAAGTTTTTTCTAAGAGGGAGGGGATGTTAAGAACCGTGTCAACCCCCCTCTTTATTTTGTTAGTATATTTTGTCAGACGCATATGCTTTGTAAGTCATCCCATTAGTATGTTGTATTATCCCACATTCATGGGGAGTAAATAATAGTTGTTAAGTCGTCCAGTTAATATGTTACATTATCCCACATTCATAGGGAGTAATAGTTGTCTATATTAGACTTAGTATATAAGTATGTGTTGAGGCAAATGAAAGCATCGAAGAGTTATTTTGTATTGAGCTTGCTCAAAGGAGGTTTCCCCCTCGAAGTGGCCTGCGATTAATAAAATCTCTTCTGTGATCCATAATTTCGGTTATATCATGGATTCTTATTATTTATTGCAGGAGGTTCTCCACAATATGAAACCAAGGATGGAAAACAACCATACAGTTAGATCTATAAGGTGAAGAGGCAAAGGAAAGGAATCAGCTTATTTCAAGCCTTAAACTTGGTGATATTAGACTAAGTGAGAAGGAGGATGAAATTATTCGGTCAAAAAACAAGGCTACAAAAAATTATATAGCAAAACTAGGCTATGATATCAAAAACAGAGAGAATAAAGAGGGAGAAAGAGATGGTGGAAAGCTTTACAGAAGCTCAAAATCCCCTCTAAAAACTAGGATGTTGGCATTATCAAACAAGATTATAACCTAGGACATTTGCAAAATTAGAACATGGAAGGGGCTTGGTTGGCATATTCTATGCAATAAATCTGATGAATCTAACTTTGAACTAACTACTAGGAAAGGAAAATGGGAAAGGGATATTGTATTTGATTGTTTCAAGACTCAAGCAATGGTATAGGGATAAACTTTAAAGTAGTAAGCAAAACATAAATCCTTGACTTGAACAATTGCATGGGCCCTATGGTTGGTGAGAAATGATGACATTTCAAAGCAAGGAAATCCATACAATTCAAATATACCATCAAATTATATATATGGAGTCCTATATGATAATCTAGGAATTATAAAAAATCCTAATATTGAGAAATCAAAGGCAGAAAGTTACTTCGATGGAGCCTGTCAATGGACTCCTGGTGTCTGTGGGGTGGGAGGATTGTTCTACTAAGTGAAATTTCCGCATATTTCAAATCAACTATTGGAGGGTACAAACATTAGAGCTGAACTTTATGCTCAACTCATTGATGCTAAATATTGTATCTGAGAAATGTCTTAATGCCCTTCAAATTTTGGGGAATCCAAGATCATTGCAAAATAGGCATATTTCAAATCAACTATTGGAGGGTACAAACATTAGAGCTGAACTTTATGCTCAACTCATTGATGCTAAATATTGTATCTGAGAAATGTCTTAATGCCCTTCAAATTTTGGGGAATCCAAGATCATTGCAAAATAGGAAAAATAATATTACAATCTAGAAAACTTATTACTGCTCTTGATTCTTGATCATGGATTGAATTAAAGAGGTCATATCTAAATTTGTATGTCTCCTTTCAGCATGTTTATAAACAATAAAGAAGATAAGCTCTCAAAGTAACTTTGACCTTTCAAGTAGGAATGCTAACTGTCGTTGAAGAAATGAATGGAGCCTTAATCTTAGTCAAAATGCTTTCCCTTTTTTACTAGTTTGCAGATCTGATGAAGGGATTTATTATATGAAAGAATAGTTTTCATGTTAGAATTTGGAACTTCCTAAAAGAAGTTAGAATTGTTTTTGTATGTTTTGAATATTGTCTGTATTTAGGCCAACAAGCTATGCCTCATAATTCTAGAAGATTATTTAATAAATAGGACATTTCAGTTAGTGTTGGTTTAGCAATTTTGGTAAAAATGGAGGATGCAACAGATGCTGCAAAGTCTGTTTGGAGTGTTGGAAAGACTATTATTTTAATGTCTTCCTAAAATATCAAATATATGCTTGTTTTCTAGGAATATATATATATATATATATATATATATAACAGAGACCAAAAACCTTTGGCAGAGATAAATATATTTTACACAAAGACAAAAAATCATAAACTCAAAATATGAAAGGAGGAAGGAGAACAATTGTACTTTAAATAAGGATGATTGCACTAAACCTTATTATATAATTATCCTATCTTATTTTTTTTAACATATTATATAATTATGTAGCACTAAACCATACACACCTTCTCCTCTGCATGCACCTAGCGCAACTGTGGAATCTGCGTCAACTGGATTGTATGGGCCAACCATAATTTCTCCACCCACTAAGTCTAGCAAACACAAAACCATAAAATACAATGAGAAATCTTTAGTAGACACCAAAAATTCCATGAGAAATATTTACTTTAGATAGTAAAATCTTATGAGAAATCTTAAGAAGACGCTACAAATATCATGACAAATCTTAAACATGAACTATAAATGACTAAATAAATATTAAACAAAGACCAAAAATTATAGGCAGAAGTACATCCTATTCAAAGACCAAAAACTATATTCAGAAGTAAATACATCCTATGCGAAGACCAAAAATAATAAACCCTAAATAAATCAGGATGGAGGATAACAATTGTATTTGAAATGGAAGGACTACAAGAGTTTTGAACAAAAAGAGGACTCGCCTTCTGCCCTATTCACACAACAACGCTCCTCCTCCACTTTTATTCACCTGCATTGCCTTTAAATTTAAAAATAAAAGTCATGATAAAATTATGTAGCATAAATGAGTTAAATTAAACCATGGATACCTTCTCCTTCACCCTCCCCTGCCCCCTAAACCTATAAAAGGAAGGAGATTAATAGTGTTTGAAATGAACTCTAAATTTTAAAAACAAAAACACGATATAAGTTATACAAAAAATGAGATATGTTAAACCCAAACATCTTGTCTCATTGATCTTCACCTACGCCCACTGCACATGTGAATCTAATCACCTGGGTTGTTTTGACCTGCTTTAATTTCCTCACCATTAAACCCCTCTGCTGCCCCCTAAACCTGTAATATTTGTATCAAATGGGTTGTTAGAGCCGCACTTAAATAGTAATAACTTATAAATATGTTAAACAGAGATAGAAATGGTAAACACTAAATTGGTAAGGGGAAAGGAGATTAACAATGTTTGAAATGAAAATAATCACATAGGTTCACTCTTTTTACTCTCAATATATATATATATATATATATATATATATAATCACATCATAATTTATTCAGAAATTGATATATATTAAACCCAAACATACCGTGTCCTTGTTCTTCGCCTCTTTGGAAGCTCTTCCACTGGAACCGTATGAATGGCAATATTCATGATTGAGAAGACAAAAATCGCAGGATTTCTCGAAAAGGAGAGCTCAACAGCAGGGTGCTATAGTGTCAGTCTCTATGGAGAGCTTAGTATTTCACTAATACCCCAACCTTGCTTTAACTTTGACCTCATGTGAGCCTGTGGTACCTAAGTAGCATATCGCTGATGGGACAAGCAGATTTATGCATAACTTAACGGCGGGGTAGCCTCTGCACAGTGCACCTGTGAATTTGATCAGTTGGGATATTTCGATCTGCTTAATTTGCTCACCATTAAACCCATAGAAAAAAATATATATACACAATGAAAACCGTAGAGCCATTAAACCCAGAGCTTGAAAATCCGTGAAAGAAATCATGATACATAAGTGAACAGGATAAACAATATACCAAAAGAGAAATTAGCATGGCCATGATAAAAAAAAATACAGAAGCTAGCAAGAAACAAAAATACCAAAGAGAATTGCAATGGCTTTAAGAAACACAGAAAAACATGACAAACACAAAATCCAACTATGCCCATCTTTCATGGCCAACGAAGGTCTTGGAAATAAAACCCATGAAATCAAACCCTGTCCTGCATCCATGGAGAATGAAGACTGCCACAGCCATGAACACCACCACATGGAATCAAACCATGTCCAACGTCCAAACCCTGTATATCCTGCATCCTTGGCCAACCAAGGAAAACACCACGTGAAATCAAACGTTGTCCTATGTCCATGGCCTAGCCACCACCTGAAATCAAACATTGTCCTGCATCCATGAGCCTGCAAATCAGGGACGAACTGAGACAAGTTTACCCAAAGATCCATAAATAGGGGCGAAATACCAAATTTTTAACCTATCATCCATAAAATCCACACAAACCATCTCCATTTCTCCTCCAAAACTAGAAATTTATGGCGATTTAACCTCCATTATAGAAGAAATCCAGGCGAATGTCACAATTTTCCCCATCGACGGGTGGGCTAAATTCCATTTTATGAATTTTCATAGTTTAACCGGGCAGGCTGTTTAATTGGGGAAAATTATATATAAAATAAAAAATGGGTTAATTTATTAAATTAAAAAAAAACATTTTAATATTAAAAAATCACCCACCTTTTTTTGGGAACCCCTTAAAATTCGCCTATGGGCTATAATTTGCCCCTAAAATCATCCCTACTGCTAAGGGGCGGAGATCTACGAGATTGAGGTTGTGCATGAGTCTTCGTGGAGATGACTTTGGGTGGGGGCTGTAACACCCCCATGGCTGCTCATGGAGACAATGAACACTGGGGGCCAGGGGCCTGGTGAAAAGGATGGAAGAACCGAGATTGGGGATGGTAGCAGAGCTAGAAAAGTTAATGGCAGGATATCAGGTCCGAGAGGTTGTCTCCCGAAAACTAAAACTATACCGACCATTCATATCAGATCTGACAATATCAGAGGAAAAGTTGAGCTATGGAATGAGAAACACCTCATTGGTAAATTTGTGGGGGTTTTGCCTCACGAGAGAGATCAAGTTTGTTGGATCAAGATTAACTGGAATCCTAAAGGTCACCATGATCTCCATTTGGGATCAAAGGGTTTCTTTACAATCATCTTTTTCAACCAGGAAGATCGAGATAGGGTTCTTAAGGGAGGGCCCTATTTTATCTTCTCAGCAGGGTTGTATCTAAGACCATGGAAAGAGCTCGATTTAATCTAGAAAATGAGGACATGAAGATTGCTCCAGTTTGGATCTGGTTGGTTTCACTTCCCTGCGAATACTGGGATCTAGAAATATTGCAATACATTGGTAACACAATCGGGGAATTTGTAAAAGTTGTAGACAAACCAAACAACAGCGGTATACAACTCTTGCTCAGATCTGTGTCTACATGGATCTCTCAAAAGATTTACCAGCAATTATGATCCTGAACTAGGATGATGAGGAATGGGTTCAACCAATCGACTATGAGCAACTTCCATTTAGGTGTAGACAATGTCATGAGTATGGCCATTTTGGTAGGAACTTCCCGTAGTTGATCCATGATCCACCCATCTCCAAACGACCCCAGGGAAGAGAGAAAGACGGGGATGGATTCACACAAGTGCAGAGACAAAAAAGGAACAAGGTGGGTCTGCAACAGAAGACGGTGAAAGAAAACCAGGGAAAGGTGGCTACCAGCAACAACCCTTTTCAGATCCTGGAGGGAAAAGGTGAGGATACAAAGGAAGAAAGGAATAAGGCAAGGAAACCAAAGCAGCAAAATGGTGGAAAGGGATTGGGACCAATCAGCGGGAAGGAGGAGAACCAGATCGAGGTAATGGAAGAAGACGGCGTGGAGGAAATGGAGCTAGGTGAGATTGATCTAGACAAGATCGAGAAGGAATGTGATAAGAAATTCCTAAGGTATGTTTCTAGAAGACAATTGGAACTGCTCCGGGAAGAAATCATCAAAACCGAAGCTCACCAACAATTGGAGATAGCTACTGATCCTCAAAAAGGAAGCAAAAGAAAATTTTCAGAGGAGGGTCTGAAAAGAGGGAGGAAGAAGAATAAGCAAAGGATTGCGGAGGTAGGAGTAAATCTAATAGAACCAAGCCAGTATCTGACGATAATGGCGGAATTCTCTGAAGTAAATAAGGTTAATCAATGAAGATAGTTTCCTGGAACATTAGGGGATGCAACCATTTCAAGAAAATAAAGATCTTAACAAGGAATGTCAAACAAGAAAAGCCAAACATTCTTTCTTACAAGAAACAAAGTGTAGTTCAGAAGTAATGGAGAAGTTGGAACAAAAGATTTGGAAAGGAAGTAGGGTTATGGTGATTGATGCTGCAAGAAAGGGCGATGGTTTAACTGTTCTTTGGAAACCAAACTCCATCTGACTTTCAGAATGGAGGGCTAAACAATTCTCTCTGATATCTAATTTTAGTGTTTTAAATTTAGGGGCAGAGGGCACCTTAGTGAATATCTATGGCCCAAGTGCTTTTCCTCATAAAACATTTTTTTTAAATTTCATGAATTGGATAAAGGATTAGTCTTGGGAAGGCTCCTGGATTATAGTAGGAGATTATAACCTGATAAACTCCCTTAGGGGAAAAAAACCGGGTGGAAGGCATATCTTGGAGAGGTTCCAAGAAGCGTTAAGGAACCTTTTAACCCACAGTCCTCTTATAGACCTCGAAATGGGTGATGGGTGGTACACTTGGAACAATAAGCGTGGAGGAGAAAACCTTGTGGCTTTGAGACTTGAAATATTTCAGGTAATCGAGAACATTGCCAGAGGTATTGGGGAAATAAATTCCAATGTCCTCTCTGTTGCGAGGTCATAACATTGGCCCATAAGCGTCAACATGGATTGGTCGAATGCCATATTGAGCAAACGTTTTAGGTTTGAACAACTTTGGTTGGAGCATAAATACTTCAAGGATTTGGTGGGTCAGTGGTGGCAGGAATTGGTTCCCCTTACAGGTACCAAAATGTATTGATTCCAGCAAAAGTTAAAGTCTCTCAAAGCCAAAACTCGCACATGGAATAGGGAAGACTTCGGGAACATGTTTCAAGATAAGAAGAGATTGATTGAGGATATCGAGCATGTCAACCGAAGACGAATGGACGAAGGATGGGACAAGGAATTGAAGCAGAAGGAGAAAGATCTGCTGAATCAATTGGAAGCTAGGGAAAAACAGGAGGAGATATTGTAGAAACAGAAATATAGAAATCAATGGCTAAAGGAGGGCGAAAAGAATACCAAATTCTTTCATAATTTGGTCATCCAAAATAGACATAAGTCGAAAATTCATAAAATAAGGAAAATTGATGGCATCCGGGTTGAATTCAAGGGTGAAATTGAGGAAGAGTTGGTTCACCACTTTGAGGAGATAATGATTGAGGACAGAGGTGACAGGAGCCAAGAAATAGCTAGGATCACTAGACTCATCCCTAGGGTGATCACCAGAGAGCATAATGAGATGTTGGTTAAACCAATATATATGCAGGAAGTGGAGGAAGTTGTGCATCATATGTCCTTAGGGAAAGTGCCAGGGCCAGATGTCTTCACCACCATTTTTTCCACTTTTTTTGGAACTTGATAAAGGAGGAAGTGCTGGAAACACTGGAGGAATCGAGGAGTGAATGTGGAGTCCTAAAGGACTTTAATGCCATTTTCCTATCCTTGATTCCAAAAGGGGAGGGATCTTAGTCTCCATGTAAGTTCAGACTCATCGCCCTTTGCAATGTCATTTACAAAATTATAACTAAAGTGGTAGCCAATAGATTAAAGTCACTCCTACCAAGCCTGATTATCCAGGAACAATCAGGATTTGTGGAAGGAAGGCAAATACTGGATGGGATTATCCTGGTTCAAGAAACTATCCACTCTTTGAAGGTGACTAAGAAACCAGGATGCTAATAAAACTGGATATAGAAAAAGCCTATGAAAAATTAAGTTGGCAGTATATGAGAAATATTCTCGACGAAGTTGCGCAAGCTCACGCGACACCGCGCAAGGCCAGATCAGCGCGATGGGAGGAAAAATAACAGCTTTTTATATTTAATGCATTAATTGACCACGTTTTGTGGACATAGATCAGTAGTGGTTAGAAGTTAGTTAGAAGTGGACCTTCGATGTAAAGGCTCAAGACTATATATAGAGCTAGTTTTGAAATTGACAAAGACATCATGGTGAATGAGATCACAAGCTATCAGAGGTTGGAGATAATCGCATGAAGTATAAGATCTAGTGCAATCCGACTATGGTTTTGAGGAGTCTTCTGTTTTATTTGTGATCTATCTGATTTTTGGGATGTATTTGGTCTCTTGCTGTGGAGAAGAATTATCTGTTTTATTGCGCAGAATTAATATGACATGACGGTTGTTGTATGAATGTTGTCTTCTGCTTTCCTGTTTTCTCTGCTGCAATATCAATGATAAGTATGTTGAATCTGTTTCGATTCGCTGATGTTGCTGTGATAACCCGATGATGTGATCTATTCCAATTCTGTTGCATTTATGATAAATTATGGTTTAAGTTGTTTTATGAATGATACTGTTATGCTATGAATGATGCAATCTGGTAGATCAGTAGTTATGAGGATAAATTACGAATCACTATCTTAGTTCTGTAAACTGATCATTATGTTGTCTACTCGTTGGATGCCATATCTTCCCTTCTTACTGTCGGAAACTTGGTTCCAATAGCTCTCCCTCGAACATCTCGGATGAGACTTCGCCCGCTCTGCGGATGTTGTTAGGCAAAGTAAAACTTCTCTGAGTCGGTGCTCAGGTAGATCGCGCTGGTTGGGCGCCGACAGAGTGAGAACCCCTATCGACGAGACTTTGTTGGTGGGTTTTTCCAACAAAAAGAAACCATAACCTGTGCAAATATCTTAGACGTGTCTAGGCATATCTGGATGAGATCTATGCCTCCGAGCCCATGAAGAGGTTTTTCTTCTGGTCGCATGTGAGAGGGCTGCCATGGTAGCCGATGGAGTTGAATTAAGAAGTCGATCGCCTCTTACCAAATTTAAATACACATGTGGAGATATTGCTGTTGAAGATTGATCAAGGAAGCGATTATATTTAGAGAATACATATCATATTGCGTATTGCAATGCCTGCAATTGTGGAGAGGCGAGATCCATGGAAGCCTTGTAAAGAAACCATTGGATTCGATAAAGCCGTGGAAAAGGCACTGCCTAAAATACTTGAATGAGCGGTGAAAAATCGTTAAGTGAGCTATGAAAAGAAGTGTTCTTCACAAAGGTAAAAAGGAAAAGCATTTAAAAATGTTTTTAAGAAAGGAGATGACGTCATATCCCATTTTTTAAGTGTGGAAGGAGAAGTTTTCTTAAATACATGTGCAAAATGAACATGTTCTTTAAGAAGTTCTGCGAGAGTTTTAAAAGTTTTTTTTTAAATCCATGTTATATTTCAAGTTTTAAAAGTTTTTTTTAAAGTGGTGATGTGGATTTTAAAATGAAATCACGTGGTATTGGTGGGATTATTGTTACTAAGGAATCATGTAAAAAGGTTTTTTTTAAATTTGTGATGTGGATTTTAAAATGAAATCACGTGGTATTGGTGGGATTATTGTTACTAAGGAATCATGTAAATGGCAGTAAGAATGCTATGAAGAAGCGGAAGCACATATATTTCAAAAGAATTTATTGTATCTGGTTTTTTGGATTAAATGTGGGGTGTATGATGGGTAGTACCCGATACCTTAACATGTTTTAGTTTTCGGTTAAAATTTGATTTCCCCAAGTGTTAGAAGCACAAGGTATTCCTTTTATGCGCAAAGAAGGGATGTTGTATCAAGTGTGGAATGAACAACTAGGTAGGTACGAGGGTGGCATGTGTACTCATAGCCTAACTTGATGTGGATCGAAGAGGTTGAGTCTTCGATTGCGGGAGATATTTGAGATGGTTTAATCTCGGTTTTAGGACCAAGCTTGATAAGCCATGTATGTGAAAATAATTCATAGAGAACTGGCAGTTACAGCGGCTGAGGGCCCATGTAATCCGGTAGATGGATTCTTATTTATAAGGACGTCAATGATAGAGTTTGGATGCAGGTACAAAAGAAACATGACAAAAGATGAGCAAGAAAGCGAGCATGGAAAGAGAGAGGATGAAGCAACAGATGGTGATGGTGTAGTCACCATTAAGACACATGAAAAAAATGTAATGGAGCGGTTTGCATGTAAATGGGCATATGGCTGTAAGACCTGGCAAGGAATGCATACCCCTGGTAACTCACTGGTAAAGTCGAGATATAGACCTAGATGATAGGGGGTGTATGTAATATTCCTCGGTAAATCTTTGAGGGGAGTTGGTGATTACTCTAAGTCAAGTTTAAAGGGGGGATTGTTAGGGTTAACGTTGACTCGGGATTGAGTCAAAGGTGGTTTAGGTCTAGCACATGCTTTGGGCACATGGTTTGTTGTAGCCCATGGTATTGTCCCATGGTATTGCATGTGATGAAGCCTTTATAAGGCTTGAGGGGGCTCCATTTTAAAGTGGTCTGGAGGTGAGCGGTGGCTAGCTCACTTGGCCCGGATGGTCGGTTTTGGCCATGTAATGAAGATCTTCTTTGGTGTTGGTTTTCCCTGCATGGGGTTTCCAGGGTATATTGTGTGTCTATATGTGGTTGCTTGTTATAATGTTTATTTCTCGCTCATTATTATGTTAATGTTGCTCATTTTTAACCTAACATGAAAGCCCAATCAGGCTGAAATCTTGTTCAGGAGCATAAATTTTGGGAAATAGGTGATGGTGAGCTAGCCAATTTTTGGGGTGATTCTTGGAATCAACTTCCCAAATTGGGAGAGGAACCTAGATGGCATACTATTAGGTCTAGAGGGATGGAAGAAGGAAAAATCAAGGTTTTTCACTACTAGGAGGATCACCCCTTGGGGGAACAAAGGAAATGGTCGAACCAGGTTGGGATGGAGGGTCTAATCCCCGAAGATGATCTTCGCTCCTTCCATGTAGTTCTTCGAGAGATATTCATCCATATTAAGATAGGGCCTCGTAAATTGAGGTGGGGATACAAACAGAAATGCACGTTTAGCGTTAAAGAAGCCTATGATATTCACAATATCCATGAGGAGGATGGAGAAGTAATATGACAGAGTATATGGAATACAAATCCATGGCCAAAGGTTGCCATATTTTGTTGGTTGGTTGTCAAGGTAGGATCCTGACTGTAGAAGATCTAAGGAAGCGAGGGATTCATGGACCCTCCTAATGTGTTTTATGCTTCAACAATGAAGAACATATGGAGCACCTATTGGACAACTGCCCCTTCACGACCTCACTATGGGATAGAGGAGCCATGATATTTCGGAGGAGAAATCGAATAAGAGGCTAACTAGGGCAATCTCTGCATGAATGGAATCTTAAAACCTTTAAAATCCAATTCTAAGGACTCTTTGGATGATGTTTCCAGTGATGGTTATGTGGAATGCATGGAAGGAAAGAAATAGCTGCATATTCTAGGACAATAAATTCAATGAAGAGGAGGTGTGGCAGATATTGGTCAAGAATCTCCTGGAAACTGCTAGAAGCATGCAATGGGGAGAGAAAGACAAGGATTTCTCTGAGGAGGAAGCTCAAATTGTGGTTGGTTGGGGTATGGGAAGAAGCAACTTGGATGGTCTTAGACAAAGGGATAAAATTTGCATACCATCTAGTCTGAATTCCTGGTCTCCCCCTCCACTCCACTCATTAAAAATCAATAATGACGGGGCAGCCAAAGGAAACCCAGGAGCAATAGGGTTCGGGGGTCTTTGTCAAAATGATACAGGAGTAATATTGAAAGTCTTTTTTGGTCATATAGGTCACGACACCAACAACTCTGCTGAATTGGAAGGCCTCGTTCAAGGGATCAAGCTCGCAATTGGAGAAGGTTGGCTTCCAGTTATAATGGAAGGGGATTCCAAAGTTATAATTCAGATGGTGAGAAAACTAACCAAATTTAATCCAAAGTGGACATAAAGTGATGGAGCAGGTTAGACTCCCTGAGGACCCTTGTTTCCTCCAATAAAATAGTTTCCTTTAGCCATGTAAGGCGAGATGAAAACAAGGTGGCATACCTCCTTGCTCAGAGCAGAAGGGGATAGGGGATGCTCAAGTTCTATGGTTGATTTGATTTTTGAAATTGTAGCCATTCGGCCTCCCTAGATTTTCAAATAAGCCGACAGATGGAGTAGAATGGATAGGCGTCCCAAGATGGTGATAGGAGGCAGACGATGACCCCAATTGTGATGTCATCCCCCCAAGATTAATTATGCAGAAAATGATGATTTTAACTAGCCTCATTGCAGAGCAGGGTACTAATAGGCACATGGACAAGCATGGGAAAATATGGAAGACGAATATGCACAGGTGTTCATATCAGGTAATTAATCTTGGTATGATGGTTAGATTCGTGATTGGTATGACTGTGGGTGATGGAAAGTACTGGAAGGCAGAGGGAATGTTCAGACAAGTTATGGAAATTATGGCTTCCACGACCTTATATCTGAGGGATTTCCTCATTCTTCTAATCCATTTTCTTCGTGGAGTTTCTATTTTTTCTGATTCTGCTGAGGGAATTCATTTGGGGAGGTGCCCAGAGATAGTTTAGCTCCTAATTACCTGTGTATTTGTGTGATTTTTCCACTGCATCTTCCCAAAATGGCTCCTAAATGATCATGAATGTGGAGACTGGGATGGGTTCGGGCAATGCAGGACAACGTGGGAAGGAGAAGTGGCATGGAAGGTAAGAGGGTTACAGGGGCAGAGTCACTCAAGCCCAGAGTTAGGCCCAAGAGGCGGCTTCTTTCTTTAAATATTGCATCCCCTTGGATATCTTATGGGATATTGAGACCGTTGAAAAATGATTCTTGGAAGAAGTTCAGATGGTGTCAATTGAGGATACCCGAATGGAGGTTGAGGAATGGGTTGTGGACTCGAGAACCACTACATGAAGGGCCACTGCGTATGACAGGATGATAATGTTATATTGGGTTATGAAAAATTAATTTGACATGTGTCCATGGGTGGCGCTGCCAAAAAGAAGTGGGATGAGGATCCGATTCATGCCTGGAAGGATCACAACGCTGATTGCAGGTTGATGAACCGTGAAATTGACCTTATTGTTTCTTGTCTGGGGCTCCATTTTTACAGTTCGAGGATGCAGAATGTGTAGTGCAGAGGACCCAATATGAGGTCATGTCAGAAAAGGGATCAAAAGCAGGCTGGAATCAACGCTCCAAAGCTGACCAAGGGAATCCAGTTGACTGCTATCGAGAGAACCAGCCTGGGGGGTCATTCCAAGAACCCAGTTTGATTGTCATATTATGGATATGTGTGAAGTTATTTTCCGTTTGGCTTATAATGTTAGTATAATAGTCATAGATTATAGTATACTTAAGGATATGAAATATATTCTTTGTTGTTAATGTGTTCAGAACAAACGGTAATATTTTTGTAAATGTATGTGACGATGGGAAAGACTAGGAGGCCGAAACTATGCTAATATGAAAAAGAGTGATATGTATTTGGTTTGACTATGAAGTAATATAATCCTTTTATTTACAAAAAAATAAATCACCTTAGAGCACCATATCATCATCCTCTTTTAGAATTGGGATCACCTTTACACTTTTTTTATCCAAATCTCAAAGCCTTATTCCATCACTTTATGTCCACTTTTTTATATCCAAATCTCAAAGCATATTCCATGATGATTTCAAACTATGTCTCACATAGTTTAATAGCACATAGGCTCGAATTTTTTATGATTCCTTCCTATACAAACTCAAGCCATTCAAAAATTATTTTTGGCAATTTTTTCCAGTTTTGAAAATGCAAGGCAATTAAACGAAAAATCCCTTACTAATCAACATATGCATTTTCAAGTTTGGGGGACAATTGATAACTATTTTGTGAAGAGGGAACCCCGTGTTCTATTTTATGAAACCGGCATTTAGGATTGCAACATAATTGAGTCCATCATCAGGGTGTATACTCAGAATATGAGAAAACTTTAAGGATAAAGGGACTTTCTAAAACATAAATAGATGGCCAGGGAAGATGAAGCAATTGAACCTGACTTATCTTTTCCAATTCCTTCTTTATTTTATTAATCAAATGTTTCCATGTATTACTTAACTTTAAACCATCATCCTTATTTAAATTATTATTCCTTTTTTCTATTTCTACAGCCTCTCTTATCCTCCTCTTGTTATAGTTGTCTTCCCTGAAAATAAGAGAAGTGTTTTCAATGCAAACATGATGAGAAGTACTGTGTGAATTCTCTGCTAACATAGATTTGTTCGTTTATCCATTGGAAATATCGGCAGAATGTTCCTTAAGACAGGTTTTCAAATATCACCCTGTTTCTCCAATATAACTTTCCCACATGAACAGGGAACTTCATACACCCCTTTTTGTTGTCTTTGGTCCAATGAGTCTTTAGCAGAGTCAACAAATCTTTTGATAGAGTACGGGGGAGCAAATGCAACAATGATGCCTCTTTTCTTCAAAATCTTAGTGAGAATGTTAGTGGTTCCTTTAATATGGGGAAAGGGAAACATGGGAACCTTGAAATCTTTTTTGTGATGATTGTATTTATTGATTGCTTCATTTATTTGTTTGTTGTGGTAACCATTCTTCTTGAAAACCATTCCAAGGTGATCCAATTCATTCTTGATGTGATCTGCATTTAAGATTCTTTTTGCTCTTATAGCAAACATTCTAATGATGCCAACCTTTTGGGTCAGGTAATGGTGAGAATTTGCATGAATATATCTATGTGTGTGTGTGTCATTTTTGTACACTTAGTATCCCAATCCCCAATCTTCTTTCTTGGTGAGGAGAACATCTAGAAAGGGAATATTGCCATCCTTTTCAATCTCAATAGTGCATTTCATATGTTGAGATAATCTATTTAGGTGAGCAAAGAAATCATGCAACTTATCTATCCCATGGCGCCATTTAGCAAAAATATCATCGACATACCTTTTCCATTCATCTGGGGTAAAAGGGAAAGAGTTGATGGATTTCAATTCGAAATGCTCCATGTAAATGTTGGAAATAACAGGAGATAAAGGAGAACCCATGGAAACCCCGTGAATCTTCTCATAGATATTCCCTTGATAAGAGAAATAAGTAGACTACAAACATGTTCTTACCAGATTGGAAGTGTCAGCATCTGTCATGTAATTGATGATATCGATGGCTTCCTCTATGGGAATCATTGTGTATAATGAGAGAATGTCAAAACTCACCAAAATGTATTCTTTATTTACCTCAGTGTTCTTCACCCAATCAACAAAGGAAATAGAGTTCTTGACGAAGGATGAAGTTTTCCAACCAGAGGGAGAAGCTTCTTCGTTAAGAGCTTAGCAAGTAGATAGGTCGGATAGCCTATTGTATTCACGATAGGTCTTAGGGGTACTCCATCTTTATGTATTTTTGGTAATCCATAGATCCAAGGTAAGATAGCATTACTTGGAATCAACTTATTCTTGATGGAACCATCCAAGGAAGAGTTTTTTATGATCCTGGATATGTCCTTCATCATGTTTTTTCTTGGGTTGTTATCAATCATTCTATAGTTTCCACATGCCATGTGATCAAGCATTTTCCTATGCTAATCACATTCGTCCATAATAACAGTAAGGTTCTCTTTTTCTGCCTTCAGGATATTAATTGATTTGTTCTTTTTAAGGTTTATGAGTGCTACACGTTCTTCCTTTCTTATGTTAGAGATTGGTGGCTTTGCTTTTCTTAGCATGACGGCATAATCTTTTCTTATTTCTTCGGCACAATCTGGCGTTAGGTTTTGGATGGAAGATTCAATATTACAAATTAGCTCTTCAAACGGTATCTTTCAAGGGACGATAGCGAAATTCAAACTTTTCTCAAGAATGTTGTGTGAGGGAGCATCTAACTTCATAGAGGAAAGGTTAACCACAATATTCCTGTTATTGTGATTTCCATGCTTATCATTACTGCCCGAATTCATTTTATTCTTATTATTTTGATCCCCATGAGCGCGCATGAAATTATATTCTCCTTTATTTCCATGACCCTTCCCACTCCTTGAATTTGTATTGTTGATATTGTTGTTTCCTTCAATAATCTTATTGTTGTAATGTTTGTAAAGCTCACCACCGTAGCCTTCTTTTGCATCATCATTAGCATTATTATTACCTTTAATGAAATGATTCTTACAAACATCATTGATATCATCTCCTCATTAATCTTGCTTGAACCATACACATAATTAATATTTCCATACCCCTCTTTACGGCCTGAAATGTCATGCCTTCTAGTCATAGTGGTGCTTGAAGTGATATTGTTATTGTCAGAAATAGTTTTACTCCCAATGGTATAGGCACTTGGATTTTTTGCGTTGGTATGCATATGATGCTTCCCCTCATCGCCCGATATATTTACATCATCAACCCAAGTTAAATTATTAATATCGCTACTGATATTGTTAGTATGTGTATCAACAAAATTCTCATTGTTCTCATCAAGATTTTCATTGTCATCCTTAGAATACTCGTTGACATCATTAAAATTTCTTCTTGAATTGCTAGAAATGTCATACCTCACAGTCGTATAGGAGCTTGCATTGTCTTCTTGGTATGCATGTAACACTTCCCCTCGTCGCCTGATATTCCAGTCAGATACGCGTTGTTGTCTGCAATAACTTCACTTCCCATTATATAGGCATTTGAATTGTATGTGCTTGAATTGTCAGCGTTGGAGATATCCACATAATTCCTTTTGGAGATGTATTTGTTTGAATTATACTCTGTATCTCCACTAGTGTTGTGGATATGCATATACCACATCTCCGATATACTATTATCGTAACTATTATCGCCCTTGTTCACCTTCATATCCTTATCACGGCTATCCGCATTAGTATGTGTATCAACCAAATTTTCATTCTTATCATTGAAATCTTCATTGTCATCCTTAAAATACATCTCACTGTTAATATCCCTAACAGTCGTAGAATTGCTGCCCCCAAGTTTAATAATTTTATTTTCTTTCCTTGCATCCATCGAGTAAAGAGCCCTTTCAGAGAGGCCGTAGAAATAGAAAAAAGGAGTAATAATTTAAATAAGGATGATGGTTTAAAGTTAAGTAATACATGGAAACCTTTGATTAATAAAATAAAAAGGAATTGGAAAAGATAAGTCAGGTTCAATTGCTTCATCTTCTCCTGGCCATCTATTTATGGTTTAGAAGGTCCCTTTATCCTTCAAAGCTTTCTCATGTTCTAAGTATACGCCCTGATGATGGAATCAATTATGTTGTCGTCTGAAATGTCAGTTTCATAAAATAGAACACGAGGTTCCCTCTTCACAAATTGTTTCCCTGTGATAATTTCTTTGATTTCCACAATTGCTAACTATGTCTGATGTTAGTGGAAAATGCATGCCTCAATTCCTTGTAATTATCTAATATGAATTATGCATACCCAAAAAGGTCCTATTTGAACTTTTTTCCCATGGTGCAGGTAGAACCAAACAACTTTTTGTCAGATCTTTCTTCCTCGAGTGACGGGAGTTCAGTAAGACTAGATGAAAGTGAGACATCTGGTAGGTCTACGAGAGTTATATCAACTAGATGTCAAAAGATCAGAAGAAAATTCCATAAACGCATGAAAGTTTTTGTCGCTGAAGGGGGGTAATGTTCCTATATTTATGAGACAATAGGCGACATTGAGGTTCCCTTGAGGTACAAACATCTAGTGAAACAATGGGTACCCAAGGATATTCCTCAACTAAACACATATTTTTGTGTGAACGAAAGGATATATCAAATTGCACCATCGTCATTACATGGTTTGGGTTTGTTTTGCATGGATAGCATAAAGGTTAGTTGCGATAGATGTACAAAATTGATGGAGTATGTTGGACCCTATTACAACTACAAAGATTGGATGTGCCTCGTCCAATATACATGAAGTATGCACAGATATGGATTGTCAGAAAATTATTTATAGATGAAAGACAAAGATTAAAATAAAGGAGCAACATTGTACATTGTCGAAAGGACAAAAGCCACATGGAATATTGCGGGGTTTATAAAAAGTACACAACTAGGGTACAATTAAGCAACCCAACTTCATATTTGAGGGGCGTGAAGGAAACCGTGTTTCTGTATGTGTCATTAAGTCAATAGCTACAGGGGAAGAGTTGCTTATTAATTACAATTTGAATCGAGTAGATACAAACACGGTTACTATGAGAGTGGTACATCTAACAATTTACCCAACCTTTTATTAATTAATTTAACATCGTAAGTATTTTTCATTATTCTATTGTTATAATTTTCTATATTTACTTTGTATGGTAGTGATCGGGGCATCTCCCCAGTAGCTGGTCAAAGGAGTACAACTTCCTCAAGGCAGCAGGTATACATCTTTGTAATAGTACAAATATAATTTGAAAAAATAGGTTTTTTGCTGTTTTTTTCCATGAGTATATTCGTTTGGTTTATATAATGTTATTTGTAATTTGTTGCAGAGTGTTGATCGGGGAAACCACTCGATTGTTGATCAAACTACATCAGCCTTGGGGCAACAGGTATACTTGATTGTAATTGTACAATTTAAATACGTCAAAATGTTTTCTTATTATGTTGTTTCTGTGAGTATTTTGGTTTCGCTTGGATAATTTTTTCTATGTTTTAGAAGTAGAGTGATGTAAGGGGAACCTCCCTAGAAGTATATGATACCATACCTTCCTCGGGATAGCAGGTATACATGGATGCAATGGTACAAATTTAATATGAACAAAAAAATGTGTTGTGTTTTTTCATGAGTATATTTGATTTATTTAGATAAAGTTATATATATACTTGTTGCAGAGTGTTGATCGAGGAAACCACCCGGTTTTTTATGAGATGACAACAACCTCAGGGAAACAGGTATACCTGATTGTAATTGTACAATTTAAATACGTCAAAACGTTTTCTTATTATGTTGTTCCCGTGAGTTTTTTGGTTTCGTTTAGATATTTTTTTCTATTTTTTTATGCAAGGTGTTGTAAGGGGCACCTCCCTATTAGTAGATCAAGGAAGGTCCCCTATAACCATTGATCCGATGAGTAGATGATCCTCGAGCCAGCAGGTATAATTCATTGGAATTGTACAAATATAATATGGAGCATAATTTTTTTTTATGTCTTTTTCATGTGTATATTGGTTTCATTCTGATAATGTTTTCTACTTCTGTTTGGCAGGGTGATGATTGGGGCAAGTCCCTAGCTGTGGATCAAAAGACACCGGCATCGAGGCATCAGGTAAATCTAATTGTAATTTTATGAATATATCATGATCGATATGTTTTGTTAATATAATTTTTTCCTTAGTCTATTGCTTTCACGTCCGTAATGTTTTATATATTTTTGTTGCAGACCATTGATTCGACGTATGAAACAACATCAGAGCAATCAATAGCTTTTTATGTGGATGAGTTGATGTGCGATGTTGTCATTGGTTCTTATCTATACCCGATTAAGATGATATATAAGACCTTGAGAAAAATTAATGAGGATATCCTTCGTCTGCTATTCATTGAATCACAGACAAATGAAATTAGAGCCAAGGTTGATGTTTTGGTAAAGAGATTGCATGCCTTGCAAGTAAGTTGCGGAATCTTGAATCGTAATATAAATTCATTAAGTACTTTATAATTTTTACTTGTATATGATGGTGAATTTATAAAATATGGTTTGTATTTACAAGATTTTCTGCAAACACACACAAGTGGTCAATACGGTGTTGGCTCCAATGATGCTCGTGGAGAGTCGTCACATGAGAAAACGACTCCATGTACATCTCATGTTACACTATTTTCAACTGAAAAGTCAACAACATGTTCCACGACACCCCTAAGGCCAGTTGTGAGTGCACTTGCTAGTAACCGACGCACACCAAATTGTGTAGAATTAGAAGGGGTCGATGCACAGCCTGCTAGTATTGATATTGATGAAGCATCATTTCCTGGATATTTCTGTGTCACTAGAATGGGTACAATATAGACAACATTTTTGGTGGACGAAGAGCTCGTTCCAATAAATATAGAGAAGATACCAAGTAATTATTATGCATTGTTCAAGTTAGTGTTTATAATTTGATTGTAATATACT
The DNA here is from genome assembly GCA_001517045.1 of Pseudotsuga menziesii. NCBI lineage: Eukaryota > Viridiplantae > Streptophyta > Pinopsida > Pinales > Pinaceae > Pseudotsuga > Pseudotsuga menziesii. The sequence continues at coordinate 760,315 of LPNX010654927.1, forward strand.
GATAAAACATTGTCTTTCAACTAATGATGGCATGATCGTTTTTTGGGAAACGATGCTTTTTATAAACATCTAATTATTTGTCCTTGGAGATATTTGGTCCCACCATCCGCACAAGGTGGGATAAACAAATTAAAAATTTAAAAGATGATCTCACTAATCGGTTGGTTGGCCTGTTCAGCAACAAGACCTTTAATAGAGCCACGGTCCTAAAGAAGTTTGGACAATATATGAACATTGTCTGGGACCAATATAGGGTTCACTTAGAAAGGAACACTAGATATGAGCGCCCTCCGATGATATCATGTAGAGAGTGGAAATCCCTAGTGGAAGATGGAAAAGAGAGGGCTCTGAGAAAAGAAGGAAAGTTACCACCAGGCATAGGGAGGTATGCAATACTTTTCACAATGTAATTATAACCTTATTATTATTCATTTATATATCAAATTTGGAACATCTAACATATTTCAACACTTTCATAGGTTGTCTGACACATCAAATGCCACAAAGGAAAGACACGAAAAAATTGGTCAGCACAAGCTTGGGCCTGGTGGCTATTCGAATTTGGTGGCACAAATTGTAAGTATCGAAAAACCAATAATGCATCCAAATAATAGATTACAAACTATTTTCATTTTATTGCACCACAAAAGGTAAATTCACGACGTTATGCAAATATGTAGGTTGACCGATTCAAGGAAGTGCCCACCGAGGAAGTCTTGAAGCTTGGATTCCAGCACAAAAAACTTGGATTCAAGGAGTGGTTGTTGAATGCCGAAAAAGCTTGTCTAGGAAAAATAGTCTTCTGGTGATCCATCTTGCACACATGTATATAAAATCTATATAGTTTAATGAATATTTATCACTTGTGCAATCTATTCATTATAAATACTTGCCATAAAATATTGACTTCGTTTTGAGCAGGAAAGCAACAATCCAATCAATGTCGAGGATGGACAACAACCAATTGAAGATCATGCTTTGAATCTCGATAATGGATTTATTCATATGCTACCATTTTAAATGTTGCATTGCATATGGTGAACATTAATTGTACTTTTCCATGTTTCAACTGTAGAGCATGTAGAGGGATGCATTGTATAGGTTGAGCATAGGCAGGAATATGAAGTACATGATTTGGACACATTAGGTAAAAAAAAATGTTTGTAATGTTTTTATTAAATGAAATACTTGTCATTATAATACCAAAATATATCAATGTAACATTTTCAAATTATTGCAGCGAATTCGGACCCCTTGCCGCAAAATCTAGCTCAGGAGTACTCTACTAGGCAGTCATCATGACAAGTTGATGAACCACAAAGAATTGAAAAACAAGTTCCAGATGATGACTATCTTGTTGATTTTGTAAAGAGAAAAAAAATAGAAATAAGTGAGTGAATAAATATTGTGTAATTATTTTTGATAATATAATGTCATGCATATTTTTTCCCTACTGAATGAATGAATGGTTTAATGAATGTTAACTTTTATTGAGTGAATGGTAAATGTTTCTTTATGATGAAATTTGCATGTTTGCACATAATGTTTTTTTTAAGTACATGCATTGGGTATGGGGAATTGAGAGTGATGTGATGGGGGAGGGACCATAAGAGCTTCTACCTTCACGTGGTTGGTCATGTTCAATAGAGAATATTAAATTATTCTCAAAACAAATAGGATCTCAATGAATGGATATGGTGGTTCCTTTCTACAACCCACTTGCATGTCATCTAAATTTTGACAATTCCCTAGGGCTTATTATGAAACTAAATCATCTTATCCTACTTTCCAAGCCTCTGATAAGGTAAGGAATTATCCATTTCTCACTTACTTATGACAGTTTGAGACAAGGTAAAATCAAATGAAAGTAAGCAGCAACAATATATATATATATATATATATATATATATATATATATATAAGAAAGCAATTCTTACATAGTGATATTGTCAGATAGAAGTCGTTGAAATCAAGTTCCGCAAACCTATTTATGTTTAAGATCCATTTTCATTTGCAAGACATAGTGGATCCAACATATCTCTGTACATCTTATCTCTTTCCCCACAATTGTCAGAGTGTCCTTGTATATTCATGGCAGTGCTAGAGCTCCTTTCAACCTGCAAAATTCCTTGGTGGTCTACATGTCTGACTACCCACACCAAAGTCTATACAACAAGCTATCACCAACACCATAAAGTCCAATTTTTTTATTTCACTAAGCATGCCTCACACAAGCTCTCTAAGCAAAGAGCTCCAAATATACTATAGGGTTTCTTTGTCACATGCCCTAGGATATACCTCCATCTCACAAAAGGACTCAAACATTAACACTTCAAGTATCCTCTATTTTTTCCCCCAAAACCCTAGTTCCTTCCTTTCTTGCATAAATGCAAGTACAAAGGCTCAAGACAAATGCATCTTCAAGATACAAATGATGTAATGAACTCGCAAATGGCTTAAGGAAAGATGATGTTCAAAATAAAATAGGTAAGGCAATCGAGACATGGAATACTTATGATAGTTTGAGAAAGGGAAAAATCAAATGAAATTAAGCATCAACAACAAACACATAAGCAAGCAATTCTTACATAGCGATATTGTAAAATAAAAGCCATTGAAATCAAGTTCCACAATCCTATTTATAGGAATGCTTAAACAAGAACATCACTAATCAATTCAATGTTTAACAATAAACCATGGGCATGTAGCTATGGATGAAAAAAGATAAGATTGATAAGATAATTTTATCAATATGCATTGAATCAACACAATAGTAGGTCAATAAACCCTAGGGTTGCAACTAAGACATAAACCCTAGTGTTATATTTTTATCATTCAAGCTAGTATTATCTTAGGATCTTATCGGAGAGAATAACAAGCACAACAATCAAACACAAGAGACAATAGACACAAAGATTTTCCTCGGGGAAACCATAAAGGAGAAAACCCCGCAACTTCCTTGGAGATAGAATCGGCACCAAAAGTAGAACCTGGGAACATAAAGATGATCTCCCGACAGCAGTAGTCTCTCTCTCTGATCCCAGCTTCTTTTCTCTCACTCATGCACCCTAATGAGTGAGTGTGTGTGTGATAAATAGAGAGGCTCACTCTCTATTTATATTCTTTCATTCACTTAATGTCCACTTTAACATGTCGGCCTCACTTAACAATTACTTACTAGAGTCGACATCTCTAGGAGAGTTTAATAACCCTAGTGCCCCACAACTTGTGGGGACTTTGCCCCTTCGATCAACAAGGAGGGTTAACTTTAACACAATGGTGGGGACTATTGCTTTGACTTACAATAACTCACCTAGGGTCAACTTCTCTAAGATATTCTAATAACCCTAGGGCCCCACAACTGCAGGGACTTTAACCCTTGATCAATAAGAGGGTTACCCACAATGACTTTACATGACTTGTTTACATTATTGAATCTCCCGATAGGAACATCGGGATATGACATGACTCAATTACATTACAGATGCTTCCCAGAATAAACATCGGGCTACAATACATAAAATATACAAGTGAATACATTCCGAAGTTACAATTACATCAACACCTAGTTGTGGGAATAAACCAATAGAGAAACGATTTAGGAATTCCCACACTCTCTTGTATACCATGTTGAGATTGGTAAGAGACCGCAAGGATGAAACTGAACCAACCAACAAACCCTAATTCATGTAATAAACAAGGAGAAAAACAATGTTAGGCCCAACACAACATTACAACATAAGAAATGTATTAGAGATGATTTATGGGTGCACTATAGGGAGAATTCATAAGTTTGATAGAGAAAGATGCAAACCAATAACAAGAGAGTTTAGGGTGTTCATAGTCTAAATCACTTGTATTCAATAGATTAGGAAGTTTACATGAGGCATGGGCCCTTGCCCAATTTATACCAAATGTAAAATTGTGTCATTCTAGGAATTGAGAGGGTTTCAGTTCTAGTTACAGTACATTTATGGATAACTCATTCAATGAAGACCGTAATATACTTGTTGCATTACAATGCTAGAATGTAATCTTTTCATTTATAATGACCATTGTTCACATTTTTATAGGTGCATTTGTTCCCATCTATGTGGGCATGTGGACATCATTTTCACCCTGAGGAATCCAATGATGGACACCTCACACAAGATTACGAAGTGGAGGTCGAGTTCAACCAATCTAGTCATGATAGCCACCCTGATCAAAACATAATAGAGGGGAAGTTAGGTCACATTGGAAAGATACATGAGATCATGCAAGTGGACTTCTCATATTTTTAGTGTGCTATTTTTAAGTGCAAGTGGTGGGATACCTTCGATCGTAGTAATGTAAAGGAATATCATGATAGGGGGCTAATTTCTATCGACTCTAAAAAACTATGGGTTGAAACTAATGAGTCCTATGCTATCCCAAAGCACCCCAACCAAGTGGGTTTTAACCCATGTGTTGGATGGGGATTGATGGTTTGTATTGAGACATGATCCCAAATCAAAACATGTTTTTGAGAACAATGATGTATTAATGACAAGAGAGGAGGATATACAAGCTGATGACAACGAATGGTGATATGTAAATGTTTCATTTGAACATTAATTATTGTGAATGCGTCATTTTATTATGGATATGTATAGTTACTCAATTATGTTTTTTTCTTCATTTTGTTTTGTAATGTTGGATATGAAAAACTAAAAACCATTTACAACCATCATTCTGAAAATACATTAAATAATACTTGTAGCATAACTTGTGATTTTGATATATTTTTAATTTTGTCATGTTTATTGTTTATTATAAAAAAATTTATGTTTTATTATATTAACATATGTTTATGTCAACTTGTGAATTACTCATGTATAATTGTGATATCATAAATGTGATGTGGTATTCATATAAAATAGTAATATAGTTTTATTGTAAAATCAATTGTTTAAAAAAATGATGATATTAAAAAATCAAACCTTAAATGCTCCTAAGATTGCATCAATGATTACATGGACGAAAATTGATATGTAAAGGTTTTATTTTGACATTATAATATTCACGTGTTATTTTGGTATTATAATTCGTAAAAAAATTCATTTTTTTGGATATTTTAAAATTGAACAATTACTTTAATATGTTTATGTTAACTTTTGAATTACAATAATTTAAATATAATTGAGATATCATAAAGTTAATTAGAAATTTATATATTATCGTAGGAAAAATTTATTTCAAAGTAAAATTTATTTAAAAAATGATTTTTTTTAATTACAATAATTTAAATATAATTGAGATATCACAAAGTTAATTAGAAATTTATGTATTATCATAGGAAAAATAATTTATTTTAAAGTAAAATTTATTGAAAAAATGATTATTTAAAAAAATCAAACTTTATTTGCAATATTAATAATATGAATTATTATGTCACTTTAATTGAAATTATTTTTAATCTTTTTTTACATTTAAAATAAAATTTATTTTCATGATTTAACAAAAAGATATAATAAAACAAATTGATTTAAAAAATTAATAAAATGTGTTTTAGAATTGTTATCATAATTTAACTTTTTCTAAACAAAAATTAATTTAAAAAATAAAAATAAAAAATTAATAATTATTTGTATTTTAATAAGCAAGACGTTATGGTCACTATGCAATCTTAATAATATAAAATATTAACGTAGAAGCCACTTTAATGAAGATATTTTTTTAATTTTATTTTATATTTAATATAACAGTATATAATGATTTTCACGATTTAACAAAAAGAAGCTCATACTAAATGTTTTTTTCAGAGGAAATCTCCACGGAAAACCTAGCAATACTTCCCCACATTAGTGGATGGTAGAGGTGGTAAACCGCCGGCCATCCTCATAGATGGCCTAACCCTGAAGGACTCAAGGCTCGAACCCGTGACCTCTCCCCGTACCGAGAGAGTGTGTGCACGTCTTACCAATTGAGCTAACCCTTGGGGCTATATACTAAATGTTCATTCCGACACATGACATATGTATAAATAACATATAAATAAGCAGCCTTTCATGTAACAAGAAGAAGGTATTTTTTTATTCTCTTTTTATATTTAATATAAAAATATATAATGATTTTTATGATTTAACAAAAAAAATTAATAAAACAAATTGATTTAAGGAATTATTAAAATATGATGTAAGGTTGTTGACATGATTTGACATTGTTTAATAAGATAATTAATTTTAAAAATCAATGAAATATTTTTTTATGATTGTTTTAGTGTTTTAATAAGCAAGGTGTTATCACGAGTTGCAATAATTTTTTTAACAGAAAATGGTTAGATTTAAATTGATAAAAATATGAAAAAATTAGAAGATCAATACAATTTTTCTCATACAAGATTAGAGATTTAATGCAAGGACTTTGCAAAAAGAGACATTTATTTATAGTCATCCAAAAAGGAAAATTCTTAATCCAAAATACTGAATTCTCAGAACTGCTATAAATTCTTAGCAGCCTACAAATATATTTCATTAAGAGAGAAACTATCTATTGAGGTTACTATTTGAAGCCTTATCATCATATAGAACATCTCCATCTTCTTCATAGGTGTTTACAGTATCTTCAACCGTGGCATCTTCACCTTGACTAGAATCATCATATTTTGAATCCTCGTCCATATTTTCCTATGCAACATCATCCCGAGAAGCATCATCAATGATCATCTTGAGTATCCCTGGTTTCTTCCTCATCTTCCTCATTATTTGTAGAGTGATTTTCTTGCAAGCCCTCATTCCCATCTCTCTCCTTTAAACTAAAATTATATGTAAAGCTTGCAAAAAAGAGTTACCATCTTATTTTTTTTCGAATGAGTTTTCATCATTCTTAGAGTGCTTCCCAACTATCAGGTCTTCATTATTCTTGACAGTCTTAGAATTTTTTTCAAGTGCTCATCACAAGCACTACCAACCCTGCAATACCAATGAGACAAACGTCTAGAAAATAAGTAATTTGATGAGAGGTGCATTCAATTTGATCTAAATGCCCATCCAACAGCACCAGAATTCCAAACCTGACATACAAGGGAAGGAGTAGAGTCCCTACAAAATGGACAGAAAATTACATGAAGAAAGGAGATCGACCTAAAAACAATCTCAGAGCCAAAATGCCTATCTCCTCAAGCAAAGGAGAAGGAATGAGTGTTCCCAATATTACTCACCACCATTACAGAGATAAAATCCTCCAAATATTGATCCCTTCAGAGCACCGAACACTTATTCCAAATATTGATCCCTTCAGAGCATTAAAGCCCACCACAACACATTGAGTGCCAAATATTCCATGGACACTCCCTCTTGGTACTATTAACAAAACGAAGAATTGAATTTTCTTTACCTTTGCATGTGTGAGCGAGTTGTTCTAGAGTAATATCACACCACCCAACATTAAGACAGCTTTTGCGACTCTTCAATATTTGAGAAACAACGATGTTTACAGGACCTTGCAACCTCCACATGTCAACATGCATGATTACTCTTTTAATGACCTCATGCTAGCGAATTTGTGATTTGAAGAGTGGTATTATCAGGAATTAAAACCAAGGGACAAACACTAGGGGAGACAACAATGTTGGATTTGACCCCCATTCTAAATTAAACCTCCCCAAGGAATATGAGAGGCTTGATTAGCTAAACCATCTACAAGTGGATTTTGCTCTCTTCGAACACTGAATAATTGAAGAGATTGAGATTAGGGGGGAATCCCAATGATACACTCGTTATGTCTTCCAGCAATTTGATCCATTATGTCTTGGAAATTCCTTGTTTGAGAGAGAATGAGAAGCAAGTCTCCAACCGCCACTAAAGAATGAACATCTAATCCAAGAGATTGCTTTAGGACCAAGAACAGAGCATAACGCCCTGTCTGATTATTTGTGCAAAGTACTAAACCATAATCTTAGCTCTTTACTATAGTTCCTCCAGGGCCAAATAGGAATACTCGTTTCCCATCACTATACCAAAAGAAGAAAAGAGGTAAATTAGCTAATACAAACAAAAAAAATACTGCTAATACAAAGCCATGTGGAGAATAAAAATGTAGATGACAAAAAGATGTCTCACTTTTTCTCTATCTTACAGTCCATTTAAGGCCTTAATCCTACTTAATTACATACAAAGGTTCAATATAACTAACTCATTTACTATGCTTCAATTATAGGAAAAATTCTTAAGGAGACAACAACCCCCTCTGCTTTAAGCTTCACATACCTATGAGCATTCACCATTCAAACTTGTCTTCGACAAAGAATAAGCTTGTGAGTTGTATTGTCTGTAGATCCGAGAGAAAGTAATCTAATGGAATGATGTAGTAAGCTCTCCATACGTAAATAGTTTGAAGGTGCACCTTCACTTGTGAAACTAGAGATGGCCTAATAAATCTTATGAAACAAATTTGCATTTTTGGTTTTGGTTGATTTAAAGTTATTGTTTATGAATTATGATGAGATTATTATGTTGCCATGAATTTCTAAAATGATGATTAAATGGATACAATTATGTTTAGGAATATTATGTACTTTTGACGGGTTGCCAATTTTGACATGTACACGAGACTCAAGGTTACGCTGAAACCACATAGACTCCGAATTGAGTCGAGTATCCACGACAAGTGATGTTAACTTGATGTAAATTGATATATTATGATTTTGATTTGAAATAGTTTATGCTCATGGTGTTTCATGTGTAGGTACAAGATCACGATTTCCAATCTATGCACATCAAGTAATGGGGATGAATGGGAATAAGGTTAGTAACACTAGCAATTAATCCATGCGGCGAGTTGGGAAAAAGAGAGAGAGCCTTTCCCTAATCATATGCATGTTTGTGTGAGGGTATATTGTGGACTCGTTCACTCATTAGGATTATATTATGGGGCGCGCAATAAGGACTTGACATTATTCCCCAATAACCATGAGTCTCTTAGAAGGATCGACCAGATTGAGTTATGAGGTCTTAGTCGCCGCACCAATCCCCACCATGGAAGAGGTATATTTGAAGGGCATGTAGGTAGCATGGCACCCTTGATATGCCTAGCGTAACATGACACGACAATGAAAATAAAATACTATAGGGGTTAAGAATGAGTATTTTAAAATATATGGAAAAAATATTAAATAAATTATGAGCAATTAGGAATGGCATAGTTTATTAAATGCAAATAGAAATTAATTTGTGAATAAAGAATATAAAGAAATTAAATTATTTCAAGAGTTAGTAAATGCTAGATTTTTAACATTAAGCTAGCATTATATTAGGATCTTTAACTGAGAGAATAACAAGCACAACAATCAAACACAAGAGAAAATGAACATAGTGTTTTTCCTTGGGGAAACCATAAATGGAGAAAACCCCACAACTTCCTCAGAGATAGAATCAACACCAAAATTAAAACCCCAAAACAGTAAGATGATCTCTCGACAGTAGTAGCCTCTTTCTTCCTAGCCTCGGTAGCTTCTTCTTCCTAAGTTATGCGCTACAACTGAGTGTGAGTGAGTGTGTGATAAATAGAGAGGCTCACTCTCTATTTATACTAATTCCTGACTTGATAATAACTCACTAGGGCCGACTTCTCTAGGAGAGTCTAATAACCCTAGGGCCCCAGAACTGCGGGTACTTTAACCCTTGACCAATAGGAGGGTTACCCACAATGACTTGACATGACTTGTTTACATTATAGAAACTCCCGATCGGAACATCAGGGCATGACATGACTCAATTACATTATAAACACTTCCCGGAATAAACATCGGGATACAATACATAATATATACAAGTGAATACATTATGAAGTTACAATTACATCAGCACTCCCTCTTAACTAGGAAGGTATTCTATCAACACAATTTATCAGCACAAGTCTTCTTCTCTGTATCATCTGGATCATTATCGAGTTCTCGTCATCTTCAAGTCTTCTTCATCTTCAGGTCATCTTCGTCTTCAAGTCATCTTCATCTGGATCTAGATCATCACTCGATCTAGATCATCTTCACTAGATCTAGATCATCACTCGATCCGGATCATCTTCACTGGATCTAGATCATCACTCGATCTAGATCATCATCACTGGATCTAGATCATCACTCAATCTGGATCATCATCACTCGATTTGGATCATCATCGTTGGAACAACATCACTGGATCTGGATCATCACTCGATCTGGATCATCATCAATGGATCTGGATCATCACTGGATCTAGATCATCATCATCACTGGATCTGGATCATTACTAGATTTGTATCATCACTCGATCTAAATCATTACTTGATCTAGATCATCATCATCACTGGATCTGGATCATTACTTGAACTGGATCATCACTGGTGCTATCTTATGATTCTTCTTGTCATAGGAAGTTCTACAGAGCCAGCCCTTTTTCATGCTGGGTGTATGCTTAGCCTCCATGTAGGTCTTCTTCAGCGCTTATATCTAACCCTAAGTTAGAATGGCCCATCCAGCACTTACATCTGACCTAATTGACTCGTCAGAAAGGCACACCCAGTACTCACATCTGATCATGAGAGGAACTTAATCCCCTCACCATGTCAGAATGGCCCAGCCCTTACATCTGGCCATGGAAGGAACTCCATCCTCTCACCATGTCAGAATGGCACAGCCCTTACATCTGACCTTGACTCATCAGAATGGCCCAGCCCTTACATCTGACCTTGACTCATCAAAATGGCCCAGCCCTTACATCTGACCTTGACTCGTCAGAATGGGCCAGCCCTTACATCTAACCTTGACTTGTCAGAATGGCCTAGACCTTACATCTGACCTTGACTCATCAGAATGTCCCAGCCCTTACATATTACCTTGACTCGTCAAAATGGCTCTCAGTCCTAGACTGAGGATCCTTGGTAACTAACCAAGTGCCTCCATTCAAAGAATGGCAACAGCCCTTATATCTGATCAAGTGGGAACCAATCCCTCAATCACATCAAAATGGCCATGCACTCACATCTGATCATGTAAGACTACATCTCACAGTCATATTAGAATGGCCCTCAATCCTAGACCGAGTATTCCTGGTAACTGACCAAGCACCTCCATTCCAAGAATGGAAATAGCCCTTATATCTGATCATGTAGGAACCAATCCCACAGTCATATCAGAATGGCTTAGCACTCATATCTGACATGGAAGGAACCAATCCTCTCACCATGACAGAATGGCTCAGCCCTTACATCTGACCATGGAAGGAACTTAATCCTCTCACCATGTCAGAATGGCTCATGGACTCATCACTTCCCCTTGGAGGAAACCTCGATCTGGAGAACACCAAGCTTCTCCCTGAAGTACTCAAACTTCACTTCGGCTAATGGCTTCATCAACACATCAGCTATATGTTCATCCATCGCAACATACTGGAGCTTCACTGCTCCTCTCTACACCATATCCCTGATATAGTGATACTTGATCTCAATATGCTTCGGCTTTTCATGGAACACCGAGTTCTCTGACAACTTCACGTAACTCTGGTTGTCGCAATATATACAAGTAGCATCTAACTAGAGATCAAATAAATCAGACAGTAGCTTCCTTAGCCATACTGCCTCACAACTAGCTGAACAAGCTGCGACATACTCTTCTTCACCTGTACTCAATGCCACACAGGATTGCTTCCTGCTAAACCAAGAGATCACACCTGATCCCATACTGAAGAAACACCCTGAAGTGCTCTTCCTATCGATGGCACTGCCTGCCCAATATGAATCAACATAACCCTCCAGGTTAATCTTCTGACTTGCCTCATACTTGAGCCCATAATTAACTGTACCCTTCAGGTACCTCAGAATATGCTTTGCAGCAATCAAGTGAACATGTCTCGGATCTGTCAAGAACTGGCTCAAGGTGTTCACAACAAAGAAAATATTTGGTCTCGTGTTCATTAGGTACATCAAGGACCCAATCATTTGACGATACATCATAGCATCAACTGCTTCTGATGAAGCATCACTCAATAGCTTCAGGTTTGATGCCATAAGTGTGGTCATGGCCTTGCAGTCCATCATCCCAAATCTCTTCAGGATCTCTATCGTATATTTCCCTTGTCCTAGGGAAATTCCATCTGCATTCTGCCACACCTCCATGCCTATAAAATAATGCATCATACCCAAGTCCTTCATTTCGAACTCGGCAACAAGCTTCCTCTTCGTATCAGCAATCAACCCATCCATGCCTATTACAAACAGATCATCTACATATAGTAGGAGCATCACTGGGTTGCCACCTTCAACCTTATAGTAAAGGTTGGAATCTGCTTTACTCTTGGTAAATCCCAAACTGGATAGAAAGCTACCAATTCTGCCGTACCATGTCCTAGGTGCTTGTTTCAAACCGTGCGGGGCTTTCTTCAATCTACACACATGAGACTCCCTGTCATGTGTCTCAAAACCGAGTGGCTGCTCCACATACACTTCCTCTTCTACGACACCATTCAAGAAGGCAGTATTGACATCCATTTGGTGTATCTTCCATTTCATCACTACAGCCAGAGCAAGTACCGATCTGATGGAAGTGTATCTGGCTATAGGTGCAAAAGTTTCTTCATAATCTATTCCTTCTTTCTTGGAGAAGCCATGAGCAACAAATATTTCTTTATATTTTTCTATGCTACCGTCTACAGCATGCTTGATCTTGTAGATCCATTTGGAAGTTACAACAGATTTCCCTTCTGGTCTTGGGACAACATCCCAAACATCATTCTTCATGATCGATTGATACTCTTCGATCATAGCATCCTTCCATTCTTTCCGTTCTGCCACTTCTTCATAGTTGAAAGAGTCTTTATTGATGAAATCACATAATAATGGTACATATCTGAAGCAGGACCTGGTCCTCTTTCTTTCTCTGTGATTCTCTTCTGGAGCCCCATATCTTTTCGCACCTTGGATAACTTCTCGTACCCAAGTCGGTTTCCTCTTATGAGAATTCTTCTCCTGCGATGGATCTATAGGTTCTTGAAGTTCTTCAAATTCTCGATCTTGTTCTTGAATTTCTTCATTCATGGTTGTGTCATGAATTCTGGGTGCTTCTATTTCTTCAGGTTCTTCAGCAGGTCTCTTTCTAGATTTGTTGTAAGTTGAGTCTTCATCAAATGTCAGATCCCTACTGATGTCGATCTTCTTGAATCCTAAGAAGTATATTCTATAAGCCTTTGAGCTTTCAGAGTATCCCACAAATATACCCTTCTTTCCCGAAGGATCTAATTTTGTCCTCTTTTCTTTTGGAATGTGTATGTAAAATGGACAGTCGAATATACTGATATGGCTGACTTCTGGTTTCTTGCCGAAAAAGACTTCTTCATATGTCTTGTTCTCGAGTACTCTGTGTGGAGTACGGTTTTGTACATACACCATTGTTCTGGCAGCTTCTGCCCATAGATGCATGGGAAGATATTGATCATGAAGCATGGCCCTTGCAGCTTCCATGATTGTTCTATTCTTCCTTTCTGCAACCCCATTCCGTTGTGGATTATATGGAGTGGATAACTCCATCTTAATCTCTGAATCTTTGCATAGGTCTTTGAATTCCTTCGAAGTGAATTCTCTGCCATTATCTAATCGAAAAATATTGATCTTCTTTTCTGTGTGGTTCTCAATCAAGGCTTTGAATTCCTTGAACTTGCTGAATACTTCATCTTTGTTCTTCATGAAGTAAATCCATGTCTTTCTAGAAAATTCATCAATGAAAGAAACAAAGTATACATACCCGCTTAATGAACTTGATGACATCGAACTGCATACATCGGAGTGAATGATTTCCAAGATTCCTTTTTCCTTGGTCTCGCTACTTAGAAATGTCTTCCTTGTATTCTTTCCTCTCGCACATCCTTTGCATACTCCATCATGTTTTGCTTGAATTTCTAGAAGACCTTCAACAGCTTTTCTTGCAAGTGGTAGTGCTCTGTAATGCACATGTGCAAGCCTTCTATGCCAAAGTTCATTTGGCTCTACTGTGTCATGGATCAAGGCTTGTTCTGGATGGCCCTTCAATTTGTATAGACCTCCCTCTTGTTCCCCAATCACTACTGCATCATTAATAGTCTTTCCCTTTGGCCACATGATAACTTGGCCATCTATAAATGAAACCCTCATGCCTTTTGCATCTAACGCAAATATGGAGAGGAGGTTCTTCTTTAGTCCTGGTACAAATAATACTTCCTTCATTGTCATAGACTTTCCAGAGTCTAGCTTATAGGAGGATTCCCCACTGCCTTTTATTGGATACTAGTAATCATCTCCAAGTTTCACCTTGTGGGGTGATTCATGTTCTAATAGTCTCACAAAAGATTCTTTGAATCCCGTCATATGTTTGGAATCCACACTGTCTATAATCCAATCATTGCTTCCATGTGTAATGTTTCTCATGAGAGCAGAAATCAAAACATATTCTTCATCACTTGAAGAATCATCACTTTCTTGCTTGTTTCTCTTTGTGGAAGGTTCATCATCTTCTGCAGCATGAGCATGATGTTTTCTCTTGTTGTTTTTCTTCTTGTGAGATTTCCTTTGTTTCTAGGACAATATTTGGCAAAGTGCCTTATTTCATCACAAGTATAACATCTGAGTTGATATTTCTTGTAGTAAGAGTGCTTACCTTTAGAATGAAGATGGTGACGATGGTCACTTCTGGGTTTCTTGGGTTGAACTATGAGAGATTGATCTTCACTTCTCATCTTTTTCTTCTCGAGCTGCTATCTGAGCTTCTTCTTATGAGCATTCTTCCCAAAGTCTACTGAACTTAACTAACTTCTTTCTGGAACAGATCCCTTAAATGAAAGAGTCCCATGTCCTAGGGAGACCATTCAAGGTGGTCATTACAATCTCTACATTTTCCACTTCTTCATCCACTACTTCAAGTTGTTCTTTGATCTGGGAGACCCTTGTGAAGTAAGACTGGATGGTCTCTGCATTCTGAATCTTCACATTCTTCAACTGGTTCCTCAGAGTCATCTTCCTGTTTATGTTCTTTCCTTCAAATAGTTTGGTTAGGGCATCAAACATAGCTTTAGGTGTCTTTAGGGAGGGCACCTATGGTATGAGGTGATCCTTGATTGAATCAGCAATAATCCTCTTAGCCATAACCAACTTCTTCTTGTGTAAGGCCTTAGCCTCATCTCCCTCTGGAACTATAATCTCCTCATTGATGTAGGAGTCCAACTCATTCTCTTCCAGGACTAGGGAGATCCTATACTTCTAGGCTCGGAAGTTATTAGCTCCTTCAAGATTTTCATCAAGCTTGGTATGATGAGACATCTTAACTAAGAACCTCAAATGGAAATACAAAATATTTAGATTTTACCAGGTCAAGATGTCGGATCTGGATTTGGAGCCAAAATTCTGTAGTGTTGGTTCAGGAGCAGATTAGGGTTTGGATTTTTCGGAGTTCTATCCAACCAAATGCTTTGATCTTGATCTCTAAACTTCGATTTTGAGGAGGAGATTAATCTAGGCTTAGGCTCATTGAAAAATTCCACTTCTGTGGAAATCCCTAATTTCCGACAGCAATGTCGGGTCCAAAACTGAAAAAACTTAGAATTGGATTCTGCTTCGACAGAAAGATGCACCCTAGGGAGGAGAGTTAGTCCAACCTTCTTTTGCTGAAAATCTATGGAGAGAGATCCAAAAAGTAGGAAGCCCTAGTTCCCGCAGTTGCATAGTGTCTTCTTCTCAGGTTAGTTCTGATACCATGCTAGATTTTTAACATTAAGCTAGCATTATATTAGGATCTTTAACTGAGAGAATAACAAGCACATCAATCAAACACAAGAGACAATGAACATAGTGTTTTTCCTCAGGGAAACCATAAATGGAGAAAACCCCACAACTTCCTCAGAGATGGAATCAGCACCAAAAGTAAAACCCCAAAATAGTAAGATGATCTCCCGATAGCAGTAGTCTCTTTCTTTCTAGCCCTAGTAGCTTCTTCTTCCTCAGCTATGCGCTACAACTGAGTGTGAGTGAGTGTGTGATAAATAGAGAGGCTCACTCTCTATTTATACTAATTCTCGACTTGACAATAACTCACTAGGGCCGACTTCTCTAGGAGAGTCTAATAACCCTAAGGCCCCAGAACTGCGGGGACTTTAACCCTTGACCAACAGGAGGGTTACCCACAATGACTTGACATGACTTGTTTACATTATAGAAACTCCCAATCGGAACATCGGGGCATGACATGACTCAATTACATTATAAACACTTCCTGGAATAAACATCGGGGTACAATACATAAGATATACAAGTGAATACATTCCGAAGTTACAATTACATCAACATTGAAACACCATGCACACACACAAAAATAATAGAAATTGAGGAAATAATCTGAGAGAGAATTTAGGAGATTGAGTGAAGATAAATCTCAAAAACTAATTAGAAAAATATAAATGAGAAAAGTGACACTTGGAGGTTGGATAATAAAATAAAATGTAAATGGAAAATTCTTAATTAATCATGAGTGAGATGCGTGGAATATTTTAGAAATCTATAAAGAGAAAGAGAGAGCATGAGGCTCTCATATTTTTTCCCTATTGTTCGATGGAAGAGATGATGCTAGATTCACATGGTGAATGTCGAGAGTTTGATTCAACATGGTACGAAAAATGTTGGGATCCCCTTAGTAAGATTCATGTACCTTGACTACGCTAGCATATTTCTTACATTTAGCTCCACTACGCCTTGTGGGTATCGGGGGGAGAAGAGAACTTGTTGGGATTGATAGGGTACTTTTTGGTGGGAATTCGATGTTTGAAAATCAAAGCATGGACTTACAATGGATATTCAATAGCCTTCGGTGGCCTTCAACACTTCATGACAAGAGTTTATAGGTCTTCTCAATGTTGCTCATAGTTTATTTTATTTCAATTGGAAACATAATTATTGTACGGTTGTTTTTATGTTAGATATGTTGTTAGATTTTAAAAGTTAGTGTTTAGATCATAAATATGTGGTTGATTAAAAAAGAAAAAAATATTACTTGTTAGATTCTAGATTTGTTATTTTAAAGATTTTAATAATTACAATACTAATAATATTTGTAATATGATGTAGTTGTGAGGGACCTTGCATGAGGCCTTCCCATCCAAATAGAGAATCTGGAGAGGATTCCAATTATAAATATCTAGGTTTAACAAAAGCGCAAGTAAGGGTAAGTTCAATATGCCACCACTTGTAAACGGGATGCTAGTTTTCAAGATTTTCCATATCTTGTTATTATCTTGATTTCCCATGATTACTCGTATTTGGTGCAAGATATACAAAACTTCTACTTCCGAAGTTGTAAGCATAAGAAGCATCATTACAACTTGATAAAATGGTATGCTAATTAAAGTAACACGTTGTCTTATGGACATGAGTATATTCATGTGAACTTATGTGATATTAGACCCAGTTTTGAAGCAACATGGACCCAACCTGAACCTTCAATGGATCCTAAGTTTCCATAGTAATTTCAAACATTTCCATGGATTGATAGGTTCTTTCACTTCTTACACAAAACATTTAAGGAGGGGGGGNATTTTTTTTTTAAATTCCCCATCGTGGTTGAATAACTGGTGGCCCTTACTATGTTATCCGACAAGCATGCCATACCACTGTCGACAAATGTCATCATTCTATCCATTTTTTGTAGGTATATGAGTTGGATATCTGACGACCATGTGGACGAATATTCGATGATATTTCCTACGATTCCAGCGATCATGCTACCACCGATGACAAATGTCGTCGGTCTTTCTATTTTTTGTTGGTATACGTGTCGAAGATTCGACAAACATGTTGTCGGTTGCCTGGCCTTTTGTAAAATGATGTGGGTCAGATATCCGATGGGTATGTGGTTGGATAACGATCCTTCTGTAAAGCAATGAGGGTTGAATATACAATGGACATGTTGTCAGATATCTGACCTTCTGTAAAGTAATGTGGGTCGGATATCTAACGGGTATGTGGTCAGATATTCATCCTTATGTAAAGTAATGAGGGTGGAATTTATCCAAAGGGTATGTGTTCGGCTATCCAACTTGTATATTAATATATTTGTGGTCGAATATCCGACAACAAAATGTCAGATATTTGACGAGACAATATTGTTGTCGAATATACAACAAAAATCAACCGACGTTTATAAAAGGAGAGGCTCGTTGGATTGTCATTAGCTTGATGTAAAAAATCGGACATATATGCCGTTAGATTTTGGGTTCATATTTTCATGTGTGTGGGATATTGTAAGCTTGGTGGGTTAGCTCAAGTGGTTAAGAGTTGTTCTAGAATGTAGGAGGTATCAAGGTGAAATCCCTCGCTTAGTTATTGATAGAAATTATACTAGGGGGGTTCCCTTAAGCCCCCACCGGGTTAGGACCCATAATTAGGGCCAACGGGTTTAGTTGTAGAACACCTAGCTTCCCCATGCTCATTGGATTTCAAGGGGGTTTTCCCATGGATGTAACAAGAAACTGATACTCCTGAGTCATGAACCACATTGAAAAAAATAATGTGTGGGATATTCTATGTTATTATGAGTTGGCTATAAGTTTTACACAAACAAACTAAGTAAAGAAATATTAAATGTAAACTTACCCTATTATATGCTATTACTTATTATAATGATGAATTACTATTATATTAAAATTTATGTATTATATTATGACTAATATTAATATTACTATTATATATTATTATGAATGATCTATTATATGTAATAAGTACAGGATATTGTATGATATTATGAGTTGACTATTAGGTTTTACACAAATTTTAAGTCACAAAATAAAAGGAATGAGGGAGGGGATTCTCGAAATCCCCCCTCCAAAAAAACATTCCTATGCGGAGTGATTTCTAGAAATGTTCACAATCCTTTGTTTTTTAATACAAAGTCTAAGTGATATATATATATATATATATATATATATATATATATATTAACAAGGGGAATCAACAAAGGGTTGATTTTGGTCTGCCACTGTAATAATCCAGTTTTAACCCCCTGATGTAAATTTTGTAAATATTGATTTAAAAGGCTAGAAGCCATAAACAAATGGTCAAGATGACCAAGACTATGTAAATGTGTATGTTTTTATTTTAATATAAAAATACATGGATGACTGTAGTAGAAGAAGGACGAAGAAGAAATGGGGGGTTATGAATCCACGAGAGGGGGAGTGACAGGGGGATTATGGAAAGACCCAAGGGGGATTAGCTTATATCCTTAGCCTTAGTATTATCCATTTAACCATATTTTGTTAAGCCATGATTAGGATCCTGCTTTATTTAATTAAAGCATTATTAATTATGAAAAAGGGGATTAAGAGTGGTTCCATGTGGATGGGCCACATGTAAATATGGTGCATTCCTATAAAAGTAAAAATGAAATCTTGAGAGGGGTTCATTACTTATACCATTCCACCATTTGAATTGACCTTCACCATGAGCCTTGCTATTACATGTGAGAGTCGAACTTGATGTTGTGACAGAGGAGTGTGAAGCCATTTCTAAATGTGAATTTTGCATGCCATTAACCAGAAGATTAGTGAGCAAGAGAAACCATGTCGACATCTTATCCCTAGAGCTCCTAATTTAGAGACTTCCTATCCATCCTATTCTGGAGCGAAATAAAGAAACGGGAGGCTACTCGAGGGACTGGTGACTAAGAGAAAGGGGATTTTTACTGGCATTTAGCAGGTTGATGGGGAAGGAGAATTGAGGATTGGGGTAGCTATGGATGGATTTTATCCAACATTGGGTTGCATGAGATATTGGGCTATTTAGAAGCTTTGGAAATTTAATACTTATCCCTTGTGGATAGATATCCCCAGGTTGAGGGTGGCCTATAAAAGTAAGACTTTCCTTGACAGTTACTATGGATAGGAGGAATGTCCTTCTTCTGCAGTTAGTTGGAGAACATTTGGTTTAAAATATAAGTTTCTAAATGTATAAGAATCTCATGGTTAATTCCATGTTTGCTTATAATTGTTAAAACTAATCATTATGTTTATATTTTTTAATGGAATTGCATGGCATTGTATGTTTGTATGTTGGATTCTCACTATAAAATATATATATATATAATTATGTTGTGTAATTAATGAATTATGAAGAAAAACAAAATTGGATATCCAAGTTAAAATCAGGATATGAAAAATTAAGTACCTAGTTGTCACAATGATGAAAAGAGGTTGTTGGCTATGCTATAGATTGGCATCAGAGCTACGATTTCATCAATGGATTCTTTTGGATGAATTTTTTTTCTACAAGAAAATTTAGAGGTTGCATAGAGATTGTTTGGATATATATTTGTATAGAGTTTTTGAGAAAAAAACATTATGGAATCATTCCATTGAATTAATTAATTCCAAGAAGCAATCTGTATGTAAATGATTGAATTATGGATATGGCTAGGTTCAACGAGCAACCATACTTAAATTTTAATGTTTAAGATAGCTCGGTGTAAAGTGGGAAGAAATTTACAGTTTGCATGTTACATTTGTTGAAATATTCCATTGAAAATCCAGGTGAAGATTTGAACCTACGCTGAGATTACATTCATGAGTATTGACAGAAAGATTTTCGTCGAAGGAAATTCTAGGTGTAAATTATTATTGGCCAAATGTAAATCTTAGATGAACATGTTTTGTCAAAAAATTGCCAAACGTAATATTATTTTAGCCACATGTTCAGAGAATTCAGAATTTATTATTTATGTGTGGATTCCATCCACGTAGGACAAGCAGAGTTTGTACGGGTCATCAATGGCCCAGATCCATTGCGCAAGTTCCACATAGCAGATCTAAACTATAAGAGGTTATCAAAGGGGATCCCCAGCGTCAATGGTCTAGATCTCATCGTGTCAGTGTGATCGAATGATCATGGCCGATCACATAGATTAACAATGGCCGATCAGCTAATGCAGAGTCTAAATAAACTACAGAGACAAATGAAGATGGGATCAAACTCAATTGAGGAGAAAGAAGGAAGAGATCACATGAACATTCTGAACACTCTAAAAGTGTTGCAAGGAGTCATAAGAAGCAATACTCACCTCACTATGTAGGAAGAAAGTTATATATGTGTGTGAAAGTTCAAGCAGCAGCCCAGAAATGTCTCCATCTAAACATCATAAAAGAAGGCATGTGAAATATGACCTACAATTGGAACTTAGAAAAGTAAACCTCCCACATTTGATGGCGAGAACAAGAAGAGTGAAGAATTTGAATATTGGTTGCTAGGAATGAGGATATATCTTCAACTGCATAATTACTCCTCTAACATGGAAGCTAGGATTTCCATCTACAACTTGAAAGGAAAGGCTTCCATTTGGTGGGACCAATTGGTTCAACTAAAACATATCAGTGAAAAGAGGATTTCATGGAGAAAATTCAAGAAGTACTTAGAAAAAAGTACTTATGAGAACATTATTATGATAAGAAGATGGAAGAGTTCTTCGAACTGAAATTGGGGAGCATGAGCATGGATGAGTATGAAAAGAACTTTCTCGAATTGCTAAGATATGTTGGGTTTATGAAGGAGGATAAAGTAAAAATAAAAAGGTTTCTCAGTGGGTTTATTTCATTTTACAAGGACAAAATTCAATATGATGAACCCAAGACTCTTGAAGAGGCAATTCGAAAATCTAAGAACATGTATGATGAGGACAAAGGAAGGACAAATTTTCAGAAATCTTGGAGAGATAAGATGAAGGATAATTAGGATGAAAGAAAGAAAGGATTCAAACCATATTTCTCTACAAACCAACATAATTCATATATGCAAAGTAACCCAAGTCAAAATGGGCCCAGGATGACAGAATCTATTGGAAAAGGAACCAAGAAGAAAGTAAAATGTTGCGGATGTGAAGGAAACCATATGTATAAAAATTTCCCACAAAGATGAGATAGAATGAGAAATGTGCACAATTTATAGGAAGCAGGTATTGTGTAGGATTTAGGCAGGAACATTCCCAGGATATATGGAGTGTTGGACAATAGACAAGCATATCATCAGTCCAACATGATTGAGGTTGAAGGTAAAAATGCCAATCAACATATTGATATTCTCATTGATTTTGGAGAAAAGCATAGTTATATTGCTCCTAATTTAGTTGAAATATTTAAGCTAAATAAAAGTAAGCATGATAGATCATGGATGGTTAGATTGGCTACTAAAACAAAAAGAAAGACTAAAGAATTAGTAAAGAGTTTTCCATTGGATATGAATGGATTGAACACTATTGCATATTTTAATATAATTCCACTTGGTTCGGATGATGTACTTATTGGGATGGACTGGTTAGATGCACACCATGTGATGTTGAATTTTGATAATAAGCCATTTAGTTGTCTTGATGAAGAAGGGAAACATAATATAGTGAAAGGAATTCCAAGGCCTATCTACATAAGAGAAATTTCATCTTTTCAATTAAAGAAATACTTCAAAACAGGATGTCAGTTGTATGCAACTCATGTGCAAGAACCAGAGAAGTGTAAAAGTCTTAGAATATTTTTCATTATTGCAAGATTTTGCATATGTATTTGAAGAATTACCAGGATTTCCACCAAAAAGAGATATTTATTTTATCTATTGATTTGGTGTATGCAGTTGCCTCGGTATCTAGAATTCCATACATAATGAGTACACCTAAGTTAGAAGAGTTACATATGTAGGTGGAAGAATTATTGAAAAAAGGGTATATACGCCCAAGTGTTTCTCCCTAGGGATCACCGATATAATTTTTAAAGAAAAGGAATGGCACTTTGAGGTCATGTATTGACTTTAGGTAGTTGATCAAGGTTATTGTGAGGAATAAATATCCACTTCCTAGAATTTATGACTTGTTTGATCAACTCAGAGGAGCAAATATTTTCTCAAAGATAGATTTTAGATATGGTTACCATCAAGTGAGAATAAAAGATGAAGACATTATCAAGACAACCTTTAGGACTAGATATGGGCACTATGAGTTTGTGGTGGTGCCATTTGGGTTAAAAAATGCACTAGCTACATTTATGTGTTTGATGAATGGTATATTCATGAAGTATTTACATAATTTTGTCATCATATTCTAGGATTACATTCTTATTTATTCAAAGTCATAACCAGAGAATGAGGAGCACTTGAGATTAGTACTACAAGTGTTAACATAAAATCAACTTTATGCCAAGTTGAGTAAATGTTCTGTCTATAGAAGGAAAATACATTACTTGGGACATATTATCTCTTAATAAGGAATAGTTGTGGATCTTGAGAAGATAGAATCTATTATGGGATGGCCTTCACCCAAGAATGTATCAGAAGTAAGGTCATTCATGGGTTTAGCTAGATACTACAAGATATTTATTGAAATATTATCTAAAGTGCATATCCAATTACATCATTACAGAAGAAAGGACTCAAGTTTCAATGGGCACCGCGATGTGAAGAATGTTTCCAGTAGTTAAAGAGATTGCTCACTAGTAAACCAGTCCTCAATATTGCCAATACAAATGAATATTTTGTTGTAAGTACAAATGCTTTCCAAGAAGGAATTGATGGAGTCCTTATGCAAAATGGACATGTGATTTGTTATGAATCAATAAATCTTAAAGAGCGTGAGAAAATGTATGTCACACATGATTTGGAACTTGATGCTATTGTGTATGCATTAAATATGTGGAGATATTATCTCATGGGGAGAAAATTTGAATTAAATACAGATCATAGTGGGATAAAATATTTATTTGAGAAGAAAATTTTGAATGTAATACAATCAAGATGGATGGAATTTCCATGGAACAAATATAAATTTGAGCACATCAGATCATCTACAGATAGGTGGGCATACTGAGAGAGTCAACCAGGTTATTGAGGATATGTTAAGGATGTATGTGATGGATCAACCATCAAAATGGGAAGACTACTTGTATATGGTAGAGTTTGCATATAATAATGGATATCATGCTTCTTTGCATATGATTCCATTTGAATCATTGTATAGAAGAAAGTTAAATACTCCAATCAGTTGGGATAATCCAGTTGACAGGGTAATTCATTGGGCCAGAATTACTTAGAGAAATGGAAGAGCAGATGGTAAAAGTCAGGCTAAATTTTAAAGTGGCACATGACATACAAAAGAGTTATGTAGAAAAAGGAAGAGTAGTAAAATAATTTAAAGTGGGGCATCATGTGTATCTATAAGTTAGGCCAAAGAAGAGTTCCCTAAAATTAGGAATTTGTCCAAATCTTGCAGCTCGATTTTGTGGGACATTTGAAATTTTGGATAGAATAGGGCTTGTAGCTTATGTATTAGCATTATATTCTTGTTTGCATGTGCATAATTTATTTCATGTTTATTTATTAAAGAAATATGTGCATGGTCCTAAACACATAATTGATTGGGTTATGATCCAGGTGGAACCAAAAGGTGATATTTTGGTACAACCAGTGCATATCCTAGACAAGAGAGTTATGTTTCTCAAGAACAAGTACATCAAATAGGTAAAGGTACAACGAACCCATTATAGTCTTGCAGAAGCAACATGGGAGCTCACAGATGTGATGCAGGAGGCATACCTGCAACTATTTTTGAAATTGTGATAAAAGTTTTGTAAATTTACATAATGTTGATGATGCACTGAGGACAATGCATAAATTAAGGGGGGGCCTAACCCATTTTTGACCCCGTGATGTAAATTTTATAAGTATTGATGTAAAATGATATAATCCGTAAACAAATGGTTAGGATGACCAAGACTATGCAAATGTGTATATTTTTTTTTTAATATAAAAATACATGAATACCTGTCATAGAAGATGGATAAATAAGAGATGGGGGATTATGAATCCACGGGAGGGGAAGTGATAGGGGGATTATGGAAATACCCAAGGGATATTAGATTACATCCTTAGCCTTAGTATTATCCATTTAACCATATTTTATTAATCCATGAATAGGAGCCCGCTTGATTTAATTAAATCATTATTTAATTATGGAAAAGAGAATTAAGAGTGGTTCCATGTGAATGGGCCACATGGAAATATCTTGCATGTCTATAAAATTAAAAAATGAAATCTTGAGAGCAATTTGTTCCTTCTACCACTCCACCATTCAATTTTTATTTCACCATGAGCCTTGCCATTACCTGTGAGAGCCAAACTTGATGTTGTGACAAAGGAGTGTGAATCCATTTCCGAATATGAATTTTGCATGCCATTAACTGGAAGACTGGTGAGAGAGAGAAATTTGGCCTACATCTTAGCCCCAGAGTTCCTAATTCAGAGACTTCATGTACAACCTGTTTTGAAGCACTATAAGGGAGCTAGAGGCTACCCAAGAGATTGTTAACTCATAGAAGGGGGTTTGTTCCTAGATGAGTAGGTTGATGGGGAAGGAGAATTGAGGGTCGAGGTAGCGATGGAGGGGGTTTATCCACCATTGGTTTTCATGAGATATTGGGATGTTTAGAGTCCACAGAAAAATACTTAGCCCTTGTGCATTGATAGCCTCAGCTCGGGGTTGGTCTATCAAAGTAAAACTTGGCTTGACAGTGCCTATGGATGGGAGGAATATCCTTCTTTTATAGTTAGTTGGAAAAATTTTGGATTAAAATATAAGTATCTAATTGTATAAGAATGCTATGGTTAATTCTGTGTTTGCTTATAATTGTTAAAATTAATGTTTATGTGTATATCTGTGAATGGGATTGCATGGCATTGTATGTTTGTATCATGTTGAATTCTCAGTAAAGTAATCATGAATGTGTATGATGTTTTGGGCCATTTATATATATATTATTTCGTTGTGTAATTAATGAATTATGGACTAAAACGAAATTGGATATCTGTGTTAAAATATGGATACAAAAATTAAGTACCCCGTGGTCACAATGATTAATAGAGGTGTTGATGTCTGGAAAATTCCCAGGTACCAACAATAGGGATTCTCCCCAGTAATTGATCCCAACTAGATCATCCACCATTTGGTATGGGGAACCCGTTCGGTTAACGTTCTAACTATCGTTGGTCTAAAGTTGTTTAAGTCTTTACCGGTTATGGCCTGATCCATCGTTTACGTAATTTTCTTTAAATGAATGAAACAGTGATGCTTAAGATAAATGCAGGTGACTGATGAACAATAACCTCACAAGTGATGTGTAGGTTCTTACCTCCCTTTTTATCATTCTTTCTCCTCAATCACTTCTATAAATTTAAATCTAAGCAATTTTATTATATTCTAATGTATTCTAGTATAATCTATTCTATCCCCATAGGGAGAAAATTTGAAAGAAATGGAGCAATGTACTATAATAATTCATAATGAATCTTGCAGATAACTACTCAAATTCCATACACATAGTTATAGTAGGAAGATTATCAAAGATAGCTTTAAAATAATAAAGTATAAATTACTCAATTTATGCACAGTATTTTATACATAAAGCAAAACCATTCATCATTAAAGAAATAATTCATAAAAGTCAGAACGATCTCACAATTGTACGGAAACTAAATAGAAGTAATTCCACATTTGAAATTCCACACAATCCATGCAAAATCCTGTGGAGTCCTTTCCCAACAAATAATTCCTTCTTTATTAGTAGAAAAATCAATTCTTCTTACAAATAATCCAGCCTTCTTGTGCCGGTGAAAAGTTCCTCTATTTTTTCTTCTACCTCTATTTATAATACAATTACAATGACTCATCAACTTTCCTGACCTTAGGAATTCCCAAATTTCATCTTTTAGTGCTTTGCACTAGAAAAATAACAAAATACACAAAATGACAAAATACATAAAAAAGACAAAAGTTTCAAGTGGGCCCAGCCAAGCTTGAAATATATTCCCCCCATGCATTGGCTTCCTGGGCCTGTGATAGTCTGATAATTTATTGGGTCCAACATTTGCATGACCACTTCGTGTACGTCCAGCTGGGTCTCCACGTGTGTCACCCTTTCTGGAGTGGTTCTATATAAGTCTTCCAAGATATAATTGCTGACATAAGATTTTGCAACCCAAGTTCTAACATGCTCTTCATTGATGGTTTCCATTTTCTGAATGTACTGTTCATCCTCGTGCAGTCTATCTTGTAGATACGCCACATGCTGGTCCTTTTTGGGGAATTCAATGATCTTTGTAGTCGAAGAAAGATGGCATATATCATGGACTTGGTGCATATTTTTATAGAACTCCGTACATTTTTCCAGAATCTTTTCAAGTTCATTGTTCAATCTTACCAAATCTTTTCTGTAAAATTCCAGGAGTTCCATTTCCATTTTTAGGCCTTCAACTATCTTTTATGGCAAGAGTTCGGGAAATTTCAAGTTGGCCTCTACCCAGGTCAACTGGATTTGAACCTTTTCAGCGACTTTTATTACTCTTGTCCTAATATTAAGTGACTCTGTTGCAATTTCATTCAATCTTGTTTCTGCCAGCTTTACCTTATATATTTCACCCGAGAGACTCACTTGAACTTGGTGTATTTTTCTTCGGATTATGCAGAATTGGTCACGGAAAAGGGTGATGTCCAGTTTCCTCTCATTGGATACCTTAAGCTGGGTTTCAAGAGATCCCTTCTATGCCACCAATTCCTCTACTTGGGTTCTTAAGTCCCCCACTTGTCGGCTAGTCGGGGATCTCCTTGATTCCAGTTCTTAAATTTTGTCTTCAAAATATCTTTTCTATCCCTCCATAATGGTCACATGCACCTCCAATGCATCCTTTTCTGTTTCTAAATATTGATACTCCCTTTGGAGTCTTTCTTTTTCTGAGAGGATAGCTTCGTGCTTTCTTTTTAGTTCTATGGCTCCCCCTCTTGACTTGACCGGAGTATCTTTCAACTTGAGCATTTTTTCCTTTTGATGCTCTACATTTACCACCAGTCGGTCTACATTATCAGTGTTGGCTTGTGCAGTTGCTACATTCACAGAGTCCATGAACTTAGGGTCTTTGTGAGTACCCTCCATGAAATTTTTTTCATTCACTGTAACCACATCAGCGTGTGATCCCATTTTTAACCTATTTTCAGACCTTCTGGTGATGGTCTTTCTTGTCTTATCAAAAAATATAGTATCTAAGCATGCCACTATGTGTTGTTTAGACGGGGTGAAAGGATTAATCCTGAGTTCTGCAAAAGGGATGTGGCCACCTAAGATTGTGCTACATGATGAAGCAAGAGGATCTAATAGGTTTTTCTAAGCTGCTTCTCAGTCCAATTCTTCCCTAAGCTTGTCCTCCTCCTCCTTCTTTCTTTGTTCTTCTGTCAACTCCTCGGATTTTTTTTGTTTTTTCTCTGCTTCTTCTTTCCTTAATATTTCTTCTTCCTCTCATTTCCTATGAGCCTCTTCTGCTTCTTTCTACCTCTGAACCTCTTCTGCTTGTTTCTTTTATTCCTCGACCTGTTGTAACTTCAAGGCTTTTTCCTTTTGTTTCTACAGCTTCTTCACTGGTGCTACTGGTACCACCTTTCTTCTTGAACCGCTTCCTCAACACATACATGTTATTGGCTCTTCTGTACACCTCTTTGTCCTTATCGAAGTGATCTGAGTATTCATAGCATATCCCAATGACTATGCAATGTTTAGACACTTTTCCACTATTGTCATTTCTATGGAAACTCTTCTCCCCAAAGTAAAAATTTTCCAAATCTTTTACAAACTCGGAGGCACCTTTGACTTCAGTGAATTTGTAACTTCCTATGCAAAAGGGTAGCGGCGGGAAGGTTGTCTTTTTCATGTCAAAGAGGAA
Organism: Pseudotsuga menziesii; assembly: GCA_001517045.1. NCBI lineage: Eukaryota > Viridiplantae > Streptophyta > Pinopsida > Pinales > Pinaceae > Pseudotsuga > Pseudotsuga menziesii. The sequence goes on from LPNX010654927.1 coordinate 789,049, forward strand.
GTTACCTACTCCACTTACGAATAATTTCCTGACTGCTTCTTTATGGACTACATAGACATGGCATATTTGGGTAGCAGTGACAGGGATTTGGAGCCTCCATACATCCTTAGGTATGTTCCTTCCTGAGAGAGAAATTAATCCCCATATTCAAAAATAACGTCCATGCCGTTATACAACAAGCAGTTGGGCTCTTTGAGGAATATCAACTCATACAGGGGCATCAGAAACTCTTCACATATAATCTTGTAGAAACTTTCATACCTATGTGCCCAGAAAATGTGATAAGTAGCATATACAAGGGTCTCGGTGTGTGTCCAAGTGCACTCGAGCTTGGTGAATGGGTGTCTGCACAGAATGCAGTCAATCAAGTAGGATGCCATCTAAAATTTTGACCTTTTCTGAGTTATCCCTCCCTGTGCGACAACTACACTGGATGACAAGTTGCTTGATATGATGTCTATCCAGTTGAAAATTGTGCCTTTAAAGGCCACATAATAAATTAGCGGGATCCAACTTAATTTATACATCTTTCCATTTTCCCGGCCAAAAATCCTATTCAAAATCAAATCTATGATCCTGAAAGAGGGTCATAAGATTTCACACTCATATTCGCCAGTTTCCTTTTGGCGCAGTTGCATATTCCAAAATATCCAAATCTACCTTTTTGACCCACTCATCAGTCATCATAACCTGTGGAGGGGGAAGCTTGGAGGCCAAGGTTATGTAGGATGGATTGAAATAAGCAAAAGCTTCCCCCTCTATATTAGAAACAATCATTGTGGAAGGATTCGTTTAGGGAAAAATCCAACCGATAACCTCTGTGTATGGGAACAACTCCGGGTGTGTAGCTGCCTTTGTAATGCCCAAGTTTTTTATGTTTTGATACAAGGAAATTTCTTCTATACTATCATCAGGGGCGTTCTGGTCTCTAAACATATGATATATCTCCCCCCATTTGAACTCTTGGCTAGCTCCTGTAATGGCCTTAGTTTCCTCAAATTTGATCTCGGTCCTGGAGATTATCTTCACATATGAATCGACCTCACTAGCCTTAGCTTTCTTCTTGCCCCTCTTTTTAGGCATGGTGTGAGTTTATCATTTCCAAACTGTCCTTTAGGAGGTAACCCTTCTTGGTGAGAGTATAAACTGTGACATGAGCATGCTGAGAAATTTCTTAGTAATACCATGGTTATCTCGAATAACTCAAAACAAAATGCATTTTGTATCAAAAATGAAATAACCTGAAATGAGAGGCAAAGCTACTAAGTATATGAATCATTGTTCTTTTAAAAAGGAGATTGTGATCAGTGTCCAATGTTATAATAGAGAACAAAGCTATATTTACCATTCTATTGTTGTCCATTCAGAAATAGTTTTGTGAGGTGGAGAGAGGTAATTACTTAGAAGTTTCTTAGTCATTTTGTGCTTATGACAAGGGTGTGTGCTTATAAATTTTAAATGAAAACTCATCATCCCATGTGTATATGCCACTATGTGAGTTACACCTTGATGTTATCATATGTCCTCTTTCGTGTTCCTAAACAATAATAATAGGTGAAAACACACTGAAAGATGAACATTTTACCATTTGTTCTTTCATGCATAAATGTTAATTAATTTTACCCAAGTCTAAGGAGTTCACATGTTTTACTTCCAACCTTCTATTTATTAAGCTCAAAATCATTGAGGTACTAAGGTTTCTACCCATTACTTTCCTTAAAGGTAAAAGAACAACTTAGTGAAACATGACAATGGATTAAATCCGAAAACTGAGGAATATTTGAGGCACTATAAATCTCAAAAATACTTCTAAATAATGGCATCGACCCTAGTAAGGGTCACATGCAATGCACCCTCATGCATATACAGGTTGAGGAGAAAATGAGTTCCCTCTTTACCACATACTTATTCCCCGACATGCTCGACTTGGGAAGCACACAGGCCATGGAGCATATGGCACATTGTGGCCTTAGTGTTGAATCCTTGAGGCTTAAAATAACCATAACACTGGTTCAAATAGAAAACCCAAACTGCGCAGCAAAAACTGAGAAAAACTCCATGATGAACAGACTAGCATGTTGGAAGGTCCATGTAAAACCTCTACCCCTTCTCACGATTGCGTTCTAGGGCACAAAAATGGCCGTGAGGCGGTAAAAATGGTCGTGAGGCCAAGGAGCTCTTCAAAAATAATCTCTAGGTGACTCTAGTTGCAATCTCACTGTAGCAAAAATACCCTAAGGGTCGTGGATTATCTTCTATCAGGAAAAGGGTTGAGAAAAAGAGAGGAAAAAAGCTAACTACGGTAAAAACCCGCTAGAACCCTAAACCTCTACCACATATATTTATCAATTTTAAATCTCTAAAAGAAAAAAAAGGCAAAAGTATAATTTCATGCACCTACATGTCAAGAAGAGAACATGGTGTTGGGCTGAGTACAAACTCCACATGTCATTTGGTGATTGGATTCTCTTCAAAACAATGTTTGCAGTATAAAATCAATAACAAAACACCGTATATATATATATATATATATAATTCGATAAAACCGTCACTAATACGGTGGTTGGAAAGTTTTAACGCAGTGGGGTCAAAACGTCATTTGTTTCCTAAACTCAAAAACATGTTGCATGACGCAATACATGTCGGCAACTTTTTTCAGGACTTCTGATACTATCTACGATGAAATACGAGTTTTTTTGCTATAGTGTCGGTGAAAAACAACGAGTTCCTCCGACCGTGTCAAAAAAAATTATTGAAAAATTTCGATAGATTTAACTTGTCGGCAGAAAGCTAGAAAATATCCAAACACTTGGTCACAATTCACCTTTAGCAACATCTGACACTACTGGGTGTAATTCGTGAGTTTCTCTTACCGTGTCCGAAAACTTTGGTGAGTTTCTCCAATACGTCGTCAACACTGACTGAGTTCTGTCGAAACAACACATCACGAAAACTCCTTTGAATTTAACCGACCGTGTTGGAAAAATTGATCACGTTCTTCCGATACATCGACAAAACTCTCTGAGTTCTTCTGATACGTGTCAGAAAAACTAATCGAGTTCTTCTGATACGTCAGAAAAAACTTGCCAATTTCTTCCAATACGTCAATGAAAAAACCTGAGTCTTAACATAGCCAAAAAAACTTCCTTGCTCAACTTCTGGGAAAAACTGGGAAAAACTAAGTGTTAGGATGAACTCTCTAGGAATGAAAAACTTGTCTAAGTAAGGTTAAAATCAAAAAGTAAGGAGGGGCCCTAAAATGTAAAAAAAATTGGGAAGCAGTTGCAGCACCAACAATTGGCAACTGGATAGTGAACATAGATCTCTCAAAAAATATCTTTGAAAAACAGGACTGCTACATGGTACTTGATTACGGATATACAGTAATTTCTTGAATGCATTCTTCATGATTATTTAAGAAGCTAGACTTATCCAGGGATGTAAACAATTGTGCATCACATCGATTGTAGTGTTTTGGGAGTAGAGAAACCAAGATTAGAAGTCTTGATAACTCTCTTGGGGCCAGAATATGAGATTCATTTTACCTCTGTATTTTGGTCGCCACTAGATATGACTCCATGGGATTGTAACAAGGTTAGACAGATATATATCTATTTGTTCATCATTCCCATGCTTGTTAGCATTCTTTTGATGCTTTCTTTTTTAATGACATTTGTCCTTTGAGTCTTCCTTGATTGCTTCCTCTGCTTTGAGAAATTTTCATGGGTTCTTCCATCCATAATGTCCTTTTGTGTGAGTGATAAACTTGTTTCAAGCTCACGGACGAAGAAGAACCTCTCTGAGCAATCTTTTTTATCAGATGTTTTTTTCTTTCAGCATATCTTCTTAGATGTAGACTGTTTGTCTTGGAAATTCGACTCTTTACTATAAGCCTTTTGGCTTTCAATTTGTAGCATGGGATTAATTTGAATGCCATACATCTATTAGTCATGCTTCCTTTTTGTGAGTCTATCATGGGTAGCTTCCTAGGACATATATTAGTGTGAGGATGGGTGGAGCCCCAAGATAGTACTCTAGACTTCATGAGCCTTAGTTATTTTACAGGGTTTAAATGAATAGAATGTGGACTTGAAATTAGCTTCCCTATACAATAATTAAATAATCTCAACTTTGATCAAATTTTACCACACATGTTTTCCCGTAAGAAGCTCTTGACTATCAAAGAATTTTGCAATTATTCAGATTCCTATGCTTCCAAGCATAAAAATTGTGCTCATTTATTATAATCAAATATCAAGAAACAAACGAATCAAATTAAATCAGAAAAATACGAACAAACTAAAAGAAAACAAGAAACAAAGGAAAGGATTTATTTATGTACAAAAAGTGTTCCCAAAAACTAGGTGAAGTATTGTTTGAGAACAAGGCCATTTACGGGAAGGCTCTCTTCCTTCCCTTGTAAGTATTGCAACTTATAAGTTGAAGGGCCAAGTTTCTCAGCAATATGATAGGGGTAAACCCATAGATGTTGATTTTTTGTGTGTTTTCCCTTCTCATCATGCAGGTGATCCCACTTCAATACTAAGTCTCCTATCTCAAAGTTCCCCTTCCCGGATTTTTTGTTTATCAAACCATATCTTGACAATGTCCTGATGTTGGTTAAACCTATCTTTGGAATTTTTTCTGGACTCTTCAAGTTTCATCAAAGTGTTAATGTGTTCTTGTAGGATTTCTCTACCGGATCCCCGTGAGGTTTGAGCTAATTGCGAGGATGGAAGAAGAATGTTCGAGGGTAAAATAGCTTCCTTCCCATATACCAAAGTATAATGAGACACTTATAATGAATTATTTAGGGTGACCCTATCTGCCCAGAGTGCATTGGGAAGGGTTGTGTGCCAATTTATTTGATTTTCAATAACGGTTTTCTTCAAAATTCGAATGAGATTCTTGTTTGTCGACTCTACTAGCCCATTTCCCCGAGGATAATAATTAGCTGAATAATGTAATTTTATTCCCTTTTCGTAATCAAATTCAGTTATTTTGTCCAATGAGAAATAAGATGCATTATAAAAACAAGGGAAATTGGAACCCCAAACCTGGTCATAATGTTCTCTTGCAGAAAGTTGATGACCGCATCTTCGTTCACTTTGTGCAGCAGAATCGCTTCAACACATCTTGGGAAATAATCCGTAGTCGTAAGGATATGTTGATATTGGAGTGAAGAGTTTGAATTGATTTCCCCAATGATGTCTATACCCCACTTTTTGAAAGGTTCTAAAATAATAACGAGTTGTAATGTCCTAGCTTCTTTTGACAATCTACCACCACTCCTTTGGTACACATTGCATTTTCTTGCATAAGCATGAGAATATTTGAATAGCGTTGGCCAATAGTAACTCGCTCCAAGAATCTTATGAGTGGTAGTATCTCCAGAGAAATGTCCTCCTGCAGGGAAGTCATGCAATTCGTTGACTACGTTGGATGCATATTCTTGTTCAAGACATCTCAGAAACACTCCATCGTATTTTTTTTCTGAAAAAGAAATCCATTGATTATCTGGTATGAGACTGACTTCAAACGAAGTGCCCTTTGTTGCTTGGAGTTCTAATTCTCTGGTAAATTTCCTTGCTATAGGTAATGCACTCAATATCTATACCAAGATTTAGGAGTAGTAAATATGGGGCATACATCAATAAATTTTAACTCAACTTTATTCTCCCAATCACAGTATTCATTAGTATGACCTTCCACAAGCAACTTGCATAGTCCTTGACCTTTAATAATAGTGGTTGGCTTGAATTATAAATCATACTCTTCTAGTGTTGTGGGCCCAGTTTCCTCTTCTCTCACCCAATTCTTTCTGTACGAAGAGGGACCTAATAGCCGGATGAGGAACAATCACTTTTGTCATGTTTTTAAAAATATACGGTTTGAATTCGTTTACTGCTTTGAAATCTGCATACGCTTGTTTGTCTATAGCAGGGTAATTCAATTCAGCCCTTGTAATCTAGTGCTCATAAATGATATCAGATATTCATCTCCCAATTCTCCTTTCTAAGTGAGCACTGCTACAAGAGATTTGTTTGAAGAAAAGGTGTATAGAATGAAATCTTTTTCAAAGTCTAGACTCCTTAATGAAGGTGCATGAGCTATTGTTTTTTTAATAAGGCGACCTTCTTCAATATCAGTCCACTTGAACTGTATCCTTTGCTTCACCATTTGTTGCAAAGGTTTTACGATTTGTGCAAAATCTGGTACAAACCTTCGAACAAAATTTATTGTACCCATAAATAATTTCATAGCTTTTTTATTATGGGGTAATGGAATCTAAGATATAACTTCAACTCTCTTTGGGTCTATGGAGATTCCCCAACAGTTTTCCTTCTAGAACCACGAAGATTTGTTTTTTTTTATTTAAAGATTTGCCATATTTTCTATAGCGATCGAAAATATGTTTCAAGTGAAAATCATGTTATTCTCTTTTCTTAGAGAAAATTGTCACATCGTCTAAGTAAACTACTACACAGTAGACGGTTAGTCCTTAGAATGCGATGTCCATTTCCCTTTGAAATGTAGCTCCAACATTTATGAGGCCAAATGGAATTCTCCTATAAGAAAATGTTCCCTACTTCATAGGAAATGTGGTCTTCAATATATCTTGTTCAGACACCAACACTTGGTTATAACCTAAAAACCCATCTAATAAGGAGAATAATTCTAAACCTGACACCATCTGAAGAATTTGTTCCATCGGTGAAACTAGATAATTATCTTTATCTGAAACTCTGTTTAGATTTTGGAATTCAACACACAACCTTATCTCTCCTGACTTCTTCTGTACTAGAACCAAATTAGCCACCCATTCGGAATGTCGAACTCTGAAGATAATCTTTGCATCTAGCAACTTCTTTACCCTGTTTTGGCTTAAAGGCTCTAACTTTGGATGCATTTTCCTGAGTTGTTGTTGAAATGGTTTAACACCTGTTTTGATAGGAATTATATGTTGAATGATACGTGTGTCATATGTATTTAGGTCTTCATATGTCCAGGAAAATACATCTTTATATTGCTGAAACAATTTAATAAACGGGATCCTTTCTCCAGGCAAGCAACACTTTCCCATATTTACGTACTTGGGCTCAGCTTCTGTCCCTAAATTTATCATCTCATATTGCACGGATGAATTGTTGGTTTTGACGTTGGCTGGTTTTCTTAAATTTTTATGTAGATCAAACATTCCCTCAAGTGTCCTTACTCCTTTGGGCATGAAGTTTCCTTTGTTCAATCCTCCATTTTGTAAATATTTCTAGTGTTCTTCATCATCAATTATAGATTCTTTGAACACTTCATCATTGGTCAGAGAATCGATAATCTATTCATCGTCATCAAACACCCTCAAATTTGTGATATTATCTGCTATTGATGGCCTGAAAATAAGTTCAATAGAACACTTATGATTAGTTGGCACTAACCTAGAAGTAGAAGTAGCTAATAAATAAGTTGCAACATTATGTAATCTAGGAATTGAGTTTATATTGAAAGCATTAAAATGTGTTATCAAATTCCATACTTCAGCTTGATATCCTTTTAGGTGTGGAGATAAACAATGAATTGTGTCTCTAACTTTCGTAGCTATTATCTCAGAATCACCAAAAAAATTTAATTATTTTTCATTTAGTTCAATGGCTCTCTTCAAGCCCTAGACTAGAGCTTCATACTCATCAGTATTGTTTGTGCATTCAAACGCTATCCTACAATAGAGAAACCTTTTGTTCTTCTTAGGATCAATCAGGACGCAAACCGCTCCTGATCCCTCTTGTGTTTTGGAACCATCAAAATATAAAAACAAAAACCTATCTTCAAACTCTACCGGGTCAGTATCGTTCCCTACGTTAGTGACTAAATTTACTATGTTACAGTCAATATCATCAGTCCATGAAAATTGAAGGAGATCGGACTACGTATCTTATTCACAGATGACTTTTTCATCTTAGTAATTCCCTGGTTCAAGCTCTAAAAAGTAGTTTCCCAAAACTAAAGATGAGAAATTTACAGGATCATTCTTTCCTTCCAACTGAGTTACATTATGTTTCATATGCAGTTCCATCAATATCTTAATCTGATTTTGACTATTTTGATATGGCAACCACATGTGAGACTAATCAATTGCAAAGTAACCATTAAGTTTTGTTGACCAGTCCCTGCTCAATATCAATCCATAAGCCTCAGGTATATATACTACAATGATATCTATGAACTGGAAAAATCTAGGATAAGCAAATAATCGAATTAACACATCTTTCATTTCCCCTATAACTTTAACAGCAGATCTATCCAGTTGAATTATCCAAGATGGGGATGGTGTGGGTTGACCATTAATCTTCTTACATATCGAAAGAGGCATAACATTTGACAAGGATCCAAAATCTACCAAATAGTTATGTACTTGTGATTAAAAATCTCAAATGATAACAGAAAAGGAAAAGTCTCAGATTTATATTTTTCTCCAATGCTTGCTTCATTAATTTCAGTATCAGATTCAATGGCTTATGGGATATTATTTGGTAGTGTATCAAAGGCTTCCGAAAGTTTCTTTCTTTGCTGAGGCAGATTACATAATTCGAATAGAGAAATATTAGCTTTTGTTTTCTTAATGTTTTATACAATATCATACCCCATGTCATGTTCTACCAAACCTTTCTTAGTGTCTTCTATTTTATTTACCATGGTCTTCACAAGTTTGTTAACTACTGGGTTTGTCTCTTTTATGTTTACCAGATTAGACTTAGGTGTTGTTTCAGTAGTACTGAGAATTTTCTTCATGTTTTCTTTTATCTTCTTTATTTTAGGAAGTACTAAACTTTCATCCACTATCGTTCCTTTACTTCTAGTTGTAACGTTAACTAATGACACTTGAATTTCCTCAGTAGGCTTTTCTTCGTTCAACCCCAATGTAGGTTCCCAATCCCATAATACCATCATGGTTTCTTCATTTCTTTCTTTCGGCTTATTGGTTTGGTCTTCTTCTACCTTAGGCTCCGTCAATTGGGCATCTAATAGTTGATTCATAACCAAAGTCATTGATTTTATCCACTGCGAGCAAATTTTTTCAAAATGATGCTCCTGATGGAAAGTACAGAAATGGTCCATGCCTACTTCCTTAAAATTTAAAACAATAGAATTATTTAAAGGCGGTTGAGGCTATCCACTTTATTCCCTTTTCTTGTAATAAGGTTTGAATGTATTTCTATATGAACTAGCTCCTTTATTCTTTTCTAATTCTATTATCTTATTTGATCATTTATGTACCATCTTGACTACGTTTTCTAACTCATTAGAGTGTTCTTCTTTGGTCCTTGTTAACAACAAAGGTTTTTTACTGGATGTGGTTTTTACTTATGGTTCCTAAATGTGTTTTGTTATACTATCCAGATCGGCTTCCACCCTGCTGCCTTTGTCATAATTTTATACCAATGTTGGCTTGAATTCCATCTTGAAAAACATTGCGATAGGTGGATACAGTGTTGTAGTATAATATTCTACCAAAGATTCTTCAGCCAGTTTTGTTGCAGCACTGAAACAGCTTAAAAGAGTAGTAAACCTTTCATTGAATATTGAACTTTTTTATTTCTTCTCAACTTCATAGACAGTAACTCTTTCATAAGGGTAGCTATAGTTTTTTAATTACTGAACTTTCTTTTAAGCACCCTTTCAAAAGTATCCCAATTTTCTATTAAATTGGCTTGTAGACTGAAAAACCAAGAAGATGCCTCAGGCTCAAAAGTGTATGGAAATAATAGACATACAACATCTTCATGTTCAACATTTAAAAGATCCAGAGCGATATAAAAACTTTTCAAATGATCCTCTACGAAAATTCCTTTTCTGGGATCAAACTTTGATAACACCCTCTCTGGGTGTTTAGACAAATCATGCAATGGTGTAGCTAGATTGAGTGGTGTCCTGGCTCTCCATGCCGATTGATTAACAAATGCATCCATAACTCGAGGTGGAGAATGTGGTGGAGAATGTGGTAAAAATGAGTTGTAGGAGACTCTGATCCCAACTAATCAAGAGGTTGGATCATTTCTTGGATAGATAGATCCACCAGCTCTTCCAAATTTTCCAAAAGAATAGAATCTTGAGTATAAGAAATTGCTTTCTTGGGAGCCTTCCTTCTTGGTAATGCATGGATTACTTTCAATCCTCGAAGTTTCTTAATGTAAGATCTTATGTGTCTCTGAAAGTGACCAACTTCTTTGAACAAGAAAACATACAGATGTTCTGAACCTTCTTCTTTAGAACTTACCTTTTCTTGTTCTTCAAGAATGAAATCGTTAGGAACATAGTTTCAGATGTATTTCCAGTGGAATAATTTCTTGTAAACGGACTTTTTCTGCCAGCCATGCACTAACTTCCCTCCTTCTAGTGCCAAAATTGTCGATGCCTAGAAAATTCCTAGGTATCGACAGTAGGTATTATCCCCAGTAATCAATCCCAACTAGATCGTCCACCATTTAGTATCGGGAACTCGTCTGGTTAACGGTTCGGTTACTGTAGTTCTAAATTTTTTAAACTCTTTACTGATTACGGCCTGATCCACCGTTTATGTAATTTTATTTAAATTAATGAAATGGTGATGCTTAAGCTAAATGCAGGTGACTGATGAACAAGAACCTCACAAGTGATGCGTAGGTTCTTACCTCTCATCTAATCTATTCTATCCCCGTGGGGAGAAAATTTGAAAGAATCAGAGCAATGTACTGTAATTATTCATAATGAATCTCGCAGATAACTGCTCCAATTCCATACACATAGTTACAGTAGAAAGATTATCAAAGATAGCTTTGAAATAATAAATTATTCATTACTCGATTTATGCATAGAATTTTATACAGAAAGTAAAACCATTCATCATTAAATAAATAGTTCATAAAATTAAAAACGATCTCACAGTTGTACTGAAACTAAATAGAAGTAATTCCACATTTGAAATTCCACACAATCCATGCAAAATCCTGTGCAGTCCTTTCCCAACAAATATGTCCTTCTTTATTAGCATAAAAATAAGTTCTTCTTACAAATAATCCAGCCTTCTTGTGCCAGCGAGATATCCCTCTATTCTATCTTCTACCTCTATTTATAATACAATTACAATGACTCATCGACTTCCCTGACCTTAGGAATTCCAAAATTTCATCTTTTAGTGCCTTGCACTAGAAAAATAACAAAATACATAAAAAGACAAAAGTTTCAAGTGGGCCCATACAAGATTGAAATATATTCCCCCAATGCATTGGATTCCTCTCTGATAGCCTGATAATTTATCGGCTCCAGCATTTGCAAGGTCACTTCGCGTATGGCCAGTTGGGTCTCCACGCATGTCACTGTTTCTGGAGTGGTTCTACATAAGTCTTCCAAGATATAATTGCTAACAAAAGCTTGTGCAACCCAAGTTCTAACATCCGCTTCATTGATGATATCCACTTTCTAAATGTACTTTTCATCCTCATGCAATCTATCTTGTAGATACGCCACATGCTATTCCTTGTTTGGGAAATCATTGATCTTTGTAGCCAAAAAAATTTGGCAACTATCATGGACTTGGCACATATTTTTATAGAAATATGTACATTTTTCGAGGGTCTTTTCAATTTCATTGTTTAATCTTACAGAATCTTTTCTACAAAATTCCAGGAGTGCCATTTCTATTTTTAGGACTTTGATGTCTTCTGCAGCAAGTGTTCAGAAAATGTTGATTTGGCCTCTACCCAGGTCAACTGGATTTGAACCTTTTCAATGAATTTTATTAGTCTTGTCCTGAAATTAAGTGACTTTGTTGCGATTTGATTCAATCTTGTTTATGCAAACTTTACCTTATATATTCCACTCGAGAGACTCACTTGAACTTGGTGTATCTTTCTCCGGATTATGCAGACCTGGTCATGGAAAGGGGTGATGTCTAGTTGCCTCTCATTGGCTACCTTAAGCTGATTTTCAAGATATCCCTTATGTGCCACCAATTCCTCTACTTGGGTTCTTAATTACCCCACTTGTTGTCTTGTCACGGATCCCCTTGATTCCAGTTCTAAAATTTTTCCTTCAAAATCTCTTTTCTCTCCCTCCATAATGGTCACCTGCACCTCCAATGCATCCCTTTATTTTTTTAAATCTTGATACTCCCTTTGGAGCCTTTATTTTTTCGAGAGGATATATTTGTGCTTTCTTTTTAGTTCTATGTCTTCCCCTCTTGACTTGACCAGAGTATCTTTCAACTTGAGCATTTTTTCCTTTTGATACTCTACATTTTCCATCAGTCGGTCGACATTATCAGCATTGGCTTGTGCAGCTAATACATTCACAAAGGCCATGAAATTAAGGTCTTTGTGAGTACCCTCCATGACATTTTTTTCCATTACTGTGACCACATCATCATGTGATCCCATTTTTAACCTCTTTTTAGACCTTTTGGTGATGGTATTTCTTTCCTTATAAAAAAATATAATATCTAAGCACACCATTGTGTGTTGTTTATATGGGGTGAAAGGAGTAAGCCTAAGTTCTGCAAAAGGGATGTGGCCACCTATGATTGTGCTACCTGAAAAAGTAGGAGGATCTACCAGGTTGTTCTAAGCTGCTTCTCGGTCCAATTCTTCGCTAAGGGTGTCCTCCTCCTCCTTCTTTCTTTGTTCTTCTACAGCCTCCTCAGCTTTCTTTTGTTTCTCCTCTGCTTCTTCTTTCCTTAATGTTTCTTCTTCCTCTCATTTCCTATTAGCCTCTTCTACTTCTGTTTGCTTCTAAACCTCTTCTATTTGTTTCTTTTCTACCTCAGCCTGTTGTAACTTCAAGGCCTCTTCCTTTTGTTTCTGCAGTTTCTTCTCTATTGCAGTGCTGCTACTGGTACCACCTTTCTTCTTGAACCGCTTTCTTAGTGCAGTCATGATACTGGATCCTTTGTACACCTCTTCATCCTTATCAAAGTGATATGAGTATTCATAGCATATCCCAATGACTGCGCAATGTTCAACCACTTTTCCACTACTGTCATTTCTATGGAAACTCTTCTCCCCAAAGTGAAAATTTTCCAAATCTTTTACAAAATTGGAGGCACCTTTGACTTTAGTGAATTGTAACTTCCTATGCAAAAGGGTAGTGGTGGGAAGGTTTCCTTTTCATGTCAAAGAGGAAGTTACCTACTCCATTTATAAGCAATTTCTTGACTGCTTCTTTATGGACTACATAGTCCGTGGCATATTTGGGCAGCAGTTATGGGGCTTTGGAGCCTCCATACATCCTAGTGTATTTTTCTTCCTGAGAGGAAAAGTAATCCCCATGTAAGCAAATAACGTCCATGCCATTATCCGACAAACAGTTGGGCTCTTTGAGGAATATCATCTCATATAGGGGCATCAGAAATAATTCACATATAAGCTTGTAGAAACTTGCATACCTATGCGCCAAGAGAATCTAATAAGAAACATATACATGGGTCTCGATGTGTATCCAAGTGCGTCTACACATAATGCAGTCAATCAACTAGAATTCCATGTAAAATTATGACCTTTTCTGATTTATCCCACCCTATGCAGCAGCTACACAGGATGAGAAGCTGCTTGATATGATGTCTTCCCATTTGAAAATTGTGCCTTCAAAGGCCACATAATAAATTATTGGGATCCAACTTAATTTATACATTTTTCCATTTTCCCGAATGAAAATCATATTCAGCATCAAATCTATGATCCTGAAAGGGGGTCATAAGCTTGTGGACTCATATTCCCCAGTTGGATTTTTATGCAATTGTCTTCATGTTATCATCATCTTCTTTGCACATTCCAAATATCCAAATCTACCTTTTTGACCCACTCATCAGTCATCATAACCTGTGGAGGGGGCAGCTTGCAGGACAATGTTATTTAGGTTGGAGTGAAAGAAGCAAAATATTCCCCCTCTATATTATAAATAATCATTATGGAAGGATTCATCTAGGGAAAAATCCAGCCGATAACCTTCGTGCATGGGAACAGCTCTGGGCATGTAGTTGCCTTTGTAATGCCTGTGTTTTTATGTTTTAATACAAGGGAATTTATTCTAGACCAACATCGGGGACGTTCTGGTCTCTAATCATTTGATATATCTCCACCCATTTGAACTCTTGGTCAGCTCATGCAATGGCCTTAGTGTCCTCAAATTTGATCTCGGTCTTGGAGATGATCTCCACATCTGAATCGACCTCATTGGCCGTAGATATATTCTTGCCACTCTTTTTAGGCATGGTGTGGGTTTATCATTTCCAAACTGTCCTTCGAGAGGTAATCCTTCTTGGTGAGAGTAGAAACTATGACATAAGCATGGTGAGAAATGCCTTAGTAATACCGTGGTTATCTCGAATAACTCAAAACAACATGCATTTTGTATCAAAAATGAAATAACCTAAAATTAGAGGCAAAGCTGCTAAGTATATGAATCAATGCCCTTTTAAAAACGAGAATGCGATCAGTGTCCAATGTTATAATAGAGAGTAGAGCTATATTTACCTTTCTATTACTGGCCATTCAGAAACAGTTTTGTGAGGTGGAGAGAGGTAATTCCTTAGAAGTTGCTTAGTCATTTTATGCTTGTGACGAGGGTGCGTTCTTACAAAGTTTAAATGAAATCTCATCAGCCCATGTGTATATGCCACTGTGTGAGTTACACCTTGATGTTATCATATGTCCTCTTTCATGTTCCTAAACAATAATAATAGGTGAAAACACACTGAAAGCTTAACATTTTACAGTTTGTTCTTTCATGCATAAATGTTAATTAATTTTACCCAAGTCTAAGGAGTTCACATGTTTTACTTCCAACCTTTTGTTTATTAAGCTCAAAATCATTGAGGTACCGAGGTTTCTACCCATTACTTCCCTCAAAGGTAAAATAACAACTTAGAGAAACACAACAATGGCTTAAACCCAAAAAACCGAGGAATATTTGAGGCACTGTAAATCTCTGGTTTGCGCCCAAGACCCTAGAAATACTTCTACATAATGGTGTTGGCCCTAGGAAGGGTCGCATGAAATGCACCCTCATGCATAAACACATTGAGGAAAAAATGAGTTCCCTCTTTACCGCATACATATTCCCCGACATGCTTGAATTGGGAAACGCACAAGTCGCGGAGCATCTGTCCCATTGTGACCTTAGTGCTGAATCCCCGAGGCTTAAAATAACCATAACACTAGTTTGAATAAAAAACCCAAACTGCATGAAAAAAACTAAGAAAAACTCCATGAAGGATGGACTAGCAGGTTGGAAGTTCCATGAAAAACCTCTATGCCTTCTCAGGATTGCGCTCTATGGCACGAAAGCGGTTGTGAGGCCAAGGAGCTCTTCAAAAATACTCTTAGGTGAATCTAGTCACAAGCTCAATGTAGAAATAATACCCTAAGGGTCGTGGATTCTCTTTTATCAGGAATAGGGCTACCAAAAAGAGAGGAAAAAAGCTAATCGTGGTAAAAACCTGATAAAACCCTAAACCTTTACCACATATACATATCGTTTTTAAACATATAAAAGAACAAAAAGACAAAAGTACAGTTTCATGCACCTATTTGTCAAGAATTGAACACGGTTTTGGGCTAAGTACAAGATACATATGTCCTTCGGCGATTGGATGCTCTTCAAAACAGTGTTTGCGGTATAAAATCAATAACAACGCACCTTATATATTGATAAAACCATCATCAATACAGTTGTTGGAAATTTTTAATGCGGTGGGGTCAAAATGTCGTTTGGCGCCTAAACTCGAAAACATGCTACGCGACACCAATACATGTTGGCAACTTTTGTCAAGACTTTCAATACTATCGACGATGGAATGTGAGTTTTTTTGCGATAGTGTCGGTGAAAAACAACGAGTTCCTTCGCGCATGTCGAAAAAACTTATTGAAAACTTTCGATGGATTTAACATGTCGGAAAATATTAATGAAATCTTCCCATAGATTTAACTTTTTGGCGGAAAGCTAGAATATCCAAACACTTGCTCGCAATTCATCTTCGGAAACATATGACACTATCGGGCATAATTTTATTAATTTGTCACAGTGGTCTAGGAACTGAAAAACACATTCTCACAAAGAATACAGACAAATATGCATAAAATTGGAAAAATGGTGTTGCAATGGAAGTAGCAGCTCTGTATAATCAAATGAATAATGAATAATACAATACAATAATCATGCAAGATGCATGAATGCCAGTGCAATTCAAATTCCCAAGGAGGTCATTCGAATTGAATGAATGGGTGTAGCTTAACTGACTATAAGCCACAATAAACACACTAGTTAACCAATTGATTAAGTGCCGATTGACTCAACTAAGTCCTAACTGAAGTCAGAGTGCAATGAATGACTAATTCTAACTGAAAGTATCTCAGACACATGTCACTGCATGTCAACTAAAAAGTGGTAGTGCATCAATAACTCCAATGAACCCCGATGAGGTTAACTAAAGTCATATGGTCATCACAAGTGGTTGTAGGTGCCTTTGTTAGCTCCAGTTCATAAATAATCATTAAAAATAATTAAATAATGAATGGAGGTGCCTTCACCACTTAACTTAACTGATTGTGACCATCAATTATCAATTAGGTGCATTTATGACACTCAGATCACTCCTGGAGTGCTCCAGTTGGCCTCCCCGAATGAAGGAGAAGGCTTAGTTGGCCTCCTTGACTGAAGGTAGGAATGGGTGTGCTCATGTTGATGTCATACAGTGCTCCTTTGATGTCAATTAATTCAATAAAACTTAGGATAGTGGTTTAACAAGGCCAAATTGTCCAAATTAAGTGTGCATGGTGGGTAAATGTCTCCAACACCCCCCCTTAATCTATACTTAGAGAAGTAGAAACATAAAGTGCATAAAAATGCTAGGGCCCCAGCAACTAAGGCCATAGGTCACCCTGTACAATAAAGTAATTACTTAATATAACGAAGGAAACGGGGAAAACCTCATGGAAAAAAAACTCCCCTCAAACTAAGTAGTAAATCATGAAATTTTGGTTCTTCTATGCAGCAACATCCAGAGATTGTGCATGGGAACCTATGAATCCAAAATAAATGAATATTTCTGGAGGAATCTTCCACTTTGGAAGAAGAAGAATGCTCTCAAATGAATCAGGAACATAGACAGCTGCAGGATGAATATTGGACCCATGTAGAGCAATTGAAATCAACCGATAAGAGAGAAAAAGTGCTTGAGGATTCAGATCATGTGTGGAACACTCAAGAAACTGATATGTTGTAGCCTTTAACACAAAACCATGAATGGTAAAATCAGCCCCAAGTCTTAGAAGCAAGTGTCCAAGTAGATGCAAAATGTCTTCCTCTTTACTAGTTCTGTGAGGAGATGAGCATGTGACCAAAGGTAGAGAAGCCTTGGGACTGTCGAGAGAGAATGCTTGAGCTCCATAATCTGATATAGATTCATAAATCACTAATTATTCACAAAATAAAATATAAGAAACCTCCTAAGAGGAAACTAACACCAAATCCCCAGCAACAAATTTGAAGAAGAATTGCGGTACTTGATTTTTCACACCAAAATTGGTGAGAGTAGCTTCAAGCAGTACTGAAAGCTCTTGGATTTTAAAATTTGAACCAAATAATATCAGATCAGAAATTAAATCAGATCCAAAAAGTTTCACAACAGATCCAAAACTGTGAAATGAAATCAAATCCCCAACAACAGTTTCGAAGGAGACTTGCGATACTTGTTTCTTCATACCGTTGATGAGAACAGCTACAAGCAGTACTGAAGGTTTATGAACCTGAAATTTTGAACCAAGAAATATCGGATCAGATCCAAATAATATCATATCATATCCAATAAGGCTCATATCAGATCCAAAAATATGGTCAACCGAGACGGTGGATGCACAGTTGTCTTTTTCTTCAAAATTCTGAATTTTGGTGCATGCAATCCTACAAGAATTTGCTGGAAGATCTAGATCATGGGGAGCAAATTGATCAATCTTGTAATCTGATAATTTTTCCAAAATATCCAAGGTATTACATATTTTCACACTAGCAGCAACATTAGAGGGAGAAAAATCAAATTTCTCTTCACTTTCGGAAGCAATAACTGGAAAATTTTGCACAAAATTCAAAGGAAAATCACTAGTGAATGTTTGCATGGAAGTGCAGCAGTGTTTTTCGTCAATATCAGAGATTCGAATGTATTCTTATATTTCATCCATATGAGGATATGAGATATCAGAGATCTCAAAAGCTTCCGGAGCATTAGGAGAAGGAGTCACTGCAAGGAGACTTTCTTCAATTCGAATTGATTGTGTAGAAGATTCTGCTTCTTCTTCATCTTAAACAACTTCATCAGAGAGAGTAGAGGCTGAGAATTTTGAGTAAATAACTCTTTTGGTGCTGGATGTGATCTCCAAAGTGCTATTATGATCCTCATTGTGCTTGCCAAAGTTTCTGTCCAATTTTGTCCAGAGATCCTTTGGGTATTCAGCAGAACCAATAAGGAAGCACAAGCTAGGAGAAAGGGCCAGACATATTGCTCCAAAATCTCTATCATCGTCATTTAACTAGTCATCCTCATTATGATAAGACTCCTTTCCAAGTCCAATAGAAACCTCATAGAGACCTCATCTCTTCAGAGATGCAATCATCTTCAACTTCCATTCTGAATAGATTGTGAATGGGGTGAGAAGAGGGACTGATGAGTCCTTTCGAAGTTGTACCTGTTAAAACCTACAAATCACAACAAAAGGGGCACTGTAAGTTCATACAGCCTACACATTTTAGGCTTTCATTACACCTAGCATAATTGATCAAGCAAGCTTGATCAACAATTTCTTTACTTGGGATATTAAGTGGTAAGCCTTGGCTTCTAGTGTAGTGCTGGAATTTTGAGCTTTTGCTCAATTTTTCATGCAAGATCTATCGAAAACCATGTTTTTGAGAGATCTAAGCTTCATCCCGTCGTGAGCTCTGATACCATATTAATTTGTCACAATGGTCTAGGAACTAAAAACACAGTCTCACAAAGAATACAGACAAATATGCATAAAATTGGCAAAATGGTGCTGCAATGGAAGTTGTAGCTCTGTATAATCAAATGAATAATCAATAATACAATACAATAATCATGCAATATGCATGAATTCCAATACAATTCGAATTCCCAAGGAGGTCATTCGAATTGAATGAATGGG
Source organism: Pseudotsuga menziesii (assembly GCA_001517045.1). NCBI lineage: Eukaryota > Viridiplantae > Streptophyta > Pinopsida > Pinales > Pinaceae > Pseudotsuga > Pseudotsuga menziesii. Next base: position 808,227 of record LPNX010654927.1, read on the forward strand.
TGTAGTTTAACTTACTGTAAGCCACAGTAAACACACTAGTTAACCAACTGATCAAGTGTCGATTGAATCAACTAAGTCCTAATTGAAGTTGAAGTGCAATGAATGGCTGATTCTAACTGAAATTATCTTATACACATGTCAGTGCATGCCAACCAACAAGTGGTAGCGCATCAATAACTCCAATGAACCCCGATGAGGTTAACTGAAGTCAATTGGTCATCAAAAGTGGTTGTAGGTTCCTGTGTTAGCTCCAATTCATAAATAATCATTAAAAATAATTAAATAATGAATGGAGGCACCTTCACCACTTAACTTAACTGATTGTAACCATCAGTTATCAATTAGGTGCATTTATGACACTCAGATCACTTCCGGAGTGCTCCAGTTGGCCTCCCCGAATGAAGGAGAAGGCTTAGTTGGCCTCCTTGACTAAAGGTAGGCATGGGTGTGCTCATGTTGATGTCATACAATGCTCCTCTGATGTCAATTAAGTCAATAAAACTTAGTATAGTGGTTTAACAAGGCCAAATTGGCCAAATTAAGTGTGCATGGTCGGTAAATCTCTCCAACAAATTTGTGAGTTTCTCTAATTGTGTCGACAAAATTTGGTGATTTTCTCCAATACATAGGCAACACTGGCCAAGTTATGCCAAAAATTACATCGCGAAAACTACTTTGGATTTAGCCGACCATGTCAGCAGAACTGGTCGAGTTCTTTCGATATGTCGACAAAACTGGTTGAGTTCTTCCGATACATGTCAAAAAAACTGGGCGAGTTCTTCTGATACGTTGGCAAAACTGATTGAGTTCTTTCGATACGTTGGCAAAAATGACCGAATTGTTCTGACACGTCGGTGAAAACACCTGAGTTTTAACTTAGCCAAAAAACTTCCTTGCTAAACTTCTGGGAAAAACTAAGTGTTAGGATGAACTTTCTAGGAATGAAAAACTTGTCTAAGTAAAATTAAAATAAAAAAGTAAGGAGTTCCTTAACGATGCACCATATTATTGCCAAACTGTCTACACCCCATGGACATATATAAAATAGTTTCTAATAGTACAGATGGTTATAGTTAATAATAATAATACAAATAATAATATTTGTATTGGTAACAATACAACTTATAAGTATATTTCAAGTTGCATTCATATTGGTGAAAGAAATGTGCATAAGGTTAAAAAATAAGAATATCAAGTTAAAGTTTCAAGAACTAGTAAAACTTTATCCATCTAGGGATTGTTCTATCTATATTATTGCATGTTTTCTTAAAAAATAACCTATAGCTATGAAGTCCTAACAAATTTTCCACATTATTAGAAAATGACAATACACTTGACTTGTTAAATTTGAGTAAAAACATGTCCATTGTGGGCTTCATCCATTGTGATATCTTTAGGCCTTCGAATTCCAATTCCTTGCTCCACTTGCTCATTATCTCCAATTCCTTGCCAAGTTGCTATACACTAAGATATTAAACTGGATTCTCCGTAACTAAGCATATGGATGCAAATGTGTTCCCGATAAGTGACTGTGAGCTATATTTAAAGCCCATAATGACTTTACTGCATATCCATGTCACACAAAAACTCATATTCGATATTCTTTCTCTCTGATTTGTGCTTCTAGGTCTCCCTTATTCTTAGATTGACTCGCCATCTAAGTACTAAGATAAGAAAATGCCTTATTTTGGATTTCCAGTTGACTGACCAAATGGCTCAAAAAAATTTATATCTCATGAACCCCATTTCTAGAAAAAATCTCACGAAAATTATTATTAACCACAACCATCCTACACAATAAACTCCAAGAAAGACAACCATTGGTTTCTACCAAAGCTTAAACAACTATCTCTTCCATTGCTTGGAAGCACCGGTGAAGCATGATGTTTGTCAGAGAAATCCAAAACTATAGTTTCCACATGAATGATTGAATATTCGACCACAATAGGGACTAGACAATGAAACAATGGAAAACACCACGGGAGAAAAAGACTTGATTCAACCTCAACCAACATCTAGGAACCACAATCTCATCCATACAATTTCCCGCCTACTTTGAGAATCCTCGTCGTAGATGATTTAAAACTCCAAGCAGGACATTCAATATTCAAGTGTGAGAGACATATGAGGGTTTGAGCCAAGGGAAAGTTAAGGTTCCTTCCTCAATTCCCCTTCAAGGACAAATGTCTTGTGATTACCAACCCACACCATTCAAGGAATTATATGATTCATGTTAAAAGTGTTCCCAAGGGATTAATAAAATATTGGGGTCACCCCACTTTTTTTATTAATACCCCTTTACCCAAATAAGCTACTACATTAGGCATACCATTCGCTAGTGTATTGCATTCATGTTAAATGTGGAGAATTTGATTTGTGTCAAATGAAGAAAGGAGATCGATGATTATTTCTATCATCTGAGATGATGATGATCCTTTTTAGACTCTGACCTTTCTAACCTTCCCAACAATCAATTATGAGTCCCAAATCCATAATATGAGTCCCAAATTCCATAACATGAGTCCCCAAATTCCATAACATTTATAATATTTCTAGTACAGAGGAAAGATAGTCAAATGTATAAGGATTATGTCTCTACCTGATTATTAGTTGACAATCTGAACCCCTAGGCATATGTCATTTTAGGAAGTCCTTTTGGGCCAAAATGTACCCTCCCCCCACTCATGCCTATTAACCCTACTAGCAATATTAATATTATAGATTATTATGAGTTAGCTATTATATGTTATATGTGAGTGTTATCATATGCTATTATGAGTTTGCTATCACGTTTTACATGAAAAACTAAATAAAAACCAAAGGAGGTTAGGTGGGTAGGAAAAAAACTACATCAAAACAATATTAAATGAAAAAAAAATAGATTAAATGAAAAAAATAAAAAATAAAAATTATACATAACAATAACTCCAAGAAAAATTGAAAAAAAAATACGCTAAAAAAATACAATTAAAAAAGAGAAGAAAAAAACCGGTTGAGTTTTTAAAAACTAATTTTAGGAAAAAAACCTATCCTCTTTTCTTTGTATTTTATAAAAAAAAAACAGGGGAATATCTTCTCAACCCCTGCCCCTCCACTTCCCCCAAGTTTTTATATATAAATATGTATATTTTAAAAAAAAAGTCCCCTTTCCTTTTTATTTAAAAATAAATAAATAAATAAACAAAATAAATGAGGGGCAGGGGAATATCTTTTTACCCCCTTCCCCTCCACTTCCCCCAAGTTTTTTTTATATAAAAATCTAAGTTAAAAACTATTATATGTAAATTTTACTTTGGTATATGGTATTACCTTTTTTTAAATAGAATACACATAACGGGAAACCCTCTGAGTACTTCCCCTCGGATGGTACTCGAGGTAAATTGTTGGGTTGAATTTTTGGTAGCCTAACCTGAAGGGGACATCGAGTGAGGCCCTTAACATTCACATAGATAGATACCATCTGAGTTATGGTCAAGTGGTAAATCGGTAGGAGTTTTCCATCACTGGCTTAGGTTCAATTGTTAGAGTGAGGAAGCTAGCATTTAAAACTGGGAGTCCTCAGAGTGACATGTCTCAGGAGTGATAATGAATAAGTCCCCACCTACGACCAAAAAATAAAGGGCGTTGTTAAAAAAAACATTCACATAGATATCCAACCCAAAGACTTCACCTCGTGACCTCGTACTTGTGGCTCACGACACTCAACCACTTGAGTTATTCCATTGGGATATTAGCTGGTATTATTTATTATAACTATTTGTTACTATTATATTAATTTGTAACATTACTATTAACTACTATGATAAAGTGTAATATAGTAATACTACTATTATATGTTATTTTGAGTTGTATTATTAGCAATATTCCTATTATATATATATATATATATATATATATATATATAATAGGAATATTGCTAATAATATATATAATATATATATATATATATATAATTGATATTTGTATTAAGAAAATATTGTAATCTCACTGGTCATCTTAATACTACAGAAAGAAATTGTTCCCGAGTTTGAAATTTACCACAAATCCTAGATAAAAAAAGAGATGATGGTAACGAGGTGACAATATCTTTCATAGACGATATCCTTGGATCTTGTTAGTATATATTTTTAAAAAGAATCCGAAATCAAAACTAGTTTGCAATACATATAAATACATTATTCTTAATGAAAATCATCAGTATTGTAATATTCATTCCGATTGACATTGGAGGGATGAGAGTCTTTAGTCTCCATATCCTCATATTTATGAGTTTGATGGATCATTTCCTCTTCCTTTAACTTTCCAAGAACAAAATTATTTGACATTTTTGTAATTTGACGCTACTAAGAGAAAACTCCTATTTAGATTAGTAAACCGAGTTCTAATGGAGAGACATTTAGCTATAAGAACCAAAATCTTCTCTATTTCCTTAAGGATGCCACATTGTTATAATGTACCATAAACATGACAGAAAATATCGAAGTTTGAGTGTATTTAATGAGATCTTCTTTCCTAGACAATACCTTTTGTATTTCTTAATATTTCATGCAAAGTAATTCCCGTAGTTCCTTGAATTTTCCATCTTTTCTCATTTTCCAAACTTAAGAGACTAGATTAAAAAAATGCCCAGAAAATTCCTTTGTCACATAGCTGGAATAGAGAATGAGCAAACAATCTAGAAATCCAAAAGAATAAAATAAATTTACTAGTGAAGTTCTAATATTTGCTTGAATAAAATCACAATAAACTTTCCCAACGCATTCACAATACCATCTAAGTGTCAGTGATAGGATGAAATTGCATAATACATGTGAGAATGCATGCTTTCAACTAACCCTTAATTACTAATTACTATATGCCCCCCAAAACAAGTTCAAACAATCATTTTCTTCCCGAACCCAATTATTGATTCCTCCAATGAAAGGATTGAGAGAAAATAATACAAATTTGGTTGGGGAAAGCTAAAGGAATGTAGGTAGCAACTCAACATCCAACATTTGTAATATCCCACCTCTTTCCCACCATAGTCGTGTGCTAACTTGAAATTGTTGGCACTCAATTAAACCTAAACAAAACTTTGGTACAATACTATTGAAATATTATTAAACTCACTCATAACTTAGGATAACATATTTAATCATTATTTGATTAAATTCCTACCCACTAGCTGATTAGTTGTCATTCACTTGCACCTTAAAGTCAACGCATGCCATCTATACCCCAGGAATTATTTATTTTTTATTATGGGTTCATCTTGACCACTTTATGAACATCCAAAATTGGTAACTGCGCTTTACTGCAGATTCTGATTTATCCTGCTTTATTCTGCTTTATCCATCTTTTCTGTAGATAAGGTAAAGCTAGTTAACTAGGAAAATCATATCTTTTGTTGCCAACCCATCCTACGTGATTTTCTATCCATTTTCTAGGATTAGCATGTTTATGCATCACTCTTAACAACTCACTCATGATTTTTCTAATCTGTGAGGTCCTTGACTTATTTGGGATGTGCTTTAGCCACCTATGGGGGTTTATCATATTTGGTAAGTCAGCATTTCTAATCTTTACGAGTTGTCTCCATACAACTCGATTTTCCTATGATGGATGTGCTATTTATGTACACTAGTATTCATCATTATTCAATGGAAGGATACACTCCAATATTCATCTCTTCATTCATGTGATTCAGTCTCTTTTCTTCTCTCTATTTTTCCTGTGTGTGCTTGTGAGAATTATCTTAGTAGCAAGATCTATTTCATGCGCTTCTTATTAGAATATTTTCTCATACAATTGTAGCTATTTTTTCTACATGGTATCAGAGTGCAATTTTGATCAAGTTAAACAAAGTTGAGGAGCTATATGTTCTCTCCAGCAGAGCGCATCTAGTCTCCTATCCCTCTCTACAGAAGAGCTTGTCTAGCTTCCAAGATTTTCTCCTAGTTTTGTTTTGCAAGTTGCAGAGAGTTTCTTATTGAGTGCATCAACTAGGAAATATGGATTCTTCCTCAGCTATAATTCTTACTCCCTTCAACTACCACTAATGGAAAGCCAAAATTGGCATTCTATTGCGCAGTAAAGGACTATACAAAGTTACTCTAGCTTTGGAGAATGAGCCCGATGCTGTGATTGAGAAAGATAAGTGGCATAATAGGTTAGATGAAGCCTATGGATTTCTTTGTCTCTCTATTTATCCTGATCTTATCTTTCATCTAGATGTTTTGACCACTCCAAACCAAGTGTGGACTCAATTGGAGTCTCTCTTTGGAGTTCAAGATGAGCTAAGAGCACATCAATTGGAGATTGGAGTCCAAGAAGTTTCAATTCTCTTGAGGGTTTCTTCACCAAGTTCAAGTCACTTGTTCTCAAACTCAAGAAATGTGGGATTGATAAGGAATATGATCAATTAATCATTTCCATTATGTCTAAATTGGGTCCTGATTACTCAGTTTTTGTGTTTACTTTTCATGCTACTAGGATTGTTGTTCCTAAGTGGAAAATGCCTTCTTTAAATACTTTTCTTGATTAACTAACAAAGGATAAAGATAAATTGATCCAGATCATGGGTGTCCTTCATTCTTCCAAGGGAAAGGATCGTGCTCTCATGGTTCAAGGAAGCAAGAATGTCAAATCAAAAGAGAAGCAAATTGTGAAGAATCCACAATCAGAAATTGAAGATGAAAGTTCGAAGCCTAGTGATGAAGATTTAGTAAAGAATGGTAAGAAGAAAGGGAGAAAATCCAACTGTTTTTATTGCAGTAATATTTTTCATTCATAGAATAAGTGTTTCAAGAAGAATATGGAAATCATGGCTCAGCTTCTTGAGAAGCACAATATCGAAGTTCCAGATGAACTAGAGAAGCCTGTTGATTCCTCAGAACATTGTTATAGTGCGCAGTTCCAAGGTGATATAACTTATTCTTTGAGTTCCAAAGTTAAATCCTTTTCTCATGTCTCTAATATATATTTATTCTCTAATATATCATAATCATAAATATCATATCCTTTCTTTGATAATCCTCCTCTTAGTCTACTAGATTCATCTCCCAAAAATTGTGATTTTTCGCTAGATACTGACTTGTCTTTGAGCAGCTCTTCCTCACAAGCTTATATATCTGATTTAGAATATTGTTTGCAGGATTATATGTATGTCATGACACAAATAATACCACCATCCATACCATATACCATACCTCTGAATAATCCTAAGACTATACAAATACCAATTTCATAGTTGATTCCTCATTTGTCTCTTATGTAGTGTTACTTATCTTACATGGTTTGAAGTCTTTCCTATTTTTCAGTGGTTAGTTATACATGAACTTAGTGATATTTGGACTGATGTTAAACATGTTTGGATATTTTCTAAACACTTATGGTTCATATCTCATGTCCATTCATCATTCATATTTTTACACCTATCAATTTTCCCCAGTTGCTCATAGTTTTCCTAGTCTAGCCCTATACCCTCATGGAATATTATTAAACCCACTCATAACTTAGGATAAAATATTTAATCATTATTTTATTAAATTCCTACCCACTAGCTAATTAATTGTCATCCACTTGCACCTTAAAGTCAACACATGCCATATATACCCTAAGAATGACTTATTTATGATTATGGGTTGATATTGACCACTTTATGGACATCCAGAATTGGTAACTGCGCTTTGCTACAGATTATGCTTTATTCTGCTTTATCTAGCTTTTATGTGGATAAGGTAAAGCTAGTTAACTAGGAAACTGGTATCTTTTGTTGCCAACCCATCCTCCATGATTTTCTCTCCATTTTCCAGGATTAGCATGTTTATCCAACACTCTTGAAAACTCACTCATGCTTTTTCTAATTCGTGAGGTCCTTGATTGATTTGGGATGTGCTTTAGCCACCTATGGGGGTTTATCATATTTGGTAAGTCATCATTTCTGAGCTTTATGATTTGTCTCCATACAACTTGATTTTCCTATGAGGGATGTAGTATTTATGTACATTATTATTCATCATTATTCAATGGAAAAATACACTCCAATATTCATCTCTTCATTCATGTGATTCAGTCTCTTTTCTTCTCTCTATTTTTCCTGTGTGTGCTTGTGAGAATTATCTTAGTATCAAGATATATTTCCTGTGCTTCTTCTTAGCATATTTTCTCATATAATTGGAGCTATTATTTATACAAATACAATGTGCTCCTAAGTTTCTTGAGATAATACTTCCTTTCCAACTGATGATATATGTGGAGGGCATGCACTTAAATGACGTTAATACCAAGATAATTAGGGGATGGGAGAGGATGATAAATTTTCATTTATTGTGATATACCCTAGGCTGATCATGAGGCCATTAACTTTGTGACTATTCTCCCTCGACACATGATCAAATTGAATATTTTTGAAGCAACACGTGTATTTTTTTAGCTCTCTTGATGATCCTTCCCAAAGTTTTGTTAAAGGGTGTTTTTTCACTTCCCATGAGCTTGATGACTATTGATGAGTCCCTGATTACTACAATGTTCTTGATTCTACTAGAATCCATAATTTATAATCCTTTGAGTAAAACAAATGTTTCCATATGATTGTTTGAAACGATGCCCAAGCTCCACTCAAATTTGATTTCTTGATTTATATCAGGATCATAGATGATCCTCCTTACGCTTTGTTGGAATATTTCATATTCCTTGGAAGTTAATAATGTCTTTGTATTATGTCAGAAGATATCCACAATATTATGTAAAAGAGTAATACATTATATCCCATATTCATTATGGTAAAGTATACTCTTGATATCCATCATTATATAAAGATATGTTATTTAGGAGAATTATATTATCCCACATGTAATATGTGAGAGTAATTTCTCCTCATCTCTTGGTATATAATAGGGTCAAGGGAGTCACATCTCATACAACGGGCTTGATATTTCTATATTGTATTGGGGTTTTTGGCATTGCTCTCTTGTAAGCTTGAGGAGATATTCTGGAGATATTCTGGAGATAATAGAAGACTACCTTCCTGTGGACGTATCCCAATTGGGTGAACCACGTATATCTAATGTTCTCTTTTCTCTTGTTTTATTTTGTCCTTATTGTTGATACATTATTGTTTTGCATAGATACGTAACCTAGTTTAGCTTAATCCCTATTTCCAACATGGCATTAGAGTTGGTTGCTATGATCTATCTCCTTCTATATATTTCTAACAATTTTATCATCTGGGCATTGTTTATTTTGTATATTTGCTTTCTATCTGGTAGCCATTAGGCTTCTCTTCATATCTGAGCATATTTCTACAATTTTTTATGTCTAACCCTAACCCTATTTTGTAGTTTTTTTGCAAAAAGAATTTCAATGGTTTCTTGATCATTTTTTGGTATATCTATATGATTTTTGGATTGTCCTCAAGGAGATCTATCTTCCTATTATTTTTTTAATCTAGAATTTGTTTTTCCACAAAAAATTGAGGTCACAACTTTCAGATCCAAATCTGAAACTTTTGGTGCAAAATATAAAGAATCTGGTTACAAATATGCATTCTTCTAAAAAAAATACCAAATTTCAAAAAACAAATCATATGATTTCATGTCCGAAAAGTGAAGATATCGTTGATTTAAAACTAGCTATTTTTCAGAAACTTTCCGTACAGACGAAAATATTGTAGAGTTGATATCCTTTGACAAAATATCCAGATTTGTATTTGGTTTACGTATATGGATGTAGAATGCTCATGCCATTTCTAGAAACAAGTTATAATAGCAATTCTGAGTCATATTTATTGTGTTATGGCCATTTCAAATTTTTGTCTCAAAAACCTTGATCTACATTAAAATAAAATAAAAACTGGTAAGATCTTTTCAGTTTACTCATTCTTTTCTTTTGTTTTCTAGCATTTGAAATTTTATTTATTTTCTATCATTATGACTTCAAAAGTAGCTTTTGTTCCTGAACTTGTTGGTCCTAACTATCTTATATGGAAGATAAAAATGATTGATGTTCTCAGGAGTAAGAATCTATGGAGGATTATTAGTGATGAACACAAGAAACCTATTGATTCTTAGGATGTGGCTATATGGGAACAAAAATGTGATCGAGCAAGAGAGCTCATTGGTCAAATGGTTGCAGATATATGTGGTTCACCCAATTGGGCTATGTCCGCGAGAAGATAGTCTTCTATTATCTCCAGAATATCCTCAAGCTTACAAGAGAGCAATGCAAAAAACCCCAATACAATACAGAAAGATAAAGTCTGTTGTATGATATGTGACTCCCTTTACCCTATTATATACCAAGAGATGAGAAGGAATTACTCTCACATATTACATGTGGGATAATATAATTCTCCTAAATAACATCTCTTTATATAATGATGGATATCAAGAGTATACTTTACCATAATGAATATGGGATATAATGCATTACTCTTTTACATAAGATTGTGGATATCTTCCAACATAATACAAAGACATTATTACCTTCCACAGAATATAAAATATTCCAACACTCCCCCTTAATAATGGCTAGGATAAAATCCCACTAACATGGGAAGGAAGGAGTCATTACTGCTCCCCCTTGATGAAAAATTCCCTCATCCCAAGTAAAGAACAAAGATGCATATACTTCGTTGCTGTTAAGGATTTGGTTAAGATATTGACTTCCTCCTGCTCAGTAGGACAATACTCAAGAGAAGAATACCATCTGCGATGATACCTCGAATGTAATGAGCATCAATATCAAGATGCTTTGTCTTGGAGTGATATATCAGATTGTAAGCAAGTTGAATTGCACCCTGATTGTCACATTTCAACACAATGGATGATTTCAGAACTAGACCAAGGTCAGTGAGAACATGTTGTAACCAAATTCCTTCTTTAGCTACTTCTTTGGCTGCACTATACTCTGGTTCACATGATGATAAAGAAAGATTCTTCACCTTCTTTCTGGACCAAGAAATTGGACCTTAACCAAGTTGAAATATATAACCAGTAGTTGACCATCGATCAAAATTGTCACCTTCCCGGTCAGAATTTGTATAAACAGAAAGTAAAATTGTAGCACTGCTCGAATAAAAAACACCATAATACAATGTCCCCTGTAGATATCTCAGAATTCTCTTGGCTTCCAACCAATGACTTTCATGAGGCTGTTGCATGAACCGTGAAACCATACTAACGACAAAAAAGATATTTGGTCTATTGTGGGTTAAATATATCAAACTACTGACAAGTTGATGATAAATAGTAGCATCAACAAGAGGAGTAGTACACTCAACAGTTAACTTTATACCGAACTGAAAAGGCATAGGAGCAGGTTTACAATCACTCATGTGGAAATGATCCAATAAATATGTAGCATACTTCGGCTGAGAGAAAAGAATACCATCTTCCATATGCCAAATTTGAAAACCCAAGAAGTAGTGCAATATATCGAGATCAGTCATTTCAAACTGCTTTTGAAGTTCACTTTTCATATTTTGAATTAGAAGAAGTTGGTTTCCAGTGATAATAAGATCATCCACATATAAAACAATAATAATGATATTGTCATCAACATGCTTAGCATACAGGTGAGGATCAGATATACAACTCTTAAAACCATGATTCGAGAAATAAGTATCAATTTTATCATACCAAGACCTAGGTGCTTGTTTGAGACAATATAAAGAATTGTGTAATTTACATACTAAACTTGATGATTCAGCATTAATAAAACTGGGAGGTTGTTTCATATAAATGTATTCATTAAATACACCATTTAAAAAGGCACTTTTAACATCCATTTGGTGTATTTATAATTTATAAGATGAAGCGATTGATAAAATGGTTCTTATTGTATTTAGTTTAGCAACAAGAGCAAAAGTTTCATTATAATCAATACCTTCAAGTTGATTAAAACATTTTTCAACTAATCTAGATTTATGTTTTTCAATCTATCCTTCTGCAGTAAATTTAGTTTTATAAACCCATTTACAACCAACTAATTTTTTTCCCGAAGGAAGAGGAACAAGATACCAAGTCTTGTTCTTCATAAGAGAATAATACTCAGCAGTCATAGCTTGTTCCCAATGAGGTTTAGCCTTATCTTGAGCATAAGTAGTAGGATCATATGTGGCTAAAATTTTGGTCATGAGAGAAAAGTTAGATCTAGTTCTACGAGTATCGGAAGGGATTCCAATATCGCTTCCCATAGATTCAAGAGTTTTTCAAGCCCAAATAGGAAGGTTAGAAGGGATAGAAGTCACTTCAGGATCTTTGAGACATTCAAGTGGAATACTTGAAGAGGAGGAAGAAGGTGAACTAAGATCAGTCACAGAATTGGAAGGAGTAACCCAGATAGGAGTAACATGTGATAAGGGGATATTCAAAGTAACATGAGGTGCTATAGACTCATGTGATGTAGAAATTTAAATAAATTGAACATCTCTTCTAATTATGACACTTTGTTTAGAAGGATCAAAAAACCTATAAGCCTTAGAATCCTCAAAATAACCAATGAATATACACTTGTGATATTTGGGTTCTAACTTTTTCCGTTTTTCATCAGTAATATGAGCCCAACATTCACAACCAAACACTTTAAAGTTACTAATATCAGGTTTTCTACCATTCCACTTTTCCTCAGGGGTAACATGCTTAACAACTTTTGTAGGAACTCTATTTAAAATAAAGTTAGCACAACTTATGGCTTCATCCTAAAATTTCTTATGTAATCTTTTAGAATAAAGCATACATCCAGCCATTATTAAGGGGGAGTGTTGGAATATTTTATATTCCTTGGAAGGTAATAATGTCTTTGTATTATGTCATAAGATATCCACAATCTTATGTAAAAGAGTAATACATTATATCCCATATTCATTATGGTAAATTATACTCGTGATATCCATCATTATATAAAGATATGTTATTTAGGAGAATTATATTATCCCACATGTAATATGTGAGAGTAATTCCTCCTCATCTCTTGGTATATAATAGGGTCAAGGGAGTCACATCTCATACAACAGACTTGATCTTTCTGTATTGTATTAGGGTTTTTGACATTGCTCCCTTGTAAGCTTGAGGAGATATCCTGGAGATAATAGAAGACTACCTTCCCATGGATGTAGCCCAATTGGGTGAACCACGTATATTTGGTGTTCTTTTTTCTCTTATTAACTTTTGTACTTATTGTTGATATATTATTGTTTTGCATAGATAGGTAAGCTTGTTTAGCTTGATCCCTCTTTCCAGCACGCTTTCCACCCCTATAATTTGTATTATTAATAACTACGTTAATTTATATTATTACTATTATCACTATTACTATTATATATTATTATGAATTCATTATTATATGGTATACATGGGGATTATTGTATGTTATTATGAATTAGTTATTATATTTTACACAAAAACCAAGTAAACAAAGTAATTTTTAATATTATTATGGAATAAATCTCAAAAAACCCTTCGAGCACTTCCCCATTGTTCATGGATTACGGTGCCTAACTTCGAAAGGATAAAGAGACTCAATCCCATGACCCTCCTTACTCTGGGAGGGTAAATCTCACGTATGAATGAAAACCACTTGAACTAACCCTTGGGGCTAAGTTAAAAGCTATTATATGTGAAATTTACCCTATTTTACCCTATTATAGGGTATTACTTATTATATTAATTTAAGATTTTATATTAAGAATAAATATCTATATATCGTTGATTTATGATTAATTTTCTTTGAAATGTTCTTAATCACATTATATGGTTAATTTTTTGCTTTGTTTTTTTATGTGAGTCATTAAGTTAGGGAAAATAACATTGAATATTGTCATTTTTATACACGAAACCTATGAAATTGCATAAGATTATTGTGTGTGTGTGTGTGTGCGTGTGTGCTTAAATTGTGGTCATAAAAATGTTTTATTTGACATGTTGATTTGAACAAAAAACTTGCAAAATGTATATGTTTTCTCATTTGGACTAGAATTTAAATATTTTTTTGTTAAATGTCTAAAAGTAGTATTATTTAGATACAATTATGAACAATGAATTCAAGTTGAAAAAAATGTCACCAACAGGGAAAGTTTTAAGGACCCATACTTATTTAAAAGTGTATAAACCTTGGTCAATCTTACAAGTTCTTAAAATGTGAACTATAAAATATTTTGCGATATTTTTCTAAAAATCTTTCAATTTCTAAGGATTTGATATAGTTTATATAATAATTTGGCGATTTTAGAGTGAAATTTTTTTGTTGGAGACATTTACCATCATACACACTCTTTTGGTCAAATTGGCCTAGTTAAACCACTATCCTAAGTATAATTGACATTAATTGACATCAATGGAGCATTAATTACCATCATCCAGTCACACCCACACCTACCTACAGTCAAGGAGGCTAACTTAGCCTTCTCCTACAGTCAAGGAGGCTAACTGGAGCACTCCAGGGGTGATCTGAGTGATATTAATGCACCTAATTGCTAACTGGTGGTTACAATCAGTTCAACCAGTCAATTAAGGCACCTCCTCTCATTAAATATATTATTTAATGATTATTTATTATTATGTAATGATCTGGAGTCAACAGGGTGCCTCCACCAACTTCTGATGGTCAGTTCAGCTTCAGTTAACCTCATCGGGGTTCATTGAAGTCATGGAGCACTAGCACCTGATGGTTAGCTTGCTATGACATGTGTTTGATCTCCTTCAGTTGAGATTCAGTCATTTATTGCACTCCAACTTCAGTTAGGGTTTGGTGAGTCAATTAGGGTTTTGGTCAAGTGGTTAACTGAGTGTGAACCAATGGTTGAGAGTCAGTTAAGCTAGACTCACTCACTGAATTTGAATTGTCTCCTTAGGTATTCAAATTCTTCATGGACTCAAGCTATTGCTTGACATTGGATTTGTAACCATTCATTGTTTATTAAATATACAGAAAGGAAACCAATTCCGGTTCCAATTAACACAATTTCATGAGTATTTGTTGATTATTCTTTCATGAGATTGATTCTTAGTTCCTAGATCAATGTGCAAGAAATAATATGGTATCAGAGCATACGGAGGGACGAAGATCTATCTCTCAAAAACAAGCTTTTTGACATATTTCTCCATCAAAAGTGAGCAATAGCTCAAAATTCCAGCACTACACCAGAATCCAAGGCTTACCACTCAATATACCAAGTAAAGAACTTGTTGATCAAGCTTGCTTGATTGACTATGTTGGGTGTGATGAAAGCCTAGAATGAGCAGGTTGTCCGACCTTATTTTTCCCTTTCTGTTTTGATTTTCAGGTTTCTACAGGTGAAGCATTTGCTACAACATATCCAGATGGCCTCCTCAGTACCTCTCTTGACTCCATACAATTTCCACACATGGAAAAATAACATGGAGCTTCAGTTGCACTCCAAAGGACTCCATAGAGTCGCCATGGACACTGAAGTTGAGCCTAGATCTGCCATAGAAAAATCAAGATTCTTGAACAAGAAGGATGAAGCCTTCGGTTTCTTGTGCCTCTCTATTTCCGAAGACCTTCTCTTCCATCTTACGAATCTGAAGACACCGAAAGAAATATGGGACAAATTGGAATCTCTATATAGAAAGCATGATGACTTGAGAGTTTACCAACTCGAAAATGAACTCATGTCTCTCCAACCTTCCAATTTCGAGACTCTGAATGATTTCTTTACAAATTCCAAGCATATTGTTTTCCTCTTGAAGCAATACAAAGTGGAGAAGGAGGATGACCAGCTCATCCTAGCCATCCTCTCCAAACTTGGGGCTGATTATTCAGTTTTTGTTTCTACATTCCGTGTGGGGAAGCTCACAACCCCCGGATGGAAGATGCCTACACTCAATGCCTTCATTGAGTCCCTAACTAATGAACATGACAAGCTTGTCCAAATGGGGATCATCCGATCTTCTCATGATCAAGCCCTCCATGTCTCGGGGCCCAAAGATCTGAAGGGTAAAGGAAAGTAGCAGAAAAATCAGAAAACTAAATTTGATGCTCCCAAGCCTAGAGTTGAAAATCAGCAGCATGATGAATCTTCCGGCTCAAGGAAGAACAAAGGAAAAGGGCACAATGGGAAAGAAAAAGTCAGGTGTTCTTACTACGGGAATGGTTTTCACCCTGAACATGCTTGCATGAAGAAAAATCTTGATGAAGCAACCTCTCTCCTTGAGAGGAATCACATCAATCTTTCGGAGAGCTTTTGGAGGAGAGATCACCAAGATCGGGAACAACAGCATGAGAAAGGTCATGCCCTCATGGAAAGCACTTCGAAGTCCAAAGCACTGCTGATTGATAGTGGAGCTTTGAATCACATGATGGCTGAAAAAGACTCCTTTTTATCCTCGGAGACCGGCAAATCCATCCCCATCCACATGCGAGATGACTCCACAATCATTTCCGAAGGACAAGGTACTGTAGATCTAGAAAATGGTTTTTTTTCTAATGTTTTGTATGTACCGTCTCTAGCAGCAAATCTCCTTAGTGTCTATCAGATGACACATACAGGAATGCCTAAGAGAGTCTCTTTCAGCCCAAATGATGTTGAGATAACAGAAATTGCATCCGGGAAACTCATTGCAAAAGGCCTTGCAAATCATCATGCAAAAGCCTATGAGTTCTCTCACTTTGTTGCGGATGCAAAGCCCACCACTCTGCTAACTCATGGAAATGAGGTTAGTAGGCTATGGAATGAGAGGTTTGGCCATCTTAATTTCAAATATTTGTAGCAATTACAGAAAAACTCCATGGTTGAACGCCTCCCGGTCATCAAGGAAACCACGGGAGTCTGCAAGGGCTGTGTGATTGGAAAACACCCTGAGCATAAGTTCGATCGGGGGAAGGCAAGGCAAATCAAGTTACAAGCATATTGGGGCTGATACATTTTGATATCAGCATTCCGATTCCTGTCACATACATGAATGGATCAAGGTACCTCCTTACTTTTATTGATGATTTTTCAAGGTATACATGGGTTTTCTTTCTCAAAAAGAAATCAGAAGTATGTGAAAAAATTTCTAAATTGAAGGCCTTGATCGAAAATGCCTCTAGGCTTAAGATTAAGATCTTGAGATCTGATAATGGATGGGAGTATGTCAGTAATGAATTTTTGTACATATGCTCCCAAAGTGGTATTCAGGTCCAACATTCAATTCCCTACACTCCCCAGCAGAACGAAGTAGCGGAAAGGAAGAACCAGTCTCTCAAAGAGATGACCACCTGTATGTTGGAGTCAAAAAAGCTTGCTGCAAATTTGTGGGCTGAATCCATGCATGTTGTAGCATACATTCAGAACAGGGTGCCACATTCATCAGTGAAAGGAAAGACTCCTTTCGAAGCATACTTCGGACACAAGCCAGATGTGTCAAACCTATGGGTGTTTGGGTCCACTGCATGGGCCCGGATTCCGCTTGATAAAAGAAGGGCTTTGCAACCGTAGAGCATAGAATGTATATTTATTGGGTATCCTGATGAATCTAAAGGATTCAAGCTTCTATATATCAAGATCAAACATATCATCATCGAGAGAAGTGTCAAGTTCGATGAGCCTCTTCAGGAGGTGGAACTAGTGAAGGAGAAAACTGTTGAATTTCCTTCCTATTCCACTGAATATTTGGATGATGAAATTAGGGGTGATGACCCTGATTTGGATCCTCTGATTTCTGATATCAGTGTGCAGCAATCATCATATATTTAATCAGAACCTAAAGTACAAAATCATCTTCCTACATGGGCCCAACAGACAGTCTCCTCCGCAGGAGACAACATTGGAAATCCAGATGATCCAAGGAGAACCCGGTCCGATTTCCAAAGAGCAGGTATTGCGCTCTCTTGTTCTGATAATTTTCTGCCTGAAACTTGCTATTTGATGATTAGTTCAGATCCAAAATCCTACTACCATTCTCGGAATGATCCAATATGGCAAGTTTCCATGGATGAAAAGATGAATTCTCTTCAGAAAAACACTACTTGGGAGCTAGTTTCTCTTCCTCCGGGAAGGAAATTGGTTCAATGCAAGTGGGTGTTTCAGAAAAAGGTTGCTGCTAATGGAAGCACCTACAAATATAAGGCAAGGCTGGTAGCAAAATGTTTCTCTCGGGTCCAAGGAGTGGAATACCATGAGACCTTTGCACCGGTTGAAAAAATGGACTCCATCCGCCTTGTTTTGGCTATTTCTGCATCCAAGCACTGGGAAGTGCATCACATGGATGTTAAGTCAGCCTTTCTGCATGGAGATCTTCATGAGGAGATATACATGAAGCATCCTGAGGGCTACATCACTGATCCATCTTTGGTTTGCAAGCTAAAGAAGTCACTATATGGGTTAAAACATGCCCCAAGAGAGTGGTATTCCAAGATGGATGTCTTCCTTCTCTCGCAAAACTTTCAGAGATGTAGATCGGATCCAAATGTGTATTTAAAGCAGCATGATGGTCATATAATTATCATTGTTTTATATTTTTATAACTTACTGATCACAGGTAGCACGACTGCCTCCATTTCAGCCATCAAAACTGCTCTCCACAATGCCTTTGAAATGAGTGATTTGGGACTTCTAAAACAATTTTTGGGGCTCGAAATCGAGCAAAATTCTGATGGGATTATGATCACTCAGTACAAATACATTTCATACCTATTAGTCAAGTTTAACATGGCTGAATTTAGTCCTGCACCATTCCCTTTCCTTTCAGGAATCAGCCTTGAAGAAGGAAAACACACACCTCCCATGGACTGCACTATCTATCGACAACTGATCAGTAGCTTGTTGTACTTGACACATTCTAGGCCTAATATTTGTTATGTCATGAATGTTGTATCAATATATATGCAACAGCCTCATGATATTCATTGGAAGGTAGCCAAGAGGATCCTCCAGTACATTTAGGGAACCAGGACCTACGGCATTCACTATGCTGCAGACTCCAAGCTAGAGCTGGTTGGATACACAGATTCCAATTGGGCGGGTGATTCTATTGATCGGAAGTCAACTTCCGGATATGTATTCATGTTTGTTGGTGGCCCTATTTTCTGGTCAAGCAAAAAATAGGCTACCATAGCACTATCTTAGCAGAGGTCGAGTATCGAGGAGCGGTGAATGCTTGCATCCAAGCAGTTTGGTTGCAAGGCATTCTTTCAGAGTTTGATCTTGGTAGTACTTTTTCCACTGTCCTCTTTTGTGACAACCAGAGTGCTATTAAGATATCCACAGATCCAGTTACCAGGAAGAGAACCACGCATGTAGAGATTCACATGCACTACATCAGGGAGCTAGTGCATGACAGGACCATCATTCTGCAATACTGCCCTACTGATGAGCAGATTGCAGACATCTTCACCAAGAGATTTTCAGAAAAGAAGTTCACTTACCTTCGTTCACTTTTGGGGGTGAGTTCATCAGGGTGATCCAGACTACTTTCAGTGTTCAGCTTGAGGGGGGGGGGGGTTCCCACTGGGTTTTCCCTCTTTTCCTCACTTAGTTTGTTTTGAGCATTGTTTCAGTTTCAGCATTGTACAGGGTGACCTATGGCCTTAGTTGCCGAGGCCCTAGCATTTTTATGCATCTATGTTTTCTAACTCTTCCTGAGTATAGCTTAAGGGGGGGTGTTGGAGACATTTACCCTCATACACACTCTTTTGGTCAAATTGGCCTAGTTAAACCACTATCCTAAGTATAATTGACATTAATTGACATAAATGGAGCATTAATTACCATCATCCAGTCACACCCATGCCTACCTACAGTCAAGGAGGCTAACTTAGCCTTCTCCTATAGTTAAGGAGGCTAACTGGAGCACTTCGAGGGTGATCTGAGTGATATTAATGCACATAATTGCGAACTGGTGGTTACAATAAGTTCAACCAGTCAGTTAAGGTGCCTCCTCTCATTAATTATATTATTTAATGATTATTTATTATTATTTAATGATCTGGAGTCAATAGGGTGCCTCCACCAACTTCTGATGGTCAGTTCAGCTTCAGTTAACCTCATCGGGGTTCATTGAAGTCATGGAGCACTAGCACTTGATGGTTGGCTTGCTATGACATGTGTTTGATCTCCTTCAATTAAGATTCATTCATTTATTGCACTCCAACTTCAATTAGGGTTTGGTGAGTCAATTAGGGTTTTGGTCAAGTGGTTAACTGAGTGTGAACCAATGGTTGAGAGTCAGTTAAGCTAGACTCACTCACTGAATTCGAATTGTCTCCTTAGGTATTCGAATTCTTCATGGACTCAAGCTATTGCTTGACATTGGATTTGTAACCATTCATTGTTTATTAAATATACATAAAGGAAACCAATTCTGGTTCCAATTAACACCATTTCATGAGTATTTGTTGATTATTCTTTCAAGAGATTGATTCTTAGTTCCTAGATCAATGTGCAAGAATTAATAATTTTTACCCCATCAAAATTGGGTGAAACAAGGCTTCAAAAAATGTAAATTGAGGAATTTTGTTTTTGGAAAAAAACATGGAAAAATAGCACATGGGATAAATTTCGCCCCTAAAAATTTCCTTGGTTAGCCAACAATATTTTACATTGTATTTAAAATGAATGGCATCCAAAATTAACTAATAATACATAATTAGATGAAAAATCAGAACTTGGAAAAAATAAAATGAACTTTTAATATTATTAAAAATGACAAAATTTAAAGTTTTATTTGAAAAACATTGTTTAAAAAAAACAAGAAAAACACCATTAAACAATGAAAAATAGGTATTGTAGACAAAAATGAAGAAAAAAGGAAAAAACAAAAATTGGAAAAAAAATGTTGATACTTTGTAAGATAAGAAGATTAAAAATGTCAAAAAAAATTGCCTTGAAAAAAAGTAGTGTCCGCAATAACACTAATTTTGAAACATGGGTGAAAACAACCATTAAATGTGTTTGTTAAAAATATGAGAACTCTAGAAGGTTGTCCTCAAGTCAGTAACTACGTTCACAATTACTTTTTGATCAAATATTTGAATTGCATCACTAAATACAAACACAAATAAATATGAGATTCTTTCAGTGACCCTCAGGAAAGCAACCTTTCAACTCCTACCACCATTCCATCTTACATATCATTAGTTCCCTTACCCTTAGATTACCCCATAAATTTCTAATTTGATGACGTCTGCAAGCTTCATCATAAACATTTCCCCTTCATCTTTCCACATGACCCACCACCTTTCTTGTACCTTTAGAATCCTAATTATGTCTCCTCTGATATAAAAAGTGGGCTTTCTTTTCCCAGAGAAGATCCAGCCCTTTTCCGTTTTCCCAAATCATTTGAATGCACACCAGGCATCACACCCTCCCCCATACTTAGATTGATAATCTATGGTTTTTCACAATTGGTTCCTCTATAATGTCCTTGAGGAAACCTTTACCCATATAATCTATTCTCCCTCGTAACATTTTAACTGATAGAGACATAAGAAGTCATGGTTATTGGCATTAGAATGGTAGTCGATTAGGAAGGATTCCAAAATGAGTTCCTACTTGAGTTCATCATGTTTGGTATTTGTTGTCTTAACATCCACAATATCAATATGTTTAACCATGTTATTTGTTTTTACTACCAAAAGAATGGTCTTAACACATGTTATCCTCATGATTTTCAAATACAGGACTAGCTCATCTTTAAGTAAATATAAGAAAATATTGGCAGGGAACCATTTGAAAAATATATACTATATTTATTTCTCTATAGCTTTATAGCTTTCATATGAGTTAGAGAGTAGGTGCCTCATAGCCAAAGGTAAAGTAGGCTTCCCATCAAAGTATCGAATCATTGACCATAGATCCACACTTAGGGTCATTTTTTAGGAGGTTTGTTTCAAAGGCTTCATGCCATTGATTTTTTTAGAGACCCTTCTCATTTCCTTCATGAAATTCTACAAGTTATTCATTTGTCACCTTTGTACAACATAAAATATTTCTAACTTCATTTATAGTACATTGGAGTTAAGAAGGGATCCCCCTCTCATCAAATATCTTTGGGATATACAATGACGAGTTAGGGTCCTTCCTCCATGAGGATATTCAAGGGAATGATTAGTGTCTTCTACACCATGTGTTAATGTATGTGTTCCTTTTCGCCAATGTCATGATTCTTTTAATCTCCTATCTTGAGGGCGTGTAGAGACAGATTGGTGCCCTGTTTAAATCCTATGATCTGCGATAGTTGATTACTAACTTGGGTAAATCCAAGGCTATTATATTCAACATGTTGAAGAGTTCTCTCTTTTAATTTGATTTCTATTTATGGGGAACCATTTTTTGGGGCCACACTGTCAACATGCATCAGGCCCTCCAACCAAAGTTCAACAACATATATGGATCCCTTGCTTTCCTTGAGAGATAGTGCTTCTAGAGCCTCTTTTAGAAAACCTTCTCCAAGTTTCTCCTCTTGGATATGATTGTAAGACCCACCATCATTTACGGGTCAAAAGTATTGAGATCAAGTTTACTTAAAAGTGATTTATCTAGGATTGAGATAATCCAAACTCTAGTTGGATGCATCATTTGATGCAAGAAGAATTTCTCCCACCACATTGTTGTTAAGGAAAAGTTGAGATCCCATCCCTTCCGACTTAAGTTAATCTTTCATCTTGCATCATTCCTTCATAGAGTTGAGATCCTATGGACTTAGTATCCAAGAGGGATTGATATCCCTATATTGCAATTTGTTCTTCTAAGGCCATCACCTCAACCCCCTACACCCCCTCGGCCCCACCCAAATCCACCCGGCCACTTTAGTGTGCATAGTCGTTTCTTAGAGGTTTCTCATCATCTTTAGTATTTGGATTAACTCCAGAGTGTCTACTCCCTTTTAGGTACTCATTATATGTTTTAGGACACCTCTTATTGTCTAAGAAAGACTTGAATTGGGATTTTAAAGAGGACATTGTCACATACCCAGTTTTCTTTTAACATTGTCCATGCTTACATGGTACTCAATTTCACCATAGGGTTTTTACTTTGATACACAATTTGAATTTCATTGATTTGTTGTAGAATTTAACATCGAAAGAAAATCTACAACAAACCAATTCAATAACTTCACATCCCAATAAATGTGTGTATTCCTACCATGGATTCATCCATAGTTATGATAATTAAATCCATGCACACATATTTACATACACTGGAAAATAAATATATGACTAACAAAAATATAAAACTAACAATCCATAATACAATTAAAGAGCTTATTTTTCTGAGAAATAATCCTCGAAATAAATGTAAACCAAGGGTGTTCCTCTAGGCCTTAGACTCTTTGTCACACACAACATCTCTATGAGATAATTTACCCTTGAGTTGAGGCTATCATTCCACAATGGTGAAGGACGTAAGGAATGGATTTATGTTCTCTTGCTTAGCCCATAACCCTTAAAACTCATTGGTTCTAGAAATGTCCTCTGTAGTTAACCAAATCAACTAGAACTCTTTCCCCTCATCTTGCACAACACTTGGAATGGGATGCCCTTTCCTACAATGTTAATCCCTAGATATTGTGACATTACATTTCTATCATTATATTAGTATTGTTTGCATTGGTCGGCTATGTTTTTAATTGTAATTGTATGGTGAACTAGGACCTTAAGTGTAATTGTATGCTTTATCTCCTATATATATACCAAAGAGACAGTTTTAGAGATAATAGTATCTTGTGCACTTGATATATTATTAAAAGAGGTTTCACCGTGAAAGAGGATACTTATTATTCTCTTTATTTCTTTCTAATTTTATGTTATTGTAATATACCCCTATATTAACTCCAAATTTCCAATGGGATTTATGTTGATTTCTAGCTTTTAGAAAGGAGATATTTGGATTAATAATAGTAATATATATAAAAGGTGGGGAGATCTCTGGAAAAAGTCTGAACTTCTGAATATTCGAAGAAGCGTCTATTTTTTACAGGGTCCGAGTCGTTACCTTAATCTTTGTTGCAGAACTACACGAAAGGACGAGGATCCCGATTAAATCGGATTGAAAAGACCCCTCCTTTGCTCATACCAATTTCGAATCCCGGTTCACATTCATATCCCATGAAAGATATTAATGATGCGAGTACATCCAGAACTGAATTAAATCATGGCCCCTTACGGAGAAAAGGAGCTCATGCGAAAAGAGAGTATGTGTTCGTTATCAGTGGGAAAAGAATAGGAATAGAAGAAGTTACAGAATACCTGTCTTTTGCAATGGTGGGACGTTTATGTGGAAACATGATAGGAGAAACAACGTTGAGGAGCTGGATGGAAATGAATTGGAATCCTATACTGGAAAAAGGTCCCACATTTTCACATAATGTTGAGAGGCTGTATCCTGTTCAAGGTAAAATCCGAGGATGATAGAACAAAGTTGATAGAAGAGAAAGTTTTGAAGTCATCAAGTATGGGAAGTTATGAGAATACTTTGGTGGTAAAATATGTACTTACGTCCATCCCTCGATATCAGCATTATGTGTAGGAGTATGAGATTCCAGTTAAATCTTTGGACACATCTGAATTGGCGTCTTCCCCGAACTTAAAAGGGGATCCTTCCTCCCTTGAGCTTATCTTGATTGCTGATTCTTTCCATCCAACGGGCAAGGAGCAAAGTCAACAGTTGACTCTGCTCCTTGCCCGTTGGATGGAGGGAATCAGCAATCGAGATAAGGATGGCATCCTTCCTCTTGGGTTAAGCATAAGACTTACAATAATAGATAGAGAACGATGCTCATAGGTGGAGGTGAGTCAGCCCCAAATGGATATCTGGCTTGAGACCCTATACCAAAGGTCACCTTGGGAATGAATTCTCAAATTTCGAAGGAAAAAACACAAGCTAAGTTGGAAGTCCAGTCCAAAAAACAATCAACGATAAACAGTGCCCTTAGAGCAAGGAAATCCCAGCCCATGGATCCATGATGCTCTATTTTCCCTTCAATCAATGGGGTTAGGGAGCTCCCCTAAATTAAATGCTCTCAAAACGATGGTAAAGAGTATAAAACCCTCAGTCATCCTCTTATATGAAACAATGGTATAAGGATAAAAAATCTCAAGAAACCCTAGAACCTTAGCTTAAGGATTGGTCCTTTGTGCACTTAAATTCAGATGGTCACTCATGAGGACTGTTAACTTCATGGAGTCCAAATCTAAGGGAATTTAGAGTTGCTATTTTTGAGATGACATTGAAAACAGTGTTGGAAGACAATGTTACTCGAGAATCATTCTCAATTTATAATCTCTATAGCCAATTTCAGAATAGACGAACGTTACGGGAGTCCTTTTCTTCAGGGCTATTAGAGATGAGGAATATGGTAATGGGTGGAGATATGAACCTCTCCCTTTCTGAGAGGGAGATTTGGGGGTCATCAACAAGGCCATATGCATTGTGCAATTTCTTCATTTCCCTTTTTTATTCCAAAGGGGTAATATATGTTCAACCTTTAAAGTTAGAGGTAACATGGGGAAACAACAAAAGTGGAGAAAATGCAATTTCAAAATTCCTTGACGGGTTATTAGTCTTTGAGAATCTGGTAGTTGGCCCATTAACAGCCAAATCCTAGATAGAGGCTCATGGACTATCTAATCATTGTCTGATCATCCTGTCTATTGAAAAACAAGACCCTAAGCCTGCTCCTTTTAAATTCAATCCCACTTGGCTCAAAGAAGAGGATTATAGGAAATTGGCAGAGGATTCTTGGATCTCCCCTACAAGGAAACTCTATTGAGTCATATATGAAATAATTCTATGATAATCTAATTAAAACAAAGAATGCCTCGAAGGACTGGGAAAAATACTACAATGCTAGAAAACAGGAACATCTGAAAGAAGTGGAGGCTAAATAAAGGATACTTATAGCTTAAATATCTCAAGAATGTTTTCGGAAGAGGAATTGAAGGCTTTAAAAAATTGTGAGCTAAAGCGGGAAGAGTTATTAACAAAAGAAGAGCAAAAATGGAGACTAAAGAAAAGGGATATTTGAATTTCACAAGGAAATAATAACACAAAATTCTTCCACGGGTTTGATTCTCATAGAAGGAATTCCAACTCAATATCATAAACACAGGATGCCAATGGTAATATGGTCAACTCCTTTTAGGAGAATGAAAATGCTAGAAAATTGTATTTTTGGAACTTATTCAAAGAGTCGAGAATATGCCCTATACAAGAAATAATGCATGTTCTTTGGATCTTCCCTAAGATGGTATCTAATTAAATGAATGAAGTTCCAGCAGAAGAGGTTACATAAGAAGAGTTGAACAACTTAGTGCACTCCTTCCAAAAAGGTAATATCCTTGGTCCTGATGGGTTCTCAATTGAATTTTTCCAAGGCTCTTATAATTTACTAAAGGATGATTTTTTGAAGACTGTTCGAGAATCCCAAAGGTCAAGTAAGGTCTTATGAGCTTTTAACTCCACCTTTCTGGCTCTAATTCCCAAAATGAATAGATTTTCCTCTTTTGATGATTTCATACCTATCTCTTGTCGCAATGTTGTATACAAAATTATCGCCAAAACGATATCCCAACGATTGAAACCTATTATGAGTAAGATAGTATTTGAGGAACATTTTGGGTTCTTGTTTAGTCGCTATATCCATGATGCGGTCCCTCTGGCTCTAGAGGCCATCCATTACATCAACAAGAACAAATGCAAAGTCTTCGACCTTAAACTAGACTTATCAAAAGCTTATGACATGGCAAGCTAGACCTTTCTTAGAATGCTTCCATTACAGATTGGTGTTGTAGAGGATTAAACTGGATAATAGGGTGCATTCAATCGGAATCATTTGTAGTTATTATAAATGGTTATCCTTGTTCTTTCTTTAGGGCCTCTATAGGAATAAGACAAGGGTGTCCTCTTTCCCCTTTTCTGTTTCTTCTAGTAGATGATGCTCTAAGCAAGATGATTCACCACACAAAGCTATCTAGATATTTCAAATAAGTATCTATATTGTTTATGGATGATGTGCTGATGATGGGGGGAGGATTTATAGAGAATATTCAAGTAAGTGAACAAATATTAAAGACTTCTAAGAAGGCTATAGGGATGCATATAAATGTGGAAAAATCGAACCTTGCAGAGAATTTAGTTTCAGAAGAACTGCAATCCAATAAAAAAATAAAGACTCCTTTACTTTAAAACCTCTATTAGATAGACTTAAATACCTTCGCTTATATCTAAATCCTGATTCTTACTCCTTTAAGGATTGGTTGTGTCTATATAAAAAATTGGAGGGCTGATTAGAGTGTTGGGACAATAGGTTTCTATCAAGAGGTGGAAGGTTGGTACTTCTTAAGGAGGTACTACAAAATATCCTTGTATATTGGGCCTCCATTGCATATATTCCCAAGGGGATCCTTAATAAAATTAAGAAGAAGTTATTTTCCTTCCTTTGGAATGCAAACAAACATGATAAAGGCATCCCTTTGGTTAAATGGGAAACAATGGCTAATTTAAAAGAGCTGGGTGGATGGGGTTTAAAGAACCTAGTTTTGTTTTCCTAGTAATTGGTCACCAAGTCCTTATGGAGGTTGATCCAAAATATGAATTCTTTGTGGGGGAAAGTGATGATTTAAAAATATTACATGAACTCTTCAATCATATATTAGATAATAAGCCCATACAATACTCACAAAAATGGATCAATAGGATAGAAATCCTTTGTGCTTTCCTTCCCACTGATTGGATACTGTCTGGCATGGAAAATTGACGATGGAAAAAATATTTGGATAGGTGAAGAACCTTGGATCAGTGCTGGAAACGATTTCAAAATATCAAAGAATACATTATCTCTTATTAAAATACAACATATAAACAAGTTACATGATGCAAAAAATCAGTTTATTCAGGAAGAGGGAAGAACGGTGTGGAAAACTGCTATGGAGCTGAGATTAGAAGGGGATGCGACCAAAGAATGGACAATATTTATCAATTTGTTGTACTCTTACTTTATCCATTTAGAAGAGGATGAGTCAGACAAACTGGTATGGTCCAAGAACATTTCTTCAGGATATTTCACTACTAAACTTGGTTATGAATCTAGGGCCATAGAGTCTTTTATCAGTGACAGAGAGCGGTGGTGGTCCACAGTTTGGAAGGATTTGGGCTCATTAAAATCCAAAATTACCTTGTGGCTAGATCTAAGTAATAAACTTCTAACATGGGGAAATTTATTAAAGCGTAGATGTGTTGGCCTCGATTCCACTAACCTAGGTTCATATTTCACTATCCATCCAACAAAGCCCAAGATATCGGCCTGACAGAGTGAAACTGCATCGACAACACCTGCGACGCAAGTGAGGTCTCACCGAAGATACCTATGGGGACTGCAATAACTAGGCTTCTACATTTATGGAAGGGGAATTATCCATGGAAATATTAACAGGTCGCTCGACCAAAATAGAGAGATGGACTATTGTCGACACATACATAACAAGAAAGAAGAGTGATCCATCGACACATATGCAACATATAACATATACATATTTAAAGCATGTCTACCATCATTGTTATCAACATTCCACAATATTATGTCAATATAAGTGTAGCAAATTCATCAAGATCAACAAAGTCATAAATATTCATAAACAATATTAACAGACTTCATCGACACGTAGATTTAACGTGGAAACCCATACGGGGAAAACCACAAAAGTGTTCTTCATCTGGAATGAGTAATATTTGGAACACTTTTGGTCTACGCACATAGCCTGCAGACTTCTCTCATATTATCCTTTAAAATATATGTGTTTACTCTATCTTTCTAATGCTCTCATGTCTTCTTCTTCTCTCTATCGACCTCTTCTCGGTATCATATTTCTTTGTCGATCTCTTTCTCGATCGTAATAGTTATAAAAAAACACATAGGAGTCCTGAATATCATTCTATCAGCAACATAAGGTTCATTCAACATCTTATAAAGATCGTTCACACACAACATGGATCGACCTTATACACTTCTTACAATTCTTCTTCTAACCATTGGCTAGTTCTCAACTAATAGTCGATTGGTTTTTCTAACTAACCCAACAAATCCCATTACATTAATAAAGGCTCTATCCGCCCAATTTGCATAATTCCCATTCCCAAAAATAGACTATTATTCTTACTTAACTCACTCTTACATTTATTGTTTCATCAAAATATGTCAAATTCTCATATTCAACTTACTCTTCTCCCTTTTTGTCATGGCCTTGCTCGCCTTGCGACCATATTCTTCATATTTATAACCAAAATTGGTATGCACTTTCCTAGGTACAACAGGCCCCCAACACTCATGTGTGGTCATCCCGAGCCACTTCAGCCATATATTTATGTCATGTCGAGTTTATTCTGAAACTCCTGACAGATTTTCATGACATCTTATGCGTGTCTCTACACATCTTCTTTAACTTTCTAAATTTATTCCATAAGTTTGAAACTGATATGTTCTGAAGTTTCAACCTCTGTCACTCCTAGTTCATGTTGCTCCCAGTTCTTGTTGCTCCCAGTTCCTGTCGCACCCGCTCATGGACCAGGTGGCTGGTTCTTGTAACTTGTTTTGTTTTAGCTTGGAGCTCTGTGACACGTTCCATTCAAATAAGATGTTGTTTTTGTTGTTTTCTTTTTTGTTCTTTGCATATACAAGTCTTCTTCATGTGTTGGCTTGTTCGTTGTCATGATTTGGGAGCATGCCTACAATAAAAGTGTAAGTTTGTTACAAAGATAAAAGGTAACTTCAGAGGAACGGACACATTTTGTATATCTAACAATTGGAAAGTACAAAAATATATATAGTGACAACTAAAGGAAATGTAAAATAGTTGCATATTCAAAGCTATGCAGGTTAAAAAAAAACATTTAAGGAAAAAATGTAATTTGAAACTTCTAACTTGCTAAGTCTCACAAAGCAAGAATATAGAAAAACAATTTTTTTTATGACAAAGCATGTACGAAATAACAAATATGTAAGCCCATAAACTTAGGTGGCTATGAAAAAAAAACCCATTGGTGCAACAAAAATAGATACTCAATGTAATAAATGATTTGTACAAAAGTATGACAAGTTGTTGCAAGAAATAGTAGAGCTAATGAACTTATTTTTATAAACAAACATAATAGTAAAATAGTATCATATTCAAAAGTGGCCACACAGGTTGCATATAGCATTTGAGTAAAAAACTACTAAATGCTAGTTTGTACATTGGAAGTGTGACAAAGCGAGTAAGAAATGTTGAAAGGGAAAAGTATTGATGGGGTAAAAGAAGAACAAAAATATGACAAAACATGAAATAAGGAGAAGTATGAGAGATGAGGGAACCATCATAGAATCCAATGAATGCATGAGTATGGAGTACAAAGAATTTGTGCAGCTAGATGTTTAGTGAGGACAGTGCCATGGGTTTTAGGAAGGAGGAGCAATAGGTGCAGTCGATGATGAAACCTCCTTAGACATAACAATTATGACTTTCAACTGTGCAGTTCCACAGAACTTTTATGTTCTAACTGAAAGGGTTAAAAGGAATTGTCGAGAACAGACATGTTGGGAAATTTCAGAGATTGATGTTGGTTCATTCAAGAGTAGCCATAAGTATTTTGTAGAGACCCCCATGATTTGGTTTGTAGCATTGTCAAAATCTATGACACCATATAGTTGCCCAATCACATATTGTAGGTCAAGGTTTAGTATATAAATGAATCCACATTCAGGAAATTACCCATCAAATTTAGCACAATGCCAAGCATTGGCAACTTTGTGGGAAATTTCTTTCATGCATTGTATGCCATCGAAAAAAAGGGGGCATGCAAGGAAATGAAATTCATCCATGTTAGCATTTGTGATGGTTGCAAGAACTGAATACCAAATTTCCTTCTCAGAGGGTTGGAGATTTTGTAGCTCATTTATGGTAATGTGTTTGTGCGGGCCAGAAGTAGAGGAATTGAATTTTTGACTCAAGGATGTCGACGTTGAGCGAAATCCATTGTCATGAAACCATGCTTAGAGTAGAACGATTTCATCAATTCTTGAATTTATAAAAAGGTTGGTGTTGGAGATAGTTCCAACAGTCCTCCTGTTGAATTCTGCAACACGACCACCTTTGATTGCTAGGGTTGGGGGAGTGTCTAAACCTCAAAGGTTAGCAAGTTGGGCACCCTCAGTTAGGCAGTGCTCTCCCAAAGTGTTGTGTCAATGCTATAGCATGATATGTCCCTTATTCTAACTATACGATGGATTGTCTCTGATCCATCTCTTTTTTGTATAGTTGATGTGAGTGAAATAGAAATCATAAGTCCAACAAGGTTAACCATGGAATTTATAGGTGTAGTTTGAATGTCATGGATAGATTTAAAGTGGAATCAATGTAAAGGGATCAAGGGGTAGTCCTCTAAGCATGGTTAGATGGTTGAGGAGTATCCTAAGAAATTATCATGATGGATTTTCAAGTGGTTGTATGTTGGATTGGATGGTTTGATTGTGCCATTTGAGACTATGTAGATAAGACCAACAGTGTATTTGGTCATAGAAATAAGTTGCCAATTCATTGAACGCAGAGATATGGATTTCATTGTGTGAAGCACTAACAAAGTCAAATCCAAACAATTCGTCGAATCCTCTTTGATTGTTGTATTCATGGATGTTTGTCTTGCTAATGACTCGACCTTGAATGGCCCAAGTTTTGTTGGAAGGGCTAAGCAATGTGAATGGTATAGTAGATGCAAAAAGGGTTGGGTTTGAACTTAGTGAGGAAAGGTATGGAAATTGAAGGTGTGTAGGGGTAAAATAGGATGGTGTCTAGAAGAGAGGGATTTTTTTGAGAGGAAATTTATGTAGTGAAGTGGTAAGGGGAAGGTTCCCAAATAATCGGTGCATCCAATGTGACAACCTCAAGCGTGATCAATGTGATACTACTGGTAGAAAGAAAGATGTTAGAAAACAAGGGGGGGAATATAGTAGAACAAGTAAGGGTGTATAACCCATTTAGCGTAAAATAGTAAAGAGGAAACTAAAGCATATGATGCATTTTGTATAACGTTACATGTACACTGGGTGACCTTGATTATAGTTCCTTATTTCAGTTGGTCATCCTCTACAATGCTATTATATATAGCTAGAATCAATGTTTTGTTAATTTTTCTAATCAAATATAACAAAGGATCACTAAAACAATAACAAGCACAACAACACAAGAGAGAACAAAAATATTTATCCTAGGAAACCGTCATGGGGAAAAACCCATAAAAACTTCCTTTGTATAGACTTCACCCAAGCATAGTGTAAGAACCAAAGAACAAGACTAGATTGCTTCTTCTCCTCCAGATGGATTGCTTCTTCTCACTCTAGCGCAATTGCTTGAGTTCTGTGTATATCCAAATGAGTGAGGCACCTCCCCTCTTTATATTGATCAGTGGAGAAGCCTAATAACCCAATAGGTCTTACTTCTCCTTGCTTCCAAGGACGACTTGTCTTGGGAGACTCAAAAACACATTTTAATAATTATGTTGTGGGTACTACAGACCTGACTTACAACAGAGATTTTACCTCAAGAGTTTACATGACGAATTACATCAATGACGTCCCTAATTGGAGGAACAACATCTCTGAAATGGGTAATAACAATAATAGTACAAAATATAATATCTTTTGTAGTTACATTTATTTAACACTCCCTCACGTGCATTGTATATCAACACATCATCATAAGCATCACATCACATCTTGTTGCAATTTCATGAACATCACATCTCATCGCATCATCATGAGCATCACATCTCGTTGCATCATCACGAGCATCACATCGCATCGCATCATAATGAGCATCACATCTCATCGCATCACACATATCATCTCATCATAACGAGCATCACATCTCATTGCATCATCACGAGTAGCACATCTCATCACATCATATCACATCACCTGCAATAAACACAACATTCACAACTTAATGCGAAATCACCCACAACATAAAAAGATGTTGGATTGTCCTCAAATGAATGTAAGACCACAATGTTTGCAAATGAATGCAGGACCACAACGTCTTCAAATTAATTCCATACCACAACGTCCGCAAATGAATAACAAACCACAATGTCTGTAAATTAATTCCATACCACAACGTTTGCAAATGAATGTTGGACCACAATGTTTGCAAATGAATGCCATACCACAACATCCACAAATGAATGTCGGACCACAATGTATACAAATGAATGCTATACCACAACGTCCGCAAATGAATGTCGGACCACAACATTTCCAAATGAATGCCATACCACAACATCCACAAATGAATGTAGAACCACAACGTCTGCAAATGAAAGCCAAACCACACTTCTATAGGCACTTAATCTTCCATCTCATCATCAATAACAATTCTTATCATCACTCCCTCTTTCCAGGGAGGTCCTTTTGGACTACACGAAGCTTGTCTCTAAAATATTCGAACTTCACATGAGATAGAGATTTAGTTAACACATCTGCAACTTGTTCCTCTGTAGGAACATACTGGAGATTTATGGCTCTTCTCTGCACCATATACTAGATGTAATGATACTTTATCTCTATGTGCTTTGACTTATCATAGAACACTGGGTTCTCTATTACCTTGATGCAACTCTGGTTTTAATAATAAATATCATTTTCATCCATTTCGATAACAAACAATCATGTCAACAATTTGCGAAGACATACTGCTTCACTACAGGATGAACATTGTGTGGCAATGTATTCAGCCTCCATTGTACCGAGCGCAACACTGGTCTGATTTCTACTAAGACATGAGATCACTAAAACAACATCCTGAAGTGCTCTTTCTGTCTTCAATACTTCCATCCCAATATGAATCAGTGTAGCCACATAATCTAAACTCACTATCAGCTTTATAAGTTAGAACATAATCCAATGTACCCTTTAGGTACCTCATCACATGTTTTTCTGCAACTAAGTGAACATGCATGGGTTCTACCATATACTGACTTAATGTGTTCACAACAAAACATATATCTGGTCTTGTATTTGTTAAGTACATCAGTGAGTCAATAATATGTATATACATTGTGACATCTATCCTTTCTGAAGAGTCATCATTTAGGAGCTTCAAGTTTGTCACCATCAGAGTGTTCATTTCCTTACAATCCAACATCCCAAATCTCTGTAGGATCTCGACTGAGTATTTTCCTTGGTTTAGGAAAATTTCATCTAGAAATTGCCATACTTCAAGTCCTAGAAAATAATGCATCATGCTAAGATCTTTCATTTCAAATTTTGTCTCAAGATTCTTCTTACATTCACTGTTGAGTTTCATTAGAGGAAATTTCAACTCAAAATGGGCCTCCTAAAATGAACTAGTAAAATAATAGTTAAAATAATAAAATAATATTTATTAATTTTGGAGGAAGAAAAGAAAAAACTACTTTTTTGTTTGTATTTTTGACATATCTCCCTGTGTTTTTACTCAAATTTCGATCGGGAGAGCTCGTTGAATGCGGAATTAAATTCCGCATCCAATGAGTACCCACTCATCATACTTTTCATGGACCCCGCTACCCCAAAAACAAGAAATACCTGAAAAATGGAATGATGACATCATCATTTCATTTTTTCAGGTATTTCTTGTTTTTGGGGTAGCGGGGACCGTCAAAAGTATTCCAAGTGGGTACTCGTTGGATGCAGAATTAAATTCTGCATCCAACGAGCTCTCTTGATCGAAATTTGAGTAAAAACACAGGGAGATATGTCAAAAATACAAACAAAAAAAGTAGTTTTTTTTTATGATACCTATCCCCAAATTTATATTTAAAAGTGTTTAAGACCTATACGGTATTCCAAATTTAAAGCAATTTCATTGGCTAACACATGATGACATGGAATCTGAATAAAAGTTAAAACGCCCATTTTGAGTTGAAATTTCCTCTAATGCTCCTTTCCTGTTAAAAATTGATCATCTACATATAGTAGTAATATCATGATTTCGTCATCTTCAACCTTATAGTAAAGGTTGGAATCTGCTTTACTTTTGGTAAAGTCTAGGCTCATCAAGAAGTCATCAATTCTTTCCTACCATGCTCTGGGTGCTTTATTTAATCCATATAATGCTTTCTTTAGTTAGCACACATGTGTTTTCATATCATGTGTCTCAAAACATGGAAGTTTTTCAATACACACTTATTCTATGACGTCATTTAGGAAGGTTGTCTTTGCATCCATTTGATGTCATTTCCATTTCATCTTGGAGGCCAAAGAAAGAATGGTTCTGATTGAGGTATATTTGGATACTGGTGCAAAAGTTTCTTCATAATCAGTCCCTTCTTTCTGAGAGAATCCTCGTGCAACAAATCTTGCTTTGAACTTTTCAATACTACCATCGGTTGAATGCTTTGTCTTGAAAATCCATTTGGAAGAGACCACTAACTTATCCTTTGGTCTTGGCACTACTTCCCAAATATCATTCTTTAAGATAGATTGGTATTTTTCAATCATGGCATCCATCCATTCCTTCTTATTTGAGGCTTCTTCAAAACATGTTGAATCTTCGTTAGCAAGATTACACATTAATGCTACATAATTGGAATGGATTCTTAATCTCTTGCTTCCTTTTGGTGCACCATATCTTTTTTCTTCTTGAATTATATCACGAGCCCAAGATGGTCTTTTCCTTGTTGATCAGATTGTTTCATGAGGTGTCTCTATAGTTTTTTGTGGTTCTACCATGTCCTGAACTTCTGGTATAGGATATTTTACAACTCTAACTAATGGTTTACTGATCTCTACTAATCTGGGGGTTTCTTGTTCTTCTTCATCCACGTGGGTCTTTCTATATTTTTTGAAGATTGCATCTTCACCAAATGTGACATCTCTGTTGACCTCAATTTTACGAAAACCTGGGATATAGATTTGTATGATTTCGACTGATCACTATATCCAACAAATATTCCCTTCTTTCCTAAGCGGTCCAACTTTGATCTTTTCTCTTTGGGAACATGTAGGTACATAGGAAAACCAAATATCTTCAGGTGACTGACTTCAATATTTTCACCAGTAAACATTTCTTCTGGAGTTTTGTTTCCAAGCACACTATAGGATAATTTGTTCTGAACATAGACTGCAGTATTTGTTGCTTCAGCCCATAAATACGTGGGTATATCTTGATCATGAATCATGGCTTTGACTGCTTCCATGATAGATCTATTCTTCCTTTCTGTTATTCCATTTTGTTGAGGAGTATATGGTTTAGTAATCTCCCTCTTAATCCCAACTTCTTTGCAGAAGTCCTTGAATTCAGTTGAAGTTAATTCTCCTATGTTATTGATCTTAATATCTTAATCTTCTTTTCAATGAGATTCTCTACAAGGGCTTTGAACTCTTTGAACATTCTATTTTCAAGAAATATATCCATGTATTATGTGAGTAGTCATTAATAAAAGAAACATAATAGACATACCCGCTTAAGGAAGTAGTTGGCATTGGTCTACACACATATGAGTGGACAATCTATAGGATCCCTTTTGCTTTACTATTACTGCTTGGAAATGGATTCTTGGTGTTCTTCCCTTGATCACACCCTTTGCATACTCCTTCATTGTTGATCTAGATTTATGGTAGACCTGTTACTACCTTTCTCACAATTGGTAATGCCTTGAAGTTTACATGAGCAAGTCTTCTATGCCATAGTTCACATGGAATGATGGTGCAAATTGTGAAAGTTGAGATGGTTTGCTCTTTTAGTTTTTATATCCCACCTTCTTCAATACCTATTACAACTACATCATCTATAGTTCTTCCTTTTGACCACATAAGAAATTCACCATCTACAAAGGAAACGCTGAAGACTTTCTTGTCTAGAGATGATATAGAAAGAAGATTCTTCTTTAGACCTGGAACATATAAGACTTCTTTAATTTTCATGGACTTACCGGATTTCAGCTTGTAGGAAGCTTCTCCAATTCCTTTGATAGGATATTGATAGTCATCTCCAAGATGAAATTTGTGTGGATAATATTTCTGAGTGAGACGTGAGAGAGAATCTTTGTGGCCCGTCATATGTTTGGAAGCACCACTGTCTATATGTGAGGGTTGATACTAATACATATTCTTCATCATAGTTTTCATTATCTCTGATCCTTTCTTCATATGAATCATTTTCTTCAATTGCATGGGCATGGAAATTTCCGTTCTTCTTTGTCAAGTGGAAAATGTCAGGAGATATGTCCTAAATTATGACATGTATAGCATTCATAGGATGAGTAATCCTTCATCAGAGTTTTCATTCTTCATATTCTTCATCATAGTTTTCATTCTCTCTGATCCTTTCTTCATATGAATCATTTTCTTCAGTTGCATGGGCATGGAAATTTCCGTTCTTCTTCGTTAAGTGGAAAATGTCTGGAGATATGTCCTAAATTATGACATGTATAGCATTCATAGGATGAGTAATACTTCTTAAACTTCTTATCTCTTTTGAGTT
This sequence comes from Pseudotsuga menziesii, assembly GCA_001517045.1. Lineage (NCBI taxonomy): Eukaryota > Viridiplantae > Streptophyta > Pinopsida > Pinales > Pinaceae > Pseudotsuga > Pseudotsuga menziesii. The sequence continues at coordinate 845,640 of LPNX010654927.1, forward strand.
CTAGTGATCTACTTATGCGAGATCCTCGATCCTTCCTTTTATCCCTTACATTCTTTGTATGCACAGCTAGAGCTTGATATTCATCTTCATTTAACTTCTCTTCTCTATTTTCTAACCTGCCTTCTTCTTGTACACATTCCTCCCATAGCTTGTTGAATTTGGTTAGATTTGTTCAATCACATATTCCTCTGATAAAGGAATCCCATTCTCTTGGAAGACCATTAAGAGTGGTCATCAAAACTTCAGCTTCTTCTACCATGTCAGCAATGGCTTCTAATTGTTCTTTAATCTGAGATACTCTGGAAAAGTATGACTGCATGGTTTCTTCCTTTTGCATCTTCACACCCTTTGGAGTATTCTTTTATGACACTTGGGAGATCAAGTGATCCTTAATAGTGTTAGCTATGATTTTCTTGACATTGATCATATCCTTCTTTTGTTTGGATTTCTCCTCTTATCCCTCTTGCTCCTTGACCTCTTATTTGATGTATCCATATAGGTCATGCTCTTCAAGGATGAGCATAATTCTATAATTCCATGCTTTGAAATTCTATGCTCCCTCAATATTTTCATCTAGATTAGTTTGTCATTTTTAAAGAATGAGAACCACAAATGGAAATATAGGATATAGGACTTACTTGTTTGAATACTTTTCTTGGAACCAACTTCAGGACGACCTAGGGTTTGACTAAGAAACCCTAATTTTTCAGTTGAGATCACTTGTGGATATGAGAGGAGGAAAATATGTGCCTCCTTAAGGCGATATAGATTGTATATTGCTTTTATGGAATCTGAGGATGGAACCTTGAAAACTCTGATGCCCTAGTTTCTCCCGGCAGTAGTGATAGGTCAAAAAGTAAAAATACTCAAAATGAAAAAATGCTTCTATAGAAAGATTCGCCCTCCTAGGGCGAGATGAATGGTCCTTCTTTTTCAACTAATCTATAGAGGGAGGTATCTGGAATAGTAAAACCTAGCTTGTTGAATTGTTGGAGTTGCTGCACAATGTCTTCTTTCAGGTTGGCTCGGATACCTGGTTAAGTTTTCTAATCAAGGATCACTGAAAGAATAACAAGGGCAACAGCACAAGAGAGAACAAAAAGATTTATCCTGGGAAACCCTTGTGGGGAAAAACCCAACAAAACTTCCTCTATATAGACTTCACCCAAGTACAGTGTAAGAACTAAAGAACAAGAATAGACGGCTTCCTCTCCTCCAGATGGACTATTTCTTCTCACTCTAGCGCAACTGCTTGAGTTATGTGTATATCCAAATGAGTGAGGTGCCTCCCCTATTTATATTGATCAATGGAGAATCCTAATAACCCAACAGCTCCAAATCTCCTTGTTGTCTGGGCCGACTTGTCTTGTGAGACTCAAAAGCACATTTTAATAATACTTTAGTGGGTACTACTGACCCGACTTACAATAGAGGTTTTACCTCAAGACTTTACATGGCCAATTACATCAATGACATCCCTAATCGAAGGAACAACATCTCTGAAAGGGGTAATAACAATAATAGTACAAAATATAATATCTTCTGCAGTTACATTTCTTTAACATGTTCCATGTATGTGACGACCATCTGAGATAGAAATCCGGAAGTGAACGGTCGATGAGTTTAGTGAGTTAACTTGGCTTAGAGAAAAGACCTGCAACAATGGAGAAAGGTTGACAACACCATGCAGCATGAGTGAAACAACGTCACCGGTCAACATAGATTCCATAAGGTTGTGGTTTTTTTTGGAGAGAAGTTGGACCTGAAAAACAAATAAGAAAACAAATGATATCAATGTTGAGAGGGACAAATATTTTATACATAAATTTGTTGTATACAATGTTCTTTTCTTTTCTTTTTTTTCTTTTTTTTTTGACCTTGAAGCTAAACATCATTTGTGTTTAACTTTTGAGACTCGCAAATTATTTTTATAGTCATAGAAACAAGACCCAAATATTGACATATGAATATGGTGTGAGTTCCAATGGTAGTTCCATTTTCTTAGGAATTGTCCTGACAGAGTTTGCATGAAGTCTTAAGTCAACATCCATGTGGATTCTCTAAGGTTTTTATCATTATCTCTCTAGTTATATCACAATGTAAGAAATAGTATTATACCTGTCCATATCTAATTTAGGTGAATTAGCTATAGCCTTGTTAATACTATAGTTGCAGTGAAATGGTTGTATAAAATAAGCATGTATGTCAAACTAAGTTGTAAGTATTATGGGTGAAAGGTTTAACAAGCACACTAGAGACACATGTTCATTAAGCTTTGCTTCTCTCTAATGAGATTTAGCTTTCATACTTTGGTTTGATTGCCTATGTTACAAGAAGAACGAGTCTATTTTCAAGCATCAAAGTCTATTGATTTGAGCTATGCATCCTTAGAAATACTGACAAGCATTAAATCCTATGCCTTCACCTAACAAATCCCTTACAAAGGATTTCAGGTCACTCATGCTCTATTAAGGCTTGTAGCTATGCATTCTTTGCAATACGGACAAGTTTCAAAATCTATGCCCTTAGTTTTAATTTTCTTTTATTTTCCCTCCATAAATTAAAGTCGAGGTTATATTGATAGCTTGGCTTTACCTTATTTTATTACACCTTGTCAAGTTTTACCTGTATTAGCTATTAATGGACAGTAAATGATGTCATATCACCACCCATACCTATCATGTTGTACATCAATTCTCTAAATTCCAACTTTGTCTTTAACTCCAACAACTTATTACGTTTGTTTATCCAGAGGAAAAATTAAAAAAACAAGAATAGTTCCACATGAATCCATGCAAAGGGATGCGTGGATATGTTTTCCAGGTTAATGAGTTGTTTAAGTTTTAATTGTTGGACAAAACTCTTTTGGAAACAAAAATTATGAAAAACTCGCACAATTAAACTCGCAAATTGAAACTAAACATATAGCAAGTTAGGGTTATATTGATAGGTTGGCTTTGCCAACTTTTATTACACCATGTCGAGTTTTACCTATATTAACTATTAAGGGATAGTAAATGATGTCATATCACCACCCATACCTATCATGTTGTACATCTATTATTCGAAATCCTACTTTGTCTTTAACTCCAACAATTTATTACATGCACTGATACAAAGGAAAAATAAAAAAACAAGAATTGCTCCAAATGAGTCCATGCAGAGAGATGTGTGTATTTTTTTCCATGTTAATGAGTTGTTTCAGTTTTAATTGTTGGACAAAACTCTTTTCGCAACAACAATTATGAACAGCTTGCACAATTAAACTCTCAAATTGAAACTAAAAATATAGTAATTCAAACCAGCAATAAACCCACTCTCAAGGTTTTATTTTATTTTTTTGCATAGAATCCCTTGTATAAAAAAATCATCAAGAAAGCAAAGACTTTATTTTAAAAACTTGTTTTTTGGGTCGGGGTCATTTGCAGTTTACTCGCACCCGCCATGAGAATCCTAAGCTTGAAACCCTATTAAAAAAACCACAACCTCAGCTTTCCAAAACCAAATAAACCTCTGCGAAACCAAATAAACCTTTGAGAAACCCAGTCAACAAAACCACGTGTCGAAAACCACGAGACAGGTGTCAAAAACCATTCGCTAGACCGACGAGGAATCTATTGATACTTCATCTCCATTTTTTAACACAATCAAGCGAGCATTGTAAGGATTAACTTTGACAATAAGTTATACATATTAAGAAAAATGTTGCATTATATTATATGGAATCATCCTAGTAAAGTACATCAATGGAAGAAAGGCAACACAACAAAGACAGATATATATATAGGCAATGGTTGTTGGATTTCTAATCCACAAGTATAAAGGAAAGTTTATACATAGCAGGAAAGAACTACAAAGCGTACATGCAAATATATTATTGCATTGTGATGTATAATGTAGTTCAACAAAAGATGTAATTTATCATGCCTTGAAAGAAGGTTTTTTTTTAATGACCTTTGCATCAAAGTTATGGTCAAGAAAATGAAGAATTTGTGCTAGAAACTTTCTTTTTTGCTTGTGGCACTAAATCCCATTGAGCATTGTATATATTGAGATATATAATATATATAGACATAGTAACCCATTTCATGAAAGTTATGGTCAAGAAAGATAAGGTTTTATTTTAGAGTTTATATAGCTTCTATATGCAACAAGTTAACAGTGTTAATTTTTCTTAAGAATAGTTTAATGATTTTTGTATGTTCAAGCATGAACATTTGTATTTCATCATAAAGGAAAGGGCAGGTGATTGGAAATTCACCTACAACCATAGGTTCTCCAAGCATTAGCTTGTGTTGCATTCCATACATCTAGTCAGCAAAAGGCATAGATTTGGGAATAATGGTAATAATTATTTTATTTATTGTATTGGGTACTAAGTAATAGCATGCTACGACTCAAGCAACTACCATGAAGCCAATTTTTATTGCTCCCTATAGCTTGCTCTCTTTAAACATGTGTGTTTGAAGAATTGGTTTATTTCATTGGATACTAAGTAATAGAATGCTACAACCCAAGCAACTACCTCACATGCAATGTTGTTGTTCCCTACAGTTTTATCTCCTTAAAAATGTGTTTGACCAATTAACTAAAGGCATATGCATGGTTAATTCCTTACATCCATAACCATTTTTTTTATATTTAATCACTCAAGGAAATTCAAATAGATAACTATTGCTATGAAATATATATATATAT